>CM076576.1:82565338-82888004 GCA_034641835.2 Pinus albicaulis
CCTTCTCTACATCTCGAGCCAGTCGCTCAGCTTCTGTAGTGCGCATGCGCCCTCTGATGGTTGGCATTGCATGGGTGGTTTCTTCCACCTCCTGAACTTCCTCTTGTGGCTGATCCACATCCGGAAGCTCCTCCTTAGGAACTAACAGCTCCTCATCTGCATGCAAGTGTAGCTCCCTCTCAAGCGAACACTACATGGCTTTCTCCTCCTGAAATTTTATATCCCGTCACACAACAGTCTTGCGACTGTCTGACAAATACACCCAATAGTTGTGAGGTGTATCAGTGTACCCCACAAATATTCCAACCTCTGCGGTCGGATCCAGCTTCCTTCTCGCATCCTTCGTCACATGCATGTAGACAGGAGAACCAAAAATCCGCAAATGGGAAATATCGGGCCTCTTGCCAGAATAAGCCTCCTCCGGTGTACTCATGCCAAGAACCTTGTGAGGACAACGGTTCTGCACATACACTGCTGTATTGCATGCCTCGGCCCACAAGTGAAGGGGTAGGCCCTGATCATGCAACATCGCCCGTGCAGCACCCACGATCGTTCTGTTCTTCCGCTCAGCCACCCCGTTCTGCTGTGGGTTATGGGGTGCGATGAGCTCTCTCCGAATCCCGTCTGCGCTGCAGAACTCCTTGAATTCAGCCGAGATGAATTCACCACCGTTATCACTCCTTAGAGCAATCACCTTCTTCCCCGACTCCTTCTCGACCAGTGCTTTAAACTCACAGAACTTCGCGAATGTATCGCTCTTCTTCTGCATGAAGAAGATCCGGCACTTTCGAGAGAAATCATCAACAAAGATCACATAATACTTGTGCTTTGCTGTCGAAGCAACTGAGAAAGGACCACACACGTCTGTGTGAACTCTCTCAAGGATGGTCGTGGCGCGACTATCCTTCTCGTGAAAGGTGGCTTTCACATACTTCCCTAAAGTACACCCTTTGCACTGATCTGACTGCGCAAGAGTGCCCTTAGGAAGTCCAGTAGAAATCTGCTGCAGAATCTTCAAAGCTCCATGGTGAAGGTGGCCCAATCTCCTGTGCCACAGTTCGCCCTCATCATCCCGGCTCACCACTTCTCTCGCCTTGCATGCCATAGCTGCGCAGCCATCTACCTGCAACTGATAAAGGTTCTTGGTTCGAACCCCTATCTTCCGGGTCTCTCCAGTAGTCTTACTGTGCAGGAAGGCTTTTCCTTCGCTGAAGACCACATCATACCCCTTATCCTCCAACATCGCCACAGAGATCAAGTTCTTCTTCAATCCGGGTACATGCATGACATCCTTCAATACAAAGGGTTTACCAGACTCCCTCTGAAAGGATATGGTACCGATACCAGTCGCACTGTATCTACCATCATCGCCCATCTCGATGTGCACACCCAAATCTTTGTCCTCCAGATCTGAGAACAAATCCAGATCTCCCGTCATATGAAATGACGCACCGCTGTCCAAGAACCACACCGATCCCATCACACTTGAAACCAAGCATGCAATCAGTGAAAAGTCAAGCTCGAACTATGAAGCCAAAGCTTCTCCATCTGCAGATCTTCCCGCTTGCTTGTTCTTCTTCTTCTTTGGAAAATTGGTAGCATAATGTCCGTGATCATGGCAGTGAAAACATTTCACTTTCGCCATATCCTGCTTCTTGCCCTTAGCTCCAGAATGAGAGGTTTTCTTACCCTTCCCTTTCTTAGCTTTGGACACCAAAGCGCAGTTTTCTTCATCGGCTCCCTTTGATGAAGATCCATCTCGAGTAGTCCTCCTTATCTCCTCCTGCATGAGATCCGCCCAAAGGCGCTCCCATCCCGGCAGCTTCTCCCGACCATTGACACTATCTTGATATGAGTGCCAAGCCTTTGGAAGACCAAGGAGAGCCAGGTCAACCATGTCCTCGTCTTCGACAGTCACCCCCACACTTCCCAACTCATCTCTGCACTGAGTGAACTTCGTGAGGTATTTGGCGATACTGCCGCCTTTCTCCATCTTGATGTTCCTGAGCTTATCTTTGAGCGCCAGCTTCCTTTGGTCACTCTTACTCTGGAATAGATCCGTCAAAGCTTTCCACATTAAATATGGAGTAGCCTTTCCATGCAGGCTGGATACAATATGATCCTTGACGCCCTCCAACGGGATCCTTCGACATTTCGCCATCTTCTTTTGCCATGCTTCGACTTCAGCAGGATCAGTGGGCTTTTGGACATCCGTATCTACGAACTCCTTCAGACCATTATCTTCTAATACTGCCTCCATGCGATCCTTCCATACAACATAATTCGAACTGCCTTCAAGAGCATATTCGAGTCGCAAACCGTTGAAAGACATTTTCAACACTGGCACCAAGAAAACAAAACTGCTGCAAAATTTGAATTCCACCTCAAAGCTCAACCGCTCTAGATCTGTGAGAACAAATTATTTCTAGCACAGAGATCGACTGCAAGGGGTGTTTATTGGATATATCACCTTTCAAAGAAAGGATGGATCCAGAGGCTACCTGGCCCGCATGCAGACTCTGTCTACCGAAATAAGTTTGTAATCACTGTGATGATCAATCTCTGCTTCAATAGCTCCGATACCATGTATAAATTTGCTGAATAATGATTAATTATTCACCGAGACTATCCTGATCACATACAATTTGAATTTATATGCAACACATAATCTCTTCCACTCAGATCATCAAACATGCGGAAATAAAATCAAGCGATAACACATCAATTCATCATACACATTAACACAGTATGTATGGGGAAAGCTTATAGCTGAAAACCCCGCAGATATTATGTATATTATAATGGAGAAATCATGTAACAAACTCAGTACAATACTCCTCACAAGTACTCAGTACTTTCTCATAAAGTTACACACAAACTAGCTTAGTTTTGAACAGGTTACTGGTTCAAAACTCACCACTAATTGCCTTGCCTCTATTGCGCAATCATGGCCTGTCTATATAGAGATCCAAGGTTCGAATCTCCTTGGCTTGACAATGCAATCATCATGGGAAATTCCTCCAAGTGTGGTGCAAATCTCATGCACAACTGATGTCGCCACTGATAGCTAACTCCACCCTTTCATCTACCTCTTTCAGTGGTCTCCACTGAACTGATCATGCACTGTAGTGAACTGATGTGTTCTTGAGTTGAATAATGAGTTACTAATTAATGAATTAAATAATATTTAATTCACTCCACTCATAACTAATTGATTAGCTAGTTAAACTAATCTCAACCAGTTCAACTAAAATAAACAGAACACAACTCCACTAGCCTTCTCATTACTCCACCAAACTTCTGCCACTGAAGTCCTAACTGAATTCAACCATGCATGATGCCATCAAACCCTTGGGAATAGCATAATTCCTCTGTCAGATGCATGAGCCACTTCCAAGGCTCGAACTGAAGTGCTCCAAGAGAGTAAACTGAAGTTTATAGTCTAAATATTATTAAGGGTAAATAATATTTGACTTCCCTATTTAAAGGAGAGGTAGTCTAAAAATAGACTTCGACCTATAGGTCCAAAAAATAGAGTCCCATCTATTTTTACCAACATGACCAATGCTCCAAGAATAACATACTGCAATCCCCGGACCATGCTCCATATGTCTAAAATTAGACATAGTCTAAAAATAGACTTTGCGCCAAAAATAGCCTACGGGCCCACTTAGTGAAGGCGACTCTTTTCACTAAGCTCATCATCTTGCTACATTTTCAACAAGAGTAAGCACGGTAAGTTTGAAAATCTCTGGAAAGGACCCTTTAAAATTGCTACATATCGAGGTCAGAACGCCTTTCTTCTAAAGGAGATGAACGGGGAAGATTGTCCAGGAGGGCCGGTCAATGGTCGGCTGCTCAAGCGGTACCATTTCTAAGATGTTTTCTGCTGATCACATTGTCATTGTACATACCATTTATTTCAGTTTCATCGCAAGTGTGCAATGTGGTCTTTTCTTCAGTTTGGGGCCCGAAGTGAAGGCTATAATTTTGAAGAAATATTTCAGTTTTGATTTGAGTCTGTCGAGTCGGTTTGGTTCAATCATTTCAGTTTTAGAGTTGAGTCAGTTTGAAGTTAGATTTTCAGTCAATAAATCAGTCACCAGTTTTGTGTTGCTTTGTCAAAATAATGGACTCCATAGCCCAATGGACGAAGGCACTGTCTATCTCTCCCAGAGATCTGTAGTTCTTGGCACCTCCAAGGAGCTACCATCCCCATTGGAGCCAATGTTAGAGTCGGTCTGGTTATACCACCATCAGAGATCAAAAACTCTTAGTTGCATTTCATTTTAGGTGTCTCGTTCATCCAATCAGTTGCATTCCATTAGAAGCATAGATTGTCTGACGGAAGGGTCTTGTCTCTCATTTTCCCTCATGTCATGTATCTGTTGGTTTGTGTCTGATCATTAAAGTTCATCAAAATTCATCAAAGTCAATTTTACAGTCATTCATAGTCATGGATGGTCTTTTGGTCAGCAAAGAGTCTTTTCAATCATTAGGTCTAGGGTTTCGTCTCCAAAAATGTCAAATAATGCCCAGCAGGCACATGAGGATGTTTCTAATAAGTTTTCATTCCAAAATTTTCATCATCAATAATGCTGAGAATGATTCTTCTTCAAAACTCTGTTTTGAAGAAGAAATCATCAAATTTATTTTTGTAATAAATGTAATTTCATCCTTTGTAATTTTAAAAAAAATTTCAGTCATGAAGCACTTCAGGCGCAGCCCTGGTCATCCTTTGCCAAAATCCAATGCCAGCCATCCCTGCAGAAATTGACAAAAGATTCATCATTCAAGTCAAAAAGTTAAAATGGAAACAAAAACAGAGTTTGTATTAAAAGTGAAAAAGTGCCAAAGCTAAAACATAAGAAAGTGGGTTTTTGCAAAACAAAAAATCAAATCCATGACTATACAAGTTATTTCCACGTTTATCAAATCATTTGCACTCAAGAGATATCAAAGAGGTCGGTTTCAATTGTGGAAGGGCGAAACTGTGAGTTTAAAGCTGAGACTGTGTGTTTGGAGTGCGTGTGGCGCATTGGCATGTTGCGATGCACATAGCCATTTTCTACAGTGTAAATTTGCTCTAGTGCGGCGCATATACCCGGCGCGGCGCACTGGGTGCGCGCGCGGCGCATTGAGCCTCCAAGCAGAATTTTGTCACTGCTTCATCAAAAACCAAAACAATTCAATCTCTGTTTCTCAAGTAAGTTTATACAATTGCTCTTGCTGGTGTTTGGTATGGTTGAGAGATTGGTTTTGAAGTATTTGCAAGTTTGGAGTTTGAAAATATAAACCCTATATTCATATCAAAATCTGCTCCTTAGGGTTTTAAAATTGGTGGTTTAAAGGTCTTATTTTTGTGCCAAGTATTGCAAATCCCATTCTCCATCTGTGGTTCCTTTCTTCATCACTGCCATATCATCATACTGTGCCTCCCCTTTTTCCCTATTCCCTTATAAAATCACTCATATCACTTGTTCCTAAAATCCTATTATCCCTATCCCTAAACCCTACCATCTCCCATATCATTTGCAAAATTCCTAATTCCCAAACCCCACATTATTAAAACACAGTCAGGTGACTTTTATTGCATTCTAATTACACTTGACAGTCCACTATATCCACTGTCCCTTATTTTTACAGTCCCTTCCTACTTGGCATACTTTGGCAATTGAAGACAAAGACACCAAGCCCTCATTTATCATTTTCAACAAAAAAAACATACAGTTGTCATACACATTGCAAACACCATGACGGACACAGAATCATCCTATGAACAAGACAGTGATTCTACCACAGAGCTTCATGCACCGAGAAGGCCTCGAAAAGGAGGCAAACATGTGAGAGAGGAACCCACCTCTTTAACTTAGTTGGAGGCCTGCCCACTTGCCATGGTTTGTTTCCGAGAGAAATCATGCTATCAGTATTGTGAGAGGATTGCTCAGATTCAGCATCATGAGGAGTTAGCCCAGTTGTTTGTTTTACATTTGCGTGATGGTCATGTTACTCTCGCTGGTGTAAATTTCACCTTGACACCAGAAACCATTTCTCAGGCAACAGGAATACCGAATGTAGGTGAGGAGTGGAACAAAAGACAGCAGGTGGAAAGAGTACATTACGAGCCATACATCAGGCCTATCTATGTGAGGTAGCTCAGCAGGGTATTCCCATTCTGATTCTTGAAGGAGTCTTATGCACCATTTATGAGACTCATTATCAGGTACTTCAATTGTGAGGGTCGATTCTCACGCCTCTATGCATACCACATCAGATTATTGATGCATTTCACGAGAGTAAGGATGATGAACATACCATATTTCATGTGCTGAAACATAGAGAGGATGACTACTCTTGTGCAGAAGAAGACTCCAGAGCAGCAACACAACAGCATTTATCATTATGCGCTCATCAAGATGATTGTGGTACATCAACTTGGATTGCAGGGAATTTCATGGGAAGATTTCATTTCCCGTGACTTCTTTATAGCCCTCAGCCTCCTCCAGAGATTTTTCATGATGCAGGTGAGCCTTCACATCAGTTTTAAGGTCCCGAGATAGAGCCTATCATTGGTGTGCCAGTATTTGTTACTTATCAGAGAGGCACGAGAGCATTGTTTGCAGCACCCCGACGAGTACTATCTCCAGCCGGGGTGGAAGGTGTCTCGTTTTCGTCGTCATCAGCACAGGTACTGGTAAAGGACAGAGGAAAGAGGCCTATGTAGGAGGAAGGCCCTTCAGGAGGTCAGGATACTGATTTTACATTGATTGATGTGGATGTGAGCTCTCCAAACTCAAAACTGAGAGAGATCATTCAGGAGCAGAAAACTGAGATCGACACATTGAATGAAAAGTTGCAGAGAGCTCAATGGATCATTAACTATTTGGAGCAGTGGAATAAGCTGCTGGAGGATCAGCAGACGATCATGGAATTGCAGAACATTCGTGAAAACCGGAAAGCTGCCCGAAGAAGCCCATCCGAGATGACACCTATCGAGCGGGAGATTGAGGCCGATAGAGAGACATGGCTGGAGAGGGTCAGCATCCATCTCAAGAAGCTGTTGGAGAAGGAGAAAAAGGAGAAAAATGTGCTCAGGCACATGAAAAATCACTATTGGGCACGCACACATGTTTGCAAAGCAAGGATCAAAATCCTGAAAGCAAGGCTGAGAAGGGCACTAAGGAGGCGCAAAAGACATGATCGGCTCCAAATATTGGCCGAAGCTTCGTTGGATGAGCATAGTACTTGATGAGGGACCTTCAATCCAAGTTTCAAGGAATTTGGAGAAAATTTTGTCATTTTTGAATTTTTTGGTCACAAAACAGGTTTTTCTGCCCGACGCGTAGCGCCACCTTGCGCGTGCTTACGATTGGGAGATCTTCTGGAGGAAAACTTGGTATTTCTAGATTTTTTATGAAAATTTATGCATTCTCAGGAATGGCCTAATAATTTCATCAAGTTTTGGGTGGCTTAAAGGGTCAAAAACACCTTGAAAATGGCCTTTCTACCACTTTTTGCACACACAGGAACCAGTCTTGGGAGATTGAACCTTTGGAGGGGAAAATTGACACAAAATCCATAAATTCCACTTGGGTTGGAAAGTAGACAGGTAGGGCTTTCCAACGAGCTATCATGAGCTCAATTTTGACTTCGGGAAATGCCTCAAAATCAGCTACAACGTTGTGCTACGCATAGAGATTTTGGGCGCGACGCATAGAGGATTTTGGCCTATTTTTCACTCCACAGCTCAGAATTTCGCCTAGTTTTGGCCAGTTTCACTTTTTCATGTAAATTTTGATCTACCTTGATGTAATTTCATAACCATGATGCAATTCTGGCACATTTTTACTTGTTATAGAAGATTCATTCACTAAAAGGTGAAATGTGAGTGAATGGATCAGTTTCCTAGCATATAGAGGCAAGTTGTTTCATGGCCTATTTTCTAGTTCCTAGTTTAGATATGGTTGAAACAGCTCCTAGAATGATGAGCTCGACCCCTATAGGCATGGGAATGGGTTAGGCTTGTCTATATGATGTATTTTCTCAGTCATTTTCAGGGTTGGACATTTGGGATTGCTAGCACTTCATTGTATATTTCATTCTACAATTTTGGCAAAGGAATAGACCAGGGTTTGCAGCCATTTTTGGGATCCTTGTGGCTCTCTATTTTGATGGTGTTTTCCTCTATGTATCTGTAAGTTCATTGATGTTATGTGTACCATTTTCATTCTTCTTTCTTCTTAAACTAAACAAACAAGTTATAAAGGTAGAATTCATTGATCTGCTTTGCTCTGCCTTCATTTTTGTTTAGTTTTTCATGTTTTCATCTGTTTGAGGAGGAATCTCGAGACTCTCTTGCCCTCTTTAGCTCCTCACTGTTCTGATCCATCCATCCACTCAAGCTAAAGCATCAAAACTATTTCCTACACACAATGAACTTTCTAAACTGGCCTAATCCGCACCCCAGCGCCTTTCCCATAGTCCAACAAACCCCAAAAAAACATAATCAAACTTTTCCCTTGCTGCTACTAGCCTAAAATTAGCTTTAATTTCAGTCATCTCAAGCCCTATTGGTACCTATCCTTGATATTGACTGGAGAGAGCCCTCTCTTGTTACGTAGGGCTAGCTACGGTAGGCGTGGTATGATGTTACCGAACTTTGACTTCCTTATTTTAGAGGTAGATTTAGGCAATAACGGCATGTAAAACTTCCATCCCCATGCTATCATCCATACAAGATGAGTCACCCTCCAACATGGCAACTCATGAAAGATCTCCTCCACCTTTGGCTTCTGCAATGTAGGGGGGTTGAATAACTGAACATGGTGGAAAAAATGGCCTACCCCATGCTGTATTCCTCTCCACTTTTGATGAGTGTAGATCATATGCTGATCTTGGGCTGCAATAAGGTTTCCCTCAAGTGGCAGGAAGAAGATTAGATCTCTAAAGATCCTTTCTCCCATGTCATGAATCATGCTATCCAAATCATCCCATTCAAAATGAATGGTACATCTTCACCATTTGGCATCCAAATCA
Organism: Pinus albicaulis; assembly: GCA_034641835.2. Taxonomy (NCBI): domain Eukaryota; kingdom Viridiplantae; phylum Streptophyta; class Pinopsida; order Pinales; family Pinaceae; genus Pinus; species Pinus albicaulis. Next base: position 82,574,375 of record CM076576.1, read on the forward strand.
GAAAAATGCTGAAGGTTATATGTAATTTTGGATGATACCAATGGTTTTATCAGGTGGATACAGCGCAGTCTTCCCAACTGCTGATTTAGATCATCATGTGGCAAGCGGTTATTCAACAAGATGACAGTTGTGCATGTTTTCATATCTACCATGAGGTGGTAAATAGCATTATATATCAGCTGAGTACAATGAAAATGACAACACACTTGTCCAAAGTCATGTAGAGAAGGGTTATCTCCATCATAGAGGTTGGTTCTATCATGACCATGAAGCTCATAAATAATCTTTCCCTCATGCATAATGAGTAGGTTGAAAGTGAGGTCCATGGATGAGTCCTCCCATGAGAATATTCTCATAAAAATCTGCAACAAGGGAGGATACATGCTCCCCTTGGAACACTCCATCAATAGAAACATACTCCCAAGTGACAACGTTGTTGGCCCTAGTGATAAGTCTCTTGTCACTCTATGATCCCCTTCCTTGACATTCCACATGTCAAAGTCATCCACTATCATGCTGCTATGTGGGGAAATCTTCTTCCTAAGTGGAAGCCCCTCCTTATCCTTAAATGTTGAAGGGTAGCCTCTTTTCACCTTGAATGTGCCATACATTCCTCCTGAAATATCATGATGAGTATGGAGAAATTCCACCCCATACTCTCCCAATAGTAATCATAGCAAAAAGGACTCTTGTTGCCTTCTTGCATTATCAAAATGCAAATCATGGAGAAACAATACAATTATGGACATGTGAGATGTCTCATCCACATGGTACAAACAAGCTCCTTTATGCCACATCATTTGGGAGTTATCCTTCCTCCCAAACCAAAGTACATACATGAGATACATCTCAAACAGAAATATATATATACACATGAGACATACTTCAAACAAGATTAAACACATGGACATAAAATTTGACATGTGATGTCCAAACTCTCTTCTTAACAACCAAAGCAACCATGCCTTCTTCTTATGCATTATACCATTGAGACATAAGGCATGATACAAGAGAATATGAATCTTTGGGTAGTAACCATACTCACCCAAAAGAAACCAGCGCAACCATGCTTCTTGTTGGCCTGTATCATAGATCTGCAAGTGGTTTGGAAACCCCTTGCTCCATACTATCATCCACTCATCCTAATGTGGGTGATGGATCTCATTCTAAAAATACTTGGCATCCTTCCATTGTAGGACAACAACCTTGTAAAATCTTTGAAGAACTTTGCACTTCATGAAATTTTGAAGTGCACCTCCAATGGGATCTCTTGATGAGACCTCCTCCTCATGCATGGCCTTCCAAAACCAATGGGGTCTTGGATATACTACAAGTAGAAGTCTCTCTTTGAGCTGTGGCATGCTCATTGATAAAGTGTCATCTAGAGAGGATAAAATGTTTCTCATCTCAAGATGTCTACCCTTTTTTATTTCTTCCTTCATTGCTTTCTGAATGAAGTTGACATCTGAATGCTCCCATGAGGAATGGGTCCTTATTTCTTCACTGCTGCTCTTGGACAGTGCAATGCAACTTTCCTACTCTAGATTAGCAGTAAGTGATGATCCCGGGTCATGCAAAAATAGATTTCCACAATCCTCTAAAAGATTTTCTGCAATAATAGAAAGTGGAATTTCAATCATACCTTGGTGGGCTTTGGGAACACCATGTGTGGCTGCAAGAGTTCCTTCTTCTACTATGTTGGATCCCTCAACTGCTAATGTTGAAGGCTACTCCTCCAAGGTTGTGACAATGTTGATACAAGTCTCCTCAAGTGGTGGTGAGGGCTCCTCCCTCTCTGATTGTTCTTCATCAAATCTCTTGATCACCCTCTGAGTGAAATCCACAAAAGTAGATACTTTTGCATGACTTATGTGACTAAACCACCAAGTGCTTGCTTTGCCCTCCATGTGCAACACTGCAATCTCTACTGCTTCTCTCTCTACTACTGGATGTAGTAGGAATAATGAATCAAGTCTTCTTGCCCAATCCCTTGCTAATGAGAGCCATCAAAAGTAGAAAATAGAAACCTATTGCCCTTCATTCTTCTTGTGCTGCAAGGTCTCCTTTCTTCCTCCAGTTGAATGAACTGTGGGAAGGCTAGAGTCCCCTTGAAGGCTCTAGGTTTAGATTTTTACTCAACAATGTATTCACTTATAATCTGATGATCCAAGTGTCCTCCATGTTTCTTGTCTTCTCCTTTATGAGAATAGGAAGTGCATGGTCCTTCCTCTTCTTGAAACCCTCTAGGAGTTTATTGGCATATATTCTCCTTCATCTGCTTAACCTCCTGGGAGAGTTTCTTTCTGTATCTGAAAAGTGATGAGATAAAACTCATTCTCTCCATCATTCTAATCTTTTCTCCTTCTCTTTATTCTTCTGATAGCTGGAACTCACAGGCTGAGCCAAATATCATGCTCTGATACGGCTGTAATATCCCCAAAAGGGAATGTAGAAATACTTGAACAAAATTGTAGTGTAAATTAGCTCATAAGATGTGAAAGGAACATCTAACCATAAAATGAATGCTCATAGCAAGAATATGTCCTATGAAATCATTCCAAATTAAGGAAATGCAACAATATAGGGCATAAAAACGTTATTTACAGAGAATTATGCTATAACTGGGAGAAATGGGACTTGTATCCCTTATTTTATACAGTATACATCTCACATATAGAATGAGATAAAAAAAAAAATCACTCTAGCCAAGTTAAACAGATCTCTCGGTTCAAATATGGCTTAAAAATGCCCAAATCCCATGACTTATGGAATGCAGAAATGAATGAAGAAAATACAACATAATTATGGAAGGGTTTATGTAGAAATATGTTATAAACAATAGATCTGGAGTTTATTTGGCCCAAGCTTAGAGAAAAATAGAGATATAGCCTCTTTTACACAATTTGAAGATAACCTGGTAAGGGTTTCTTGAGAGAATGAGTATACAAGAGTAGATCTGTAGATCTAGATATGAAACAATGAAGTTACACGATAGCTCTATAAATAGATAGCTGAATAATACAAGAAACATAAGAATATTTTTTATACAATCCTTCAGGGAGAAGGGTTGGCCCTTTCCCAAAGGAACAAGCTCAAGATCAAGGGTCTTGACCTTGCTACTGCAACATAGAGAGAAATGACACAGTTCCTGAAAAGGGCTGCATTGTAGGAGATGAAAAGTACCTTGGCCACATGCCAAGGTTTGAAATTAGGCTTTGGGACTCCCTCATTGATCTCCCAGAGAAAGAAAGGCTTCCTCCTCTGAAAAACAAGTACATGAAGTGGTGTTGTGGACCTTCCACTGCAACACCCTGCAACATAACATTATGCTCTATAGAAATAATGCTGTGGTTAAAGGAGAATGCTTGGCCTCAAGCCTGAATGTGAAAATTGAAGTACAATTCTCCTCCAAGAGGCCTCTCAAGGTAGGAGAAGGAATTCCTAAACATGAATGCCTTGTGCTAAACAACACTGCAACTCTGCTAAACAACAAGAGAATGCCAAACATTCATGCAGACTGTCAAATCAATAATAATCAAGCTAACCTCAAATGGCTGCCATTCTCTTCCTTATAAGCTATGTGAGGCTCCTCACCTGGGGTCCTACCCATTAGGGTTTCCACATGCACATGATCAATTTCCCTCCAAAACTGCGTTGTATCTCCATTAAGGCCACTCTCCCTTAACAACGCTATTTGATTTGGTCAAAGTTGACCTCTTCAACCTGCTTCATCCCTTTTCACACCCAAGTGTCTTAAATCCAGCTTTCATATGTCTATATAAGCTGATCCTTGTTCACATTGAGCTATTTACATTGGTGATCCACTCCTCTTCATGCATGTTGTTGACTTGGTTAAAATTGACTTTGTCCACATGCAAAAGTCCCTTTTCACACATGAGGGTGTGAAATCCAACTACTGCAATGATCCCCTTTCATACTAAGAGGGTTTTTATGCTGATTTAAGTTAAGTATGGGTATCCTCCCCCATTTATTCATCTACTAGGTGCAAAAATAAAAAAATCAATATTCCTATTAGCTGCATGCTAATGTAGGAATATTACATATTAGTTGTTTAAGGGTTTTACATGGTTATTAATGTGATTGTGAGAAGTGTCAACACCATGCTCTTTTATACCAGCTTTATATGAGTGTTTGGTTTGACCAATGTATGACTTCCCATACCAACAAGAGAATTAATAGACCCTGATCCTATCATAGGGTCATACTTGTCCCAAGTGAAACATATTATTTTTTCAAGGGTTTTACATGGTTGAAATAGTGTTTTGATATATTTATTTAAGGATTTTACGAATAAAAAATGGGAATATTAATAAATAAATAATACCATTTTTAAACATGACAAGAACCAAATAATTAAACAAGGTGATTTAATTTATTTATCATAATAAACAAATAATACAATTATTAAATATGACAAGAACTCGGGGAATTCTTCCTCAGTGAGTTCCTAGCTCCTAGACGAGGAATTCAAAATTTTTCTAGGATCAAAGTAGTAGATCAAGGCAATAGATCTACGAGCTCTAGAAGGAGTGCATAAGCCTGCCTAGGATATGCAGAGGGGGAGAAAGAGAAAGAAATTCGATAGTTTTCGGCTGAGATGGCAACTCATGGTCTTCAAGATCAGGACCGGTTGGAGGGTTCCTCCGTCTATGTAATCTCGAATGCATGAGAATTAAATTAGTCTCCTAGACATGTTTTGAGAGATTTATGATGCATGTATTTGGTTATGTGATAATGTAAATCGATGTTCATGTGCTTTCTTCTTTTAAGATATGTATTGTGGATATATATTTTAATGGAAAGCAATATTATAATGTTTTTAAAATATTTAATAATTAAACAAGGTGATTTATTTATTTTTAATAAAGTTAATTGAATTTTAAAGTTATAATTATTAAATAAGAAAATAATATTATAATTATTAAATAAGAAAACACAAATATATTTCATAGTTATTATTCTAATAAATATTAAATAAAATAAATAAATAATTAGTAAAGTTCATTAAACATAAAATGGATTAATTAAATCCAAAAAGATTAGATAAAAGTATTTTTAAAAAGATTAGATAAAATTATTTAAAATGGGAACAAATAATGAAAAAACAACGATTACAAAATATTAGGCACTGAACCAAAGGCAGTAAAACTTAGAGAAATGGAAAAAAAAAGGGAAAAAAAACATAAGAGGGAGGAGGGAGAGGGGGGTGGGGAATCAATGACTAAGCTTATGAATAAGGGGTTTCCATGAATGGATAGGTTTGTAGCCATCTCCCTTGTTGAAGTTAATAGTGTGCTTTTCAATCTCGAGGGTCTCTTGAATCAGACAAATGGAATGGACTGTTCATATGTGTAATTCATTTCGTTCCTTCGGAAAATTTGGATTAGTGGTATAAGAGCGGTATAAGAACTTAAGGCTCGAACTAGTTGAACCTTTCAAGATTGGCCTCTCTGACCCCGATGGCCTCCCATGGCAGAAGAAAAGAAAGAAAAGGGAGTAGTAGATCCTTTGAAAATATTTCTCGAAGAAGCCCTCAAGTGACAAAGGAAATCAATGATGGACAACTTTTCCCAAATCCTTCGGTGGATGCCCATCGATGATGCACCTTCATCCATTAGTCACTTCAGAGGTTCCACCCCCTTCTAGGTCCAAGTGAACTTTGATATCCCTATATTCGAAGGTCAAAGAAATGTAGATGTTGTAGATAAATGGTTGAATCTGTTGGAAGGTTATATTTTTTTCCATAGTTTCTTAGATAAGGAGAAGATTCCTTTTGTACTTCTTAAGGCTAGCCCCCATGTAAAGGACTAGTGGGAAATTTACTATGAGACAAGCGCTGAGGAACCCTCTCTATTTATAACCAACTCCTTTTGGAACTCTTTCTGAGACGTTGTCAAGGAACATTATTACCCCATGGGGAACTATGAGGACAAGTACATACACCACACTATGACAACAAAAGGACCAAGATGTGCATGAACTCACAAATATTTTTGATACCCTATCCACAAAGCTTGGTATCAAATATTCTGAGTGAGATATGGTGGTAAAGTACCACGACTGTATACACATAAAAATTTAGTAAGAAATGGAGTTCTTGGACATATCCTCGCTTGGTGCAACATACTAATATGTTGCCAAGATTGAACAAAAAATTAAACAAAAGAAGCGTGACTTTAGATATGCGAATCAAAAGTAGGGAAAGTAATGAAGAGTTCATATATTTTTCTCAAAATTGAAAGTTACAGGATTGGGTTGAAACAAGGATGGTTGCGTAGATCTCGTCTTCCTGATTCTGGTGCCACGAATGGTTCGAAAAACTGATGTTGTATGAGGGAGATATTGTGTTTTGATCAAATTCCCAAACAACTAAATTTTGCAACAGGGTTGACTAGGATGCCTAGTCAGCATGGAGGGTTCACAATCAGCAAAAGGAATATTTTGAGGAATATTCCTTTCCTCAGAACCAGTCCTAGGCTCACAAGTGGCACATTGTGATTTATTGGTGGCTTGTACGTTTTGAAATGGGAGCCAATCGGTGGGTGACAAGTGGCCAGCCCTGAGGCCGCCACGTGTCCCCAGAGTGGTGAAGTAAAAATTTGTTAAGGGCCGCAGGAGTCGACCCTGTGACCTCCAACAGAGCATGCCCAAGACTTAACCGCCCGCGCTACTTTGTGACTTAACTATATTAGTTCATGGGTTCTATTTAAACTTTAATACATTGTGGATTGGGGCGGTCCCAACCCGCTAGTGGTCCCATTAAACATGGTCACATTGCAGGTTAACATAGAAACAAATTTCAAAACCCCGCCAACATTTTAATGTGTCAGACCTGTGCGGTTAAACCTTCATCGGTTCCGTTAACACCACTCCAAACCAGAGTTTCCGCTTGTAAACTGTGGTTTGTTCTACAGTTTCGCTCCACCAAACTATAACCACGGGTTTTGGGGGTTGGCATGTGGCCACCACCTACCCATAACATTAAATTTGTGGTTAGCCACTGGCAGAAATTATGGCACTACCATAAATTTGTGCGGATTGCACTAAAATAACTCCAGTTAAGTGGATTTCTCCACAATTAGTGGAGCTTTTCTAGGTGTTACTGGGCAAATGAGTTGGAGGCTCAATTTTCACCCATTCAGGGTGAATGAAGAGTCATTCTAGACTAATTGGAGCATTATAGAGCCATTGGTGTAGATAAAACAACCATTAGAGGCTTGTAACTACATGTATTTACAAAAATTTTAGCATAATGAAATATGGACATGCCATTGGGAGCTGGACCAGCAGATGTAGCCCAGGAGGGGTGAAATGCTTCATCATGCCTGCCGTGTAAATGTTATGTGGTGTTTTATTTTTCTATTATACACTATTGTTTAGTGTTATTTTCTCTTATTTCATGCTTCTAATTCACTAAAATAATCTACAATTCATGGTTAAAATCCTCAATACTTAAGCAAACTAGGGAGACAAGTATGGAAATGTTTTATAACTGAAAATACACTTAGCACAACAAAAACTAATACAGTCCTTTCAGATCATATTGGTATCAGAGCTAGAGTTTATTCTCTGGTGTTGTTTTGTGAAAAATATTGTTTAACTATTTGCAAGTTTTAGATGCTTACACGGCTCAAGCTCAAAAGAGGAGAAGGAAAATTGGTGGGAGCAGAAGGGTCTCAAGAAGAGCTAAAGAAAAGCAGAGCAAGATTGCCACATTCTGCACCACCTAGTTCACATCCTAAGGAAGTGGAAGCTGGATTAAGCATGCCTCCAGAGGAAGAAGAAATCCATGAAGAGATGGATCCCAAAGAGGAAGAAAGAGTGTTTAGGAAAGCATTCCTTGACACGACTGAGATGGTTAGAATCCTTTATCAAGAAAGGAATGAGAAACTAGAAGGAGAAGGATCCAAACTTCACAAGGAAGGACAGGGATCATCATGAGGTCACAATGATGAAGATAAGTCAAAGAAGGGAAATGGACGAAATGGAGGCAATGGAGGGCCATCATCCTCACCCTCATCATCATCATCCTCTACTTCATCTTCAGTACATCAACCACACAAGTCAAAGAACACTGGTAAAATTCATTTTTAAAAAATTGATGTTAAGTTTGAATTGCCAATGTTTAATGGTGAAGTCAATGTAGAAAATCTTGATAATTGGACTAGGCAATTGGAGGTCTATTTGAGAATCCAGAACCTTTAAGATGACGATACCAAAATCCAATTAGCTTCATTGAGAATGGAAGGCGCAACACTTTTTTGGTGGGAAGCCAAGAAAAAGGAGGAGATCAAGAAGCATCATAAGATTATTATATCATGGACTGATTTAATTATTGCAATAAAACAACAGTTTTATCCATTAGCTCATATGTATAAATCCATAATCAACTGGCAAAACTTTAGGAAATTGAAGGGACACAATGTGCAAGAATACACCCAAGAATTTAGGAGAAGAGCTCTCTTATTAGGTGTAGATTTGCAGAGCCAAGATACTTTGCTTAAGTACATAGGAGGCTTACGTAGCTACCTAAAACATACTATCCTCATGTTTAACCCCACAAGTCTAGATGAAGTATGTGTTCAGGCCAAACATCTAGAAGCTAGAGGGAAAATCATTTATGAAGAGGGTAGGAATAAAACTTTTAAGGGGAAAAATAAAGAGAATACCTCAAAAGGTAAAAGCAAAAGGAATGCATCTGTTAAGAAAGAGGGAGAAAAATTGGTTTGTAAAATTTTTTCAAAATAAGGCCACAATGAAAATCATTGTTGGAAATTACATCCTGAAATCAGGCCCCAGAAATACAACAATAAAGGGAAAAAAAATACTGCAGCTAAAAGTCAACATGATTTAGGAGAGGATTCAGGAGATGAATCTAAGATTACAACCATGGGATTAAAGAACATAAAAGGGAAAGATATTGAAGCTAAACCTAGTACTAGTACATCAAACTGTCACATATATGCTCCAAATGAAGAAGAAAGAATTGAACTGTTTCATGTGAGGGTCATATCCAAACATACTAAGATTGACACATTGCTTGACAGTGGGTCACAAGAAAACTTAATCTCTGAAGACTTGTTCAAGAAACTTAATCTCGAGACCTTACCACATCCAAAACCATATCCACTTGGTTGGATTTGTAACAATGAAAATTTACAGGTTTCAAAGAAGTGTATATTGCGGTTTGCAATTACTGCACATTTTTTTGACATAGTTGAATTAGATGTAGTTCCACTTGGCATAACAGGTATTGTGGTTGGGAGTCCTTACTTGTATGACAAGAAAGCGATCTTCCATCGCCATGAGAACAAATACGATTTATTCAAAGATGGCAAGGAGTACATTGTTAGAGCACATTGCAAGAAGACAAACATTGCTATGGTAAATGCTGGTCAGGTAAAGAGGCTGGTGAATTCAAGTAAGAATTTTGTTCTTCTAATGATTAAGCCTAAAGCTGATGTTAATAATGAATCATTTGAGGGAGATTCAACATGAGATTCAGTTGCAACAAGATTGTCCTCTTCCAAACATCGACATATATCGCATGTCGATAATGGAGAATGTTGAAATAAAGAGGAAAATCGAGGATATGTTGGACAAAGGAATCATAAGGCCAAGAACTTTGCCATGTGGTTCATCCATAATCTTGATTCCAAAGAAATATGGGACTTGGCGCATGTGTGTAGACTTCAGAGCTTTGAACAATATTATAGTAAAGAATTGTTACCCATTCCCAAGGATAGATGATTTGCTTGATCAACTGAAAGAAGAAATTTTTTTCACTAAGTTAGATTTACGAAGTGGACATCATCAAGTAATAATTGCAGAAAGTGGCATATGGAAAACTACATTCAAAACCAAACAAGGACTCTTTGAGTGGCTAGTAATGCCATTTGGTTTGTGTAATGCACCGACAACTTTCATGCATGTTATGGATAGTGTTTTGTGTCCATTTCTTGATTACTTTGTGATTGTGTACTTAGATGACATATTTATTTTCAGAAAAACAAGAGAAGGACATGTCTTGCATGTGAATAAAGTAATTGATGTTTTGAAGAAGGAGAAATTGTTTCTTAAGATGTCAAAGTGTGAGTTTGGAAAGACTTCTTTGGTTTATTTGGGACACATTGTAGGAGGAGGAGAGTTGAGAATTGATCCTTATAAAGTGGAAGCCATTGTGAATTGGCCCACACCTAGAATAGTAACCAAGGTAAGAAGTTTCTTAGGCGCAACACAGTATTGGAGAAATTTTATTGCTAACTTTTTTGCCATCACAACTCCTATGCATGCAGTGACAAGTGTGAAGAAATTATTCTAATGGGGAGGCAAACAAAAAAAATCTTTCGAGGCTTTAAAAGACAAGATCAGTTAAGCTCCAGTTCTTTCATTACCGAATTTGAGACAGCCATTCAAGATACAAAATTATGCTAGTGATTATGCCATGGGCACAGTTCTTTTGTAGCATGGTAAGCCTATTGCCTTTCATTCTGAAACATTCAATGGTGCTGTAACTAATTATCCTACATATGAAAAAGAACTATATGCATTGGTAAAAAGTGTCAAGAAGTGGAAACATTACTTTATGGGTAAAGAGATGATTGTGCATACCGGTCACCAACTATTACAATACTTACAGTAGAAAACAAAATTGTAGCATTCAAGACATTTGAGGTGGATGGGATTTCTTCAACAGTTTCACTTGGTTATAAGGTACAAGAAAGGTATTTTCAATCAAGTTGTAGATATTATTTCAAGGCCAACCATTAGTGCATATGCTTTACTAAAAAATGATTCTATTGTACATGAAAGTTACATAGAAAAATATGCACATGATGTTGATTTTCATGTTGTGTATGCTAGTTTGAGTGAAGGGAATCAAGTTGAAGAAAAAGATTATCACATGCATAAAAATTTGTTGTTTAATTTGGGCAAGTTGTGTATACCACAAGGAGAGAGGCTAAGTGTCATGAGAGAAGGTCATTCATCTCTTATTGCTAGACACTTTGGGGTAAGCAAAATAGTGGTGCATCTATAGAGGTATTACTATTGGCCTCGCATGATAGATAGTGTGTCGCGTTTTATAAGAGGTTATTCTATGTGTGCAACAAGTAAGCCTAGTAATAGGAAGCCTGGGTTGTACACGCCACTAATGGTACCATCAAGGCCATGGGAGAGTGTCTCTAGGGACTTTGTTGGAGGTCTACCTATGTCAAGAAAAAAACATGATTATCTTTATGTAGTTGTGGATAGATTCAATAAAATGTGTATTATTATGCCATGTAAGAAAACCATTACTGATGAAAAAACTGCTAAAATTTATTTTCAACATGTATGGGTTCATTATGGATTGCCAACTTCTATTGTTAGTGACAGGGATTCCGGGTTCATTGGGAATTTTTGGTCCAATCTTTGGATTATGATGGTTTCTGGATGACATATTGACATAAGGAAATCAGTTTCTAGAAAACTCAGCTGTAGATATAGTCATCACTAACATGTAAAAAATACTGATGGCTAACAGCAGCAAACATCCTAAGTTGTGGGATGAGCAACTGCATTATATTCAACACGCTTACAGCCGGGCAAGTCACTCTTCAACTCAAACATCACCTTTTGAAGTATGCTTTTGGTATTTTCCAAAATCGCCATTAGAATTCATATTTGGAAAGGATGTTGCAATAGATGGCCATAGTGATATTTACAAGGCTCGGAAGTTCATTGAAAAAATTCATATTATACATCAACAAGTTCAAGAACAACTTGAGAAAAGTCAAAGAAAATACAAGGAGAGGCATGAAAAACATAGAGTTGATCACAAGTTTCAAGAGGGAGATGAGGTATGGTTGCACATTAGCAAAGAAATGATGCAAGGGGAAGGTAAAAAGCTCAAACCCATTCGCTATGGTCCATTCAAGATCATAAAGAAAGTTGGTAACAATGCATTTCAACTTGACTTTCCTTCATATATGAAAATGTATTCAGTTGTTAATGTTGAAAAATTACGTTTGTATGAGCCACCTTTGATCGATGATCAAGGAAGTGATGTTCAGTTGCCTTCTATTGAAGATTTCTCGCCAAAATTTCTGGATGAGCTCAAGGAAGATACAATTCTTGACAGGAGGACATGAGCATCTAAGAGGGGAAGTGTTGACTACCTTCGATTTGGGCTCAAAGACAGTAAGCCAAGCAAGGAAAAGTGGATGGAGTTTGGAAAGGTGAGGGAGCTGTACCCTCATCTACTGAACAGGTAATAAAGTCTTCTGGGGTCCAAAAGCTTCCCAATGGGGAGGAGTGATTAGGAGTTCATAAATTTTGCTCAAAATTGAAAGTTACAGGATTGGGTTGAAACCAATATGGTTACGTAAATCTCGTCTTCCTGATTCCGGCACCATGAACGGTTTGAAAAACCGATGTCGTATGAGGGAGATATTGTGTTCTGATCGAATTCCCAAGCAACTAAATTTTGCGACAGGGTTGACTGAGATGCCCAGTCAGCATGGAGGGTGCACAGTTAGCAAAAGGAATATTTTGAAGAATATTCCTTTCCTCAGAAATAATCCTAGGTTGATAAGAGGTACATTGTGATTTTTTGGTTTCTTGTACATTATGAAATGGGAGCCAATCGGTGGGTGACACGTGGCCAGTTGTGAGTCCGCGACGTGTCCCCAGAGCAGTGAAGTAAAATTTTGTTAAGGAGTCGACCCCATGACCTCTGACAGAGCATGACCAAGAATTAACCACCCATGCTACATTGTGAATTAACTATATTAGTTCACAGGTTCTATTTAAACTTTAATACATTGTGGATTTGGGGTTGGGACCGTCGGCAGTCCCAACTTGCCAGTGGTCCCATTGAACATGATCACATTGCAGGTTAACATTGCAAAAAATGTCAAAAACCCCACTACCATATCTACCAACGTTTTAATGTGTCACATGGAGTGTTACAACTCTGCGTGGTTAAAACTCCGATGGTTCCGTTAACACCACTCCAAACCGAAGTTTCTGCTTGTAAATTGTGGTTTGTGCTACAGTTCCACTCCACCAAATTGTAACCGCGAGTTTTGGGGGTTGGCATGTGGCCACCCCCTACCCATAACATTAAATTTGTGGTTAGCCACTGGCTAAAACTATGGCACACCCCTAAATTTGTGCGGATTTCACTAAAATAACTCCAGTTAAGTGGAGTTCTCCACAATTAGTGGAGTTTTTCTAGGTGTTATTGGGAAAATGAGTTGGAGGCTCAATTTTCACCCATTCGAGGTGAATGAAGAGTCATTATAGACTAATTGGAGCATTCTGGAGCCATTGGTGTAGAGAAAACAACCCTTAGAGGCCTATAACCACATGTATTTGCAAAATTTTGAGCATAATGAAAGATGGACATGCCATTGGGAGCTGGACTAGCAGATGTAGCCTAGGAGGGGTGAACTGCTTCATCATTCCTGGTGTGTAAATGCTATGCGGTGATTTATTTCTCTTAGTATACACTGCTGTTCAGTGTTATTTACTCTTATTTCATGCTTTTAATTCACTAAAATCATCTACAATTCATGGTTAAAATCCTCAATACTTAAGAAAACTATGGAGACAAGTATGCATATGTTTTATAACTGAAAAGACACTTAGCACATAAAAAACTAATATAATCCTTTCAGATCTAAAGTGCACCCCAAAAATCACAGAACAAAGGACAGAGCAAAGGTGGAGTGACCCATGACAACCCATCGAATCCGCAAGCAAAGAATGACACCACAAAGATGAAGAAGGACAACGAAAAGTGGTGTGAGTTCTATAAGAGCCCCACTCACAACACAAATGAGTGTCATGCCATGCATTCATTGGTGGTTGAGATGAAAGATTCAGAGTTCGATGCATGTTTTTATTCTGAGCCAGAACTGGAAAAGAGGAAAGACAAGAGGAAGCATATTATTGATGCAAAAACCAGTGCCACCGTTGCCAACACCAAGGTCCATAAGATTGAGCCCGAAGATCTAGAGGAGGGAGAGCATCTCTTATACTTACAGATGTGGGTGAAAGGTTCTTTATTTCTATTCATTTTTGATAGCGGGAGCCAAAAGAACCTCATTTGAGTAGAGGTCTTGAAGTAGTTGGGCTTACGACCACACCACACCCGCAACCATACAACATCAGATGGATTCATCAAGGATGATATCTCCGCGTTAGTCAACAATGTTGCCTTCCTTACAACATCAAGCCCTTCATAGATACTGTGTGATGTTTCTCCTCTTGAAGTTTGTGATGTTTTATTAGGCCAACCATACTTGTGGAAGTGTCATGTTTTGTACTAAGTCCAGGCCTCACACTGTTATTATTACTTTAGGTAATACGTTATACATGATACTGGAGGTAGCCCCACCTACTTCCATCTCTTTTATCTTTGTTAAGAAATGGAGTAAGATCATCTCCTAGAATGGGAAATTTTTTTTCTTTCTGATTCACTCTCAAAGCAAGGGGAATATAGTGGCCACATCCATGGACCCTAGGAAGGGATCCCCCATGCAGCAGAAGAAGATGGTTAAGGTCATGGAAGAATATAGGGACATATTCTGCTCAACCACAAGGGTACCTTTGCACTGTTAGGTCAAGCATTCAATCGATATGACTCCCAAAGAACCTCTACCCAATGGGTCAATCTCCCATCACTCCATTCTATTAAATGAAGAAATCAAGTTGTAGATTTAGGAGTTGCTACAAAAAGGGCACATCCAACCAAGTTCCTCACCTTGTTGGAGCTCGATTATACTTGTGCAAAAGAAAGATCGAACCTAGAGACTTTGCATTGATTATTGGGCACTGAAATAAATCACCGTTAGGAATATGTATCCAATCCCATAGATTTATGACCTTCTTTACCAACTCAAGGGGGCCAAGTATTTTAGCAAGATCGATTTCAAGTCTGGTTATCACCAGGTGCCAATAGAACCCATAGATGTATGGAATACAACCTTCAAATCCAAGGAGGACCTTTTCAAGTGGTTGGTCATGCCTTTCGAGTTGAAAAATTCCCCTGCAACTTTTATGAGGATGATGGATCACATCTTGCAGCCCTTTACCAACTCGTTTGTGGTTGTATACATGGACAAAATCCTAATCTTCAATAAGATTTGGGAAGAGCACTTGAAACACATTCGACAGGTCCTTCAAACCCTGTAGAAACACAAACTATGTGCCAACTTAGAGAAATGCACCTTTGGCATGAGCCAAGTACAATATCTGGGTTGCATCATTAAAGAGCAAGGAATGCATTTAGATCTAGCTAAGACCAAGTCATTCAGGATTAGCCAACCATGACCACTCTAACAGAGCTTTAGAATTTTTTGGGCCTTGCCAATTTTTATCAGAGGTTCATGTTGGGATTCTATCATATCACTTGGCCTCTGAGTCAATTTACCAAGATCGAATCAAAAACAAATTTACCGCTTCTTCTGATCTACACCAGTACTCACATTTTTTTTTGGTAAATTATGCTAATTTTATTAAGAAAGCATATGGTACAGAGTGAAGTTACAATCATGCGAAGCAAGAAATAGGGGATCCAGAAATGATGAACTATCAACCTCGGTCCCGAAAGTAACTAGAAAATAAGCAAAAAGGAACTAGAGGAGAAACAAGGAAACAAAAGGAGATGGTCACTCGAGTCTACCCAGAGTGGGCTCAGTCCTCAATACGAAATTTTTTCCCTTTATTTTTGATAAATTTGACCCATCCAACTTGGGGTGAATGGGAAGTACCACTTGAATTTTGTTGTTAACTGTAGGAGGAGTCTCCTTATCCGAATCAGATGAGGAGGATTCATGAGTGCATTTCTGAGTGTTCGAAGAAACAATGGGTCCCTCAAGGCTAGCCGAGGGCGCATCCTTTGTCTGATTTGTAGCCTCCACCTCATATTCAGCCTCCTGCTCATATGATCTGAAGGACTCAATGTCATCCATGGGTGGTGGATCGCATGGTTTCCAGCTTTTGGTGCATCAATACTCACATTACTAGACCTGCAACAACCATTTTAAATTGAGAGAGACGCCTTTGACTATGATATTGGTGTAGTTCTCACCCAATAAGGGCATCTGGTGTCCTGTCACAGTAAGACAATTTCTGACACAATTCGGAAATACCCCACATATGATAAGGATATTTATTCCATCATGTAGGCTTGTCAACAATGGAAACTGTTGGGGTTCCCATGTTTTGGCCAGATTGGCAAGACCAAAAGATGAGACAACATCAGAACCACTTTGGGGCCCTAGGATCTAGCCCTCCTGGACCCGGAGAGGGATCTCTCCAAATAGAGAAAAGAATGATATATCTTTGAGGCTCAAGATGAAATATTAGGCTAGTTATGAAGCACAAAAGGGGGGTTTTAAAAATGATTTGGTTGAAGGGTTGCTGGGTTGGTTAGGGGATCACGGACTGCGAAAGCAATGGGGAGAAAGGAAACAGAATAGCAAGATATTTCATCAAAGAGGATAGGCCAAGACAGTGCCATCCATTGGGCTATGGAGTCATGAAAGGGAATTACTTGCAACAGCTAGCCAAGGCTTCCAAAGGGTAAGTCATCTACACTAAAGGATCTTTAGGCAGATGGTGGAATGGAACATTAAGGAGAGATAGTGGAAGAAGGAAAGACAACCAATTTTCTGTCTATAGATCAGGTCAGAGGTCATTTAACTCCAGACCTGCTTGGACATACTCAAAGGCAGCTCTCAAAGAGACAAAGGGGCTGCTTATAGATTGGACCAGAGGTCATTTAACTCCAGGTCTGCTTTAGCAACTCCAAGAGAAAAACAGAGTTAAGATTACAAAGAAACATCTAAGAAGCAAACCCCCAAGTTCATACATCAGCCAGCAGGCAATAACATCCGCTGCACTGGTTAAACCCGTGAACCCACTCTTAGACAGCACATAGGGTGGAAAACATAAAGGTAGGGAGAGCAGACAGCATAGGGCACCTAACAAGGGTGAATCCTATACCATTATTCTGATGCCTACTAGCAGAACATGAAACAGTATGAAAATGTAAATAACAGAGTTAAGAAAAACATCACCAATAGTAATAGACCAGGATCCTGTGAAATGTGCTTTGATTAATTGATGAAAAACCAGTCATGTACAATGTGGCTCAATGGCTAATACAGTCCAGACTTCTCCTCCCAGCCTATTACATACAAACTACTCTGCTATTCCCTCCCACGACTGTTCTAACAGTCAAACTGAATCCCTTTAACAGTAGATGCCTAGCAAGGCAACAACAACCTTTACATTATGTTCTCGGGGATCTTTTATAGGAGAGGAGAGCAAACAGAGGTAGATGAACATTGAATTGATCTCATTAAGACAGAATCGGCAGAAGTGTTCACGCCCATACCGCTTAATGGAAAAATGCAGCGCTGTGTGTACTCTGTAGACTGCTTTGGAGATCTCTGTCAGGCCGAAATCGACCTCGGATGTTTCTTTGGGATCCTTTCTGGTGCTTGGAGCTCTGTGCTTCCATTATAGAATAAATGAACTAGTTCAAAGGTCCGTCTGTCCATCCATGCTTCATTACTGCGGCCTGACAATCTTTTAAGAAGCTCTGTCAGTGTTCTTGACTTTCCTGGGCTCGAGAAACATGGAGGACGCTGCGGGAAGGTGTACTTCTGGAGGAAACATGTCCTGCTGTTAGGTAGCGCAGTAATGGCGTTGCTGGTGCGCTCATTGGTATTCAAACAGTGCCTCAAGCCTTTGACTGCAGGATTAAAACGTTAATCTTCAATTACAGGCTCGAATCCTCCTCAAATCCTGCTCTGCTGTCTCGTTTGGCCGCTGAATTGGCTTCTCTGTACTATCTGCACACTTTAAAATATACCTGTTTAAAACCCGGGAAATGGTGGTGGAGGAAATGCCGCAGAGGCGGAGGAATGGTGGCGGAACGACAAAAACAGCGGGGATGCGAATGAAAGTGGTGGCGAGATGATCACACAGTGTAAAGACTCAAATGTGACCAACGGAGTGATTTACAAAGGAAAACATGAAAAAACAATGGAGCGGAGCATGAATGTGGGACCCAGCGGAGGCGGAGGGTGATGAAACTTGAGCCGTCAGATCCGGGAGGAAACGGATGGCGGATAT
This sequence comes from Pinus albicaulis, assembly GCA_034641835.2. Lineage (NCBI taxonomy): Eukaryota > Viridiplantae > Streptophyta > Pinopsida > Pinales > Pinaceae > Pinus > Pinus albicaulis. Next base: position 82,592,528 of record CM076576.1, read on the forward strand.
GAAATCGCACAATCGTAATCGGAGGTTGGAGCGAGTGGAAATCGCAACGCACATTCAAAAAGTTCCGATTGCGATTAGAGGGGTGGTGTGATTAAGCGATAACCGTTGATCTCGGGGAGGAATGAACGGCTGGGATTGAATCGGGAGACGGAGGAAAGGCTTGCGATCAACGATAAGAAGGAATGAAGCGATTGAGCACTGGCCGTCGATCTGGAGGAGGAACGGATGGTGGAGATTCAATCGGAAGACAGAGAGAAGAACTTGTGATCGGCGATCGGGGGGGAGAATGCGATTGAGCGCTGGCCGTCCGATCGCGGGGAGAATGGATGGTTGTGATTGAATCGGGAGACAGCGGGGAAGGCTTGCGATTGCGATTGGAGCGCTGTTGCGATTAAGCGCCAACCATCGGATCTGGAAGGGAACAGACGATGGGGATGCAATCGGGGGAGAAACAGAAGGACTTGCGATAAGTGATCGGGCGGACTTGCGATTGGCGCGGGACCGTTGATCAGCAGGGAGATGGACGGTTGGGATTAAATCGGGTGGAGGGTAGGGAGGCTTGCGATGGCCATCGGATCTGCGGGAGGATGGACGACTATGATTAAATCGGAGCATCGCAATCGGAGGTAGAGAGATGGGACTTGCGATTGCGATCGGGAGGGGGAATGCGATTGAGCGCTGGCTGTTAGATCGGCGGGACAGATCAACGGTCAGGATGCAATTGGGGGATTGCAATTGGAGGAAGGAGCAGAAGGCTTGCGATTAGCGGAGGACCGTCGGATCGCGGGGAAAATCGACGGCCGGGATGCAATTGGGAGACGGGAGGAAGGACTTGCGATTGATCAGAGGGCACACACGACATGTTGCGATTGCGATTGACGGGGGGTTTGCGATTAGCGCCCAGTCGTTAGATCTTGTGATAGATCGACGGCTCAAAGCTCGTCGCGGGACTTATGTTATAAACAAATCGCATTGGGGTTTTTGCGTTTACAAAGGAAAAGGACCCCCGCCGATCTTCCGATTGCGATTAGCGCTCGGGACTTAAGCGCTTGGTCCCAGCGCCGGGTCATATGTGGGGAAGTGGTTAGAAGGGGCTGGCAGAAAGGGGCTAGGCCTTATAATAAGGTCAGAAGTGGGTTTTTTGCCCATTTTAATGGATTTTAGGGCTGGGGAAGGGGAACGATAGAGGAAGAAAAAGGGGAAAAAGGGAAAAACAAGGGTAGGGGAAGAAGTTAAATGGGATCTTGGGGGGATTTGAGGGGTAAAAGGGGAATAGAAGGGGAAGACAAGGGGGATGAAATAAAAGGGAAAAAGGGGGCCTTTGGGCATTTCTTTATCAGCAGAGAGGCTTTAAAAGGGGAATCAGTAGATGGGAAACTATCAAAGGATAAAAGACACATGGAGGCTTCAAGGAGACTGTGTTTTCAGAGGAAATGCAATCCTTGAAGACTCAACAATGATTTAACCCCCTATTTGCTTGTCAAAAAATTTATAGGGGGGCTAACAGTGGCTCCACATGGGGATGGCTTCTTCTTGAAGGAGCCAAGAAACCAGAAGATGATCTCTTGGTGTAGGCCAGATGCCTGCTGCTTGAACCATCCATCTCTTTCTTTGATCAGCTTCCACAAGCTATGAAGACAACATATCAGCAGAAACAATTCTCCCAAACAACTACCTACCCACACTATAGTCCTAACATTTTTTCTTCTTGGGTGCATTTGGACTTGCAGACCCTTTACATCATTAATTTTTACAAACAGGAAAAAATAAACCTATTCTACTTCTACCCTTATTGCTCCATGAGATCAGATTAGACTGTTGGTCTCATATGTTTCTCTACCTACACTACTACCTGCTAGGATTAGACTTTCTAGCAGGTTTCTTCTCTATATTCTAAGACAAAAATTTAAACGACTAATCTACTTGCTCATAGGCTGAGCTTTATTGAGCTCTTCCTACCTACCCTACCCTAACTGGAAATCTCTGATGCTTTAAGTGATACAATAATGCCAATGCAGCCAGTCTAATAACAGCAAAAAAGGATATGAGCACTGACTGCCTGTCAGAGATAACCACAAGGTGCTCTGCATGTGGTTCTTCAAAAATGAGGCCACCAGTAGCGGTGACCAATTCTGATGCATTTGGCTCTTGCAAAAGATTGGTGCTTGTGAATCTGAGCCAATCAGGGCCTCCATGTAGTCTGCCACAGGGTCAACAAACTCATGATGTAAACTTTTTCCTTCAAAGCCTACCATTACTAATAGGCTGTCTGCATCCTGGGCAGCTTCAATCACTGCGTCTGTAGTGAGGCCTTTGTATTCACACTCCTCCTCTTTCTGGTTGGGAGTATTTGGCATATGGGCATCGACCAGGAATACCTCCTCTTCCTCTGGATCAAGGCCGAGACGCCTGCGGGGAAAAAGATCTTGCTCATCTTCAATGCAGCTTGAGCTAGAGGGCTCATTATATTCAACAGTGCTGTCCTCTAGTACCACAGGTCGGTTCTGCTGCAATGGGCTAAACTATGTGAAAAAATCAACATATTCTTGAGTGGGGGCTTCTTTGATTACCTTAATCCCTTCGAGAGAAGGCTCTGGATATTCGTTCCGCTCAAGACTTCCCTCATCTCTTTTCTCCTCGTCCTCTGCGCTGAAGAGCTGCTGGCCTCTGTCTGCTTGGCAAGTATAACTGATGTTCGGATATAAAGCAAATAGAAGATTCAATGAATCTTCGTCTGCTATCATGCTTTCAACACTTTCTCCATCAGTATCATAGATGGCCGGCCTTAGCTCATTATTTTCCTGAGGTTGATGGTCGTAGTCTTCCTCCCATGAGACCTCTGATGATGGTCGTGCAAGCTTGGTTTCCATTTGGAAAAAATCATCGTCAGACATATCCACATCAGAGAAATCATAATTGTAAGTATTGTCACCCATCAAATCTTCAGGACTCTCAGCAATTCTTTCTTCAAAATACTCTGCAAGTTCATTTTCTGATTCAAGCTCTGGTTCATCATACATGCTTGGCATGCGACTTCTGTCTTGCAGAGATCTGATTTGTCTTTCTCGAGGACGAGGGGCAGGTCTTTCCCAGTCATCATTTCTGGTTTCGGCCTCATATTCTTCCTCTTTCACACTCAACAAGGATTTGGCAGTCTCTATCAGTTTTTCTAGCTTGTTTTCTAAAGAGATCTGCGCTGTTTGCTCTGTTCGGTCCTTCCTCGCTGCTCTTAATCTTTCCTCCCTGCACTTTACGTTGTACTCGACAGCGATTGCTATATTCTGCATTTCCTTCAGGCTCGAAGGTTCTCTTTCTCTTATATCGAATTCCACCTCTGGGTCAAAAGAGCTTGGATAGTGCAACAGAGCCCATCCCAAAGGTGGTTTTATATTAGAAGGTATAGCATCATATATCTTATTAAACCTGGCTGAAAATTCTTGCACTATCTCTCCTGGCTGCCTTCTCAAATTTTGATATTCTTTTAGGATGAGGAGAGCGTTCTTTGGGGTCGCCCACCTATCTAGGAAAACTTGAGAAAACTGATGAAAACTGAATATGCTTGCCACTGGAAGGCCTTTGAGCCAATTCTTGACATTTCCTTGCAATGATAGGGCAAACATTCTAATGCACACATCGTCTTCTTCTATCTCATACAGCTCAAGTAAATCCTCCAGATTTTGAACATGTTCTTCAGTAGAGGACCCTTTATTTTCCCCATCAAAATGAGGCAGCTGGTTTATTAATTCTGTTGGCAGGGGCTGGAAGAAGAGAGGTAAAACCAGAGGCTTATATCTTTCTATGGCCTTTGTAGGTGTGGGTGATGTAACAATAGGCTCATGGCTGCTTGAAGCTTCTTAAAGAGTGGGAGATACTACATGAGCTTCTTGTTCCATCAGGTTTCTCACAGGAGCATAGGTCTGCTCACGGTCTGAAGACTGAGGCTTGAGATCTTTCCCATAATTATCATGGGTTTCATCTTTGTACACTTGATTAGGCTTAAAGTAGAACATAACATAGTGGTATACAAAAACAATGAATTCTTTAAACCAAATCCAACTCGTATGTTCTACCCTTCTATGAGGTCTGGCCATCTTTCAGGTTCTTCCTCCAGTGGAGTCTTCTAGGATTATGGAGTGTGGAGTCGCTAGGTGGATGAATTTAACAATTTGAAGCAGGATGCTGTCCACCATCAACAATGAGAAGCCAATCTAACCAGAGATTCCGTGTCTATGAGTGCCTAGGAATGCTTAAGCTGAAATGCACTCATTCCCCAGCGGAGTCGCCATTATGTTGGTGACGACAATGGGAAATAGACCAAATATCAGCGGTTCTTGACTCTCAGATTCGTCCCCAGTGGAGTCGCCATTATGTTGGGGTTCCCATGTTTTGGCCAGATTGGCAAGACCAAAAGATGAGACAACATCAGAACCACTTTGGGGCCCTAGGATCTAGCCCTCCTGGACCCGGAGAGGGATCTCTCCAAATAGAGCTAAGAATGATACATCTTTGAAGCTCGAATTGAGATGTTAGGCTAGTTATGAAGCACAGAGGGGGGTTTTAAAATGATTTGGTTGAAGGGTTGCTGGGTTGGTTAGGGGATCATGGACTGGGAAAGCAATGGAAAGAAAGGAACAAAACAGCAGGCTGTTTCAGCAAAGAGGATGGGCCAAGACCGTGCCATCCATTGGGCTATGGAGTCATAAAAGGAAATTACTTGCATCCACTAGCCAAGGCTTTCAAAGGGAAAGTCATCTACACTAAAGGATCTTTTAGATAGATGATGGGATGGAACATTAAGGAGGAAAGTGAAAGAAGGAAAGCAACCGAATTTCTGTCTATAGATCAGGTCAGAGGTCATTTAACCCCAGACCTGCTTGGACATACTCAAAGGCAACTCTCAAAGAGACAAAGGGGCTGCTTATAGATCAGACCAGAGGTCATTTAACTCCAGGTCTGCTTTAGCAACTCCAAGGGAAAAACAGAGATAAGATTACAAAGAAACATCTAAGAAGCAAACCCCCAAGTTCATACATCAGCCAGCAGGAAATAACATCCACTACACTGGTTAAACTCCACGAATTTACTCTTAGATACACATGAAGCAGAAAACATAAAGGTAGGGAGAGCAGACAACATAGGGCACCTAACACGGGTGAATCCTATACCATTATTCTGATGCCTACTAGCAGAACATGAAACAGTATGAAAATGTAAATAACAGAGTTAAGAAAAACATCACCAATAGTAATAGACCAAGATCCTGTGAAATGTGCTTTGATTAATTGATGCAAAACCAGTCATGTACAATGTGGCTCAATGGCTAATACAGTCCAGACTTCTCCTCCCAGCCTATTACATACAAACTACTCTGCTATTCCCTCCCACGACTGTTCTAATAATCAAACTGAATCCCTTTAACAGCAGATGCCCAGCAAGGAAACAACAACCTTTACATTATGTTCTCGGGGATCTTTTATAGGAGAGGAGAGAAAATAGAGGTAGATGAACATTGAATTGATCTCATTAAGACAGAATCGGCGGAAGTTTTCACGCCCATACTGCTTAATGGCAAAATGCAGCGCTGTGTGTACTCTGTAGACTGCTTTGGAGATCTCTGTCAGGCCGAAATCGACCTCAGATGTTTCTTTAGGATCCTTTCTGGTGCTTGGAGCTCTGTGCTGCCATTCTGGAATAAATGAACTGGTTCAAAGGTCCGTCTGTCCATCCATGCTTCATTACTGCGGCCTGACAATCTTTTAAGAAGCTCTATCAGTTTTCTTGACTTTCCTGGGCTCGAGAAACATGGAGGACACTGCGGGAAGGTGTACTTCTGGAGGAAACATGTCCTGCTGTTAGGTAGCACAGTAATGGTGTTGCTGGTGCGCTCATTGGTCTTCAAACAGTGCCTTGAGCCTTTGACCGCAGGATTAAAACATTAATCTTCAATTACAGGCTCGAATCCTCCTCCAATCCTGCTCTGCTGTCTCGTTTGGCTGCTGAATTGGCCTCTCTGTACTATCTGCACACTTTAAAATATACCTGTTTAAAACCCGGGAAGTGGTGGTGGAGGAAATGCCGCAGAGGCGGAGGAATGGTGGCGGAACGACAAAAACAGCGGGGATGCAAATGAAAGTGGTGGCGAGATGATCACACAGTGTAAAGACTCAAATGTGACCACCGGAGTGATTTACAAAGGAAAACATGAAAAAAAAATGGAGCGGAGCATGAATGTGGGACCCGGCGGAGGCAGAGGGCGATGAAACTTGAGCCGTCAGATCCGGGAGGAAACGGACGGCGGAGATTCAATCGGAAGACAGAGAGAAGAACTTGCGATCGGCGATCGGGGGGGAGAATGCGATTGAGCGCTGGATGTCCGATCGCGGGGAGAATGGACGGCTATGATTGAATCGGGAGACAGCGGGGAAGGCTTGCGATTGCGATCGGAGCACTGTTGCGATTAAGCGCGAACCGTCGGATCTGGAAGGGAACGGACGGTGGGGATGCAATCGGGGGAGAAACAGAAGGACTTGCGATCAACGATCAGGCGGACTTGCGATTGCCGCGGGACCGTTGATCAGCAGGGAGATGGACGGTCGGGATTAAATCGGGCAGAGGGTAGGGAGGCTTGCGATGGTCGTCGGATCTGCGGGAGGATGGACGGCTATGATTAAATCGGAGCATCGCAATCGGAGGTAGAGAGATGGGACTTGCGATTGCGATCGGGAGGGGGAATGCGATTGAGCGCTGGCCGTTAGATCGGCGGGACAGATCAACGGTCAGGATGCAATCGGGGGATTGCATTCGGAGGAAGGAGCAGAAGGCTTGCGATTAGCGGAGGACCGTCGGATCGCGGGGAAAATTGACGGCCGGGATGCAATCGGGAGACGGGAGGAAGGACTTGCGATTGATCGGAGGGCACACGCGACATGTTGCGATTGCGATTGATTGGGGGTTTGTGATTAGCGCCCAGCCATTAGATCTTGTGATAGATCGACGGCTCAAAGCTCGTCGCGGGACTTATGTTATAAACAAATTGTATCGGGGTTTTTGCGTTTACAAAGGAAAAGGACCCCCGCCGATCTTCCGATTGCGATTGGCGCTCGGGACTTAAGCGCTTGGTCCCAGCGCCGGGTTATATGTGGGGAAGTGGTTAGAAGGGGCATGGAAAGGGGCTAGACGCCCACTGTGGAGTCGGAAGTGGTTTTTCGTTTGTGGATTTTAGAGTGAGGGGAAGGGGAACGATAGAGGGAAGAAAAAGAGGGGAAAAAGGAAAAACCAAGGGTAGGGAAAGAATTTAAATGGGATCTTGGGGGGATTTGGGGTAAAAAGGGGAATAAGAAGGGGAAGACAAGGGGGATGAAATAAAAGAGAAAAAGGGGGCCTTTGGGCATTTCTTTATCAGCAGAGAGGCTTTAAAAGGGGAATCAGCAGAGGGGAAACTATCAAAGGATAAAAGACACATGGAGGCTTCAAGGAGACTGTGTTTTCAAAGGAAATGCAATCCTTGAAGACTCAACAATGATTTAGCCCCCTATTTGCTTGTCAAAAAATTTATAGGGGGGCTAACAGAAACGTTACATTCTATTGAAAATGGCACCAAGAAAGGCTTCTAATTTAATTTTCCCTTTAATTAAATTAGAAGAAAATTATAATTCCACATAACATGACAACTTGTACAAGTTAAATAACTTAGGATGACTTAGTTAGTTCAGTTAATTCGAGTTGAGGGTCAAAATAGAGGCATGTAGAGTGTCTCCTACTTTTTATGAGCCCTGGTTGAGTTTATTTTGAGTTGTAATTAATTAACTCAGTTTATCTGAGTTAAATTCAGCTTAACTAGTTCTAACTGATGGAGGAACTGGAGAGAGGTCAAAGTGTGAAAATTAGATTTAATTCAAATGTATTAATCATTCAGATAAATGATAATTCACTCATAAATAACTCATGTATGTCTGTTTTGAGAAAGAGCCAGTTGAGATTGGAGTTAAAGGGAAGTGTACTATTAGTTGCATAATCATCCAATTGTATAGGTAGTGCATAGAGTTAGAGGAAGAGCCTTGATGTATTGCTAAATAATTATTGGGGAATTTCCTTGTTATTAGGACCTAATTACCCAAGGAAACTGCATAAGTAAATAGGAATTCCTGAGGCCAAGAAATTGGTTAAGTATTGAACCAAGCTTACCTAGGAAATCGTGAGATAGATAGAGATAGTGCAAAGATTTCTCAGCTTGGATGAAAGAATTGTAATTTTTGCATATTATTTGGCTTATGCAATATATGTATATATATAGTGGGTTTTTTAGCTGAGGCTTTCCTCAGATAAATATTTGTGTTGCGCGATTGAATTTTTTTCTCTTTCTTGTTCATGTGATTATGCGATTGAAATTAGTTTCCACAATTTTTAGAGTACATTCAAGTATTTTGTTTTAGCATATTATAAGATTAGTTGAATCTAAATGGATTTTCTAGATGGTATGAGAGAAATAATCACAATAGAAGAGAAGAATATGAGTTTTTTCTGTGGAGGTGAATCAAATTTTCATATCTACTCTTTAGGACTAGCAGCAGGATCATGATATCTTTCTCTATATTGAGGCTCGAATATGCCATTTAGGGTAGTTCGAACTACATATCTTGGAAGGAAAATATGGTAGCAATTTTGGAAGAAAAGAGGATGAAGGAATTCATAGAAAGTAATATTCCTATGCCTGTAGAAATAGATGCTCAAGATATGGAAGCATGGAAGAATAATGTAGCAAAGGGAAGAATGATTTTGTTAGTAGGAGTTCTAGATCATATTGTTTCGAACCTCCATGGAAATGCATCTCCATATACTATGTGGAAGGCCTTAAAAAACTTGTTTTAGAACAACAATTACCACAGGAAGATGGCGCTAAAGGACAATCTTGGAAAAATCAAGATGGAGAAGGGAGACACAATACCAAAATACTTGTCCAAGTTCACTCATTGTCAAGATGATCTTGGAAGTGTTGGTGTTACAGTTTTCAAGGATGATCTGGTGAGCCTAGAAATTCTAGGCCTTCCCAAAAGATGACACAACTACTAGGATTTAGTAAATGGGAGGGAGAAGCCACTAGAGTGGGAGCGATTATGGTCCAACTTGGTAGAAGAATAAATTGAGTGGAACGCCAGAGATGGATCCTCATCAAAGCATGATGATGAGGATAATTTTTCCTTGACTGGAAAGGAAAATAAAGGGAAAGGGAATTCACCCCATTCCAAATCATATTATGGTTAGGCAGGAAAGAAGAAATACTTGTAGAAGATTAAATGTTTTCACTGTCAAGAAATGGGACACTATGCCACAAAGTTTCTGCATAAGAAGGCCGACAAGAAGTCCTCAGGAGGAGCGGAAAGTGAAGCATTTTCTTCAAAATTTGAGTTGGATTTCACTCTCATCAAATGCATAATGTCATCGGTGATGGGTTTTGTGTGGTACCTGTATAGTGGAGCCTCATTCCATATGACGTGTTGAAAATGCAGCAAGATGATGGAGCTTAGTGAAATGAAGTCGCCTTCACTAAGTGGGCCCGCAGGCAAATTCTGGCGCAAAGTCTATTTTTAGACTATGTCTATTTTTAGACATATGGAGCATGGTCTAGGGGTTGCAGTATGTTATTATTGGAGTATTGGTCATGTTGGTAAAAATAGATGGGACTCTATTTTTGTGACCTATAGGTCGATAGGTCGATGTCTATTTTTAGACTGCCTATCCTAAAAATAGGGAAGTCAAATATTATTTACCCTTAATAATATTTGGACTCTAAACAACAGTTTACTCTCTTGAAGCACTTCAGTTCGAGCTACAGAAGTGGCTCATGCATCTGACAGAGGAATTACGCTATTCCCAAGGGTTTGATGGCATCATGCATGGTTGACTTCAGTTAGGACTTCAGTGGCAGAAGTTTGGTGGAGTTAATGAGACGGCTAGTGGAGTTGTGTTCTGTTTATTTTAGTTGAACTAGTTGAGATTAGTTTAACTAGCTAATCAATTAGTTATGAGTGGAGTGAATTAAATGTTATTTAATTCATTAATTAGTAACTCATTATTCAACTCAAGAACACATCAGTTCACTACAGTGCATGATCAGTTCAGTGGAGACCAATGAAAGAGGTAGATGAAAGGGTGGAGTTAGCTATCAGTGGCGACATCAGTTGTGCATGAGATTTGCACCACACTTGGAGGAATTTCCCATGATGATTGCGCTGTCAAGCCAAGGAGATTCGAACCTTGGATCTCTATTTAGACAGGCCATGATTGCGCAATAGAGGCAAGGAAATTAGTGGATGTGTTTTGAACCCGTGACTTGTTCAAAACCAAGCTAGTTTGTGTGTAACTTCATGAGATAGTACTGAGTACTTGTGAGGAGTATTGTACTGAGTTGGTTACTTGATTTCTCCATTATAATATACACAATAGCTGTGGGGTTTTCAGCTATAAGCTTTCCCCATACATACTGTGTTAATGTGTATGATGATTTGATGTGTTATCGCTTGATTTTATTTCCGCATGTGTGATGATCTGAGTGGAAGAGATTATGTGCTGCATATAAATTCGAATTGTATGTGATCAGGATAGTCTCGGTGGATAATTAATCATTATTCAGCAAATTTATACATGGTATCGTAGCTATTGAAGCAGAGATTGATCATCACAGTGATTACAAACTTATTTCGGTAGACAGAGTCTGCATGCGGGCCAGGTAGCCTCCGGATTCATCTTTCTTCGGAAAGTGAAAGGTCTGGTAAACGCCCCTTGCATTCAATCTCTGTGCTAGAAATAATTTGTTCTCACATATCTAGAGCGGTTGAGCTTTGAGGTGGAATTCGAAATTTTGCAGCAGTTTTTTTTTCTTGGTGCCGGTGTTGAAAATGTCTTTCAACGGTTTGCGACTCGAATATGCTCTTGAAGGCAGTTCGAATTATGTTGCATGGAAGGATCGCATGGAAGCAGTATTAGAAGATAATGGTCTCAAGGAGTTTGTAGATACGGATGTCCAAAAGCCCACCGATCCTGCTGAAGTCGATGCATGGCAAAAGAAGATGGCGAAGTGTCGAAGGATCCTGTTGGAGGGCGTCAAGGATCATATTGTATCCAGCCTGCATGGAAAGGCTACTCCATATTTAATGTGGAAAGCTTTGACGGATCTATTCCAGAGTAAGAGCGACCAAAGGAAGCTGGCGCTCAAAGATAAGCTCAGGAACATCAAGATGGAGAAAGGCGACAGTATCGCCAAATACCTCACGAAGTTCACTCAGTGCAGAGATGAGCTGGGAAGTGTGGGGGTGACTGTCAAAGACGAGGACATGGTCGACCTGGCTCTCCTTGGTCTTCCGAAGGCTTGGCACTCATATCAAGATAGTGTCAATGGTCGGGAGAAGCTGCCGGGATGGGAGCGCCTTTGGGCGTATCTCATGCAGGAGGAGATAAGGAGGACTACTCGAGATGGATCTTCATCAAAGGGAGCCGATGAAGAAAATTGCGCTTTGGTGGCCAAAGCAAAGAAGGGGAAGGGTAAGAAAACCTCTCATTCTGGTGCAAAGGGCAAGAAGCAGGATATGGCGAAAGTGAAGTGTTTTCACTGCCATGATCACGGACATTATGCTACCAATGGTCCAAAGAAGAAGAAGAACAAGCAAGCGGGAAGATCTGCAGATGGAGAAGCTTTGGCTTCACAGTTCGAGCTTGACTTTTCACTGATTGCATGCTTGGTTTCAAGTGTGATGGGATCGGTGTGGTTCTTGGACAGCGGTGCGTCATTTCATATGACGGGAGATTGGGAGTTGTTCTCAGATCTGGAGGACAAAGATTTGGGTATGCACATCGAGATGGGCGATGACGGTAGATACAGTGCGACTGGTATCGGTACCGTATCCTTTCAGAGGGAGTCTGGTAAACCCTTTGTCTTAAAGGATGTCATGCATGTACCTGGATTGAAGAAGAACCTGATTTCAGTAGCGATGTTGGAGGATAAGGGGTATGATGTGGTCTTCAACGAAGGAAAAGCCTTCCTGCGCAGTAAGACTACTGGAGAGACCCGGAAGATAGGGGTTCGAACCAAGAACCTTTATCAGTTGCAGGTAGATGGCTGCGCAGCTATGGCATGCAAGGCGGGAGAAGTGGTGAGCTGGGATGATGAGGGTGAACTGTGGCACAGGAGATTGGGCCACCTTCACCATGGAGCTTTGAAGATCCTACAATAGATTTCTACTGGGCTTCCTAAGGGCACTCTTGCGCAGTCAGATCAGTGCAAGGGGTGTACCTTGGGGAAGTATGTGAAAGCCACCTTTCACGAGAAGGATAGTCGCGCCACGACGATCCTTGAGAGAGTTCACACAGACGTGTGTGGTCCTTTCTCGGTTGCTTCGACAGCAAAGCACAAGTATTATGTGATCTTTGTTGATGATTTCTCTCGAAAGTGCTGGATCTTCTTCATGCAGAAGAAGAGCGATACATTCGCGAAGTTCTGTGAGTTTAAAGCACTGGTCGAGAAGGAGTCGGGGAAGAAGGTGATTGCTCTATGGAGTGAGAACGGTGGTGAATTCATCTCGGCTGAATTCAAGGAGCTCTACAGTCACAGATGGGATTCGTAGGAGAGCTCATCGCACCTACAACCCACAAAGCAGAATGGCAGTGGCCGAGCTGAAGAAAAGAATGACTGTGGGTGCCGCATCGAGCGATGTTGCATGATCGTGGCCTACCTCTCACTTCAGGGCCGAGGCATGGCTACAGTGGTATGTGCGTAACCGTTGTCCTACAAGGTTCTTGGCATGAGTACACCGTAGGAGGCGTTTTCTGGCAAGAGGCCTGATATTTCTCATCTGAGAATTTTTGGCTCACCTGTCTACATGCATGTGACGAAGGATGCCAGAAAGAAGCTGGATCCGACTGCAGAGGTTGGAATATTTGTGGGGTACACTGATACACCTCACAACTACTTGGTGTATTTATGTCGACGCCGCAAGACCGTCGTGCGATCTGGATATAAAATTTCAGAGGAGAAAGCCATGCAATGTTTGCTTCGAGAGGAGCTACACTTGCATGCAAATGAGGAGTCATAGTTCCCTATGAGGAGCCTTGGATGTGATCAGCCACAAGAGTGGAAGCTTAGAGGTGGAAGAAGCCACCCATGCAACACAACCATCGAGGGGCACATGCGTGACTACGGGTGGGGGAAGCTGAGCGATCGGCTCGAGATGCAGAGAAGGTTGTAGGACTCACCTACGCACAACAAGAGACAGAGGTAGTCACCGATCAGTACACCGGATACATGGCTCAGAGTCAATGTGTCGGGACGGTCATCCTCTTTCGAGGAAGCTGTGGAGGACCCTGCATGGGTAGATGCCATGGTGGAAGAGTATGATTCGATTGTCAGAAACAGTGCATGAAAGATTGTCCCAAGATCGGAGGGGAAATCAGTGGTGGGTTAGAGATGGATCTACAAAGTGAAGCAGGCGGCTGATGGGAGTGTGGAGAAGTACAAGGCAAGATTTGTTGCCCGAGGCTTCTCGCAGATCGAGGGGATCGATTATGAGGAGACCTTTGCACCTGTCGCAAGGTACTCTTCCATACAGACGATCCTATCTCTCTCAGCGCAGATGGGGTGGCACATCCATCAGATGGATGTGAAGACTGCGTTCCTCAATGGAGTCATTGAGGAGGAGGTGTACATAGAGTAGCCCAAAGGTTTCGAGATCTTCAACAGTGAGTCGCATGTGTGCAGACTCAAGAGAGCATCAGACGGCTGAAGCAAGCACCTCGTGCTGTACACTCTGGACAGATGCTACTTGACCCGGTTTGGATTCTCCAAGAGTGTATGATCCTAACCTCTACCGCATTGTGGTGGAGTGGGAAGCCGCGATCATCGATCGTATTGTAGATGATGCCGATTTTTTGACTGCGATGAGCGCTGATACTTTCATGCAAGGAGGATTCGTATGAGAGGCTTGAGATGAAGGACTGTATCCTTCACATTTCGGGATTGTAGATTGGGCATGGCATGAGGACTGTTTGTTTCTAGGCAAGTATGCCAAGAAATTCTCGAGAGGTTCAACATGCAAGGCCGCAAGCTCGTCGACACCTCTTCCCGGTGGTCAGAGGAAGGAGGAGGTTATCAATGGAGGCAGGGATGCCATCACAACATACACTGGTGGGGTCGCTTATGTATCCGGTCAATACACGACCCGATATATGCTATGCTGTTAACCAGCTTTCGCAAGCTATGGTTAAGCCTACCAAGCTCTTCTAGAAGGCAGGCAAGCATGTATTGTGTTATATTAGTGGCACATCGGGATATGGTCTATGGTACATATAGGAGGATGGAGCGAAGCTTTCCGGCTTCACTGATGCAGATTGGGCAGGGAGCCCAACGGACCGAAAGAGCACATCTGGAGGAGTTTTCAGCATTGGATCGACAACAGTTTCCTGGTACAGCAGGAAGCAGAGATCGGTGGCACTCAGTTCAGCAGAGGTCGAGTACATGGCAGCAAGCTTGGCTGCATGCGAGGCTATTTGGATGAGGAAGATCCTCGTTGATTTGTTCGGGTTGCACTTGGAGCCTACTGTGATTTATTGTGATAACCAGAGTTGCATTAAACTCTCGGCTAATCCAGTATTTCATGATAGATCCAAACACATCGACATCAGGTACCATCATATCGGGGTGGATTGTGTCTTGAAGAGAGAATCATGATGCTTTCATATGTTCCCACGAGGATCGTGATGCAGATATTCTAACGAAGGCGCTCACTAGGAGAAAATTCGAATACCATAGAGATAGGATCGGGGTGGCAGATAATCCCTATCTTGTTGAGAGGGAGTGTTGAGATTCAACAAGATGATGAGCTTAGTGAAAAGAGTCGCCTTCACTAAGTGGGCCCGCAGGCTATTTTTTGCGCAAAGTCTATTTTTAGACTATGTCTATTTTTAGACATATGGAGCATGGTCCAGGTTGCGTGATGTTATTCTTGGAGTATTGGTCATATTGGTAAAAATAGATGGACCTCTATTTTTTGACTCCATAGGTCGATGTCTATTTTTATATCGCCTATCCTAAAATAGGGAAGTCAAATATTATTTACTCCTTAATAATATTTGGACTATAAACTTCATGCATTTCTTGAGCACTTCGTCTAAGTTTATGGTTTTCCTATGCATCCGACGTAGAATTACGCCATACTCCTAAGGGTTTGGTGAGCACATGTGCATGGTTGACTTCGCTTAGGACTTCAAAGGCGTGTTTTGGAGTTAATGAGACAGATAGTGGAGTTGTGTTCTGTTTATTTTAGTTGAACTAGTTGAGATTAGTTTAACTAGCTAATCAATTAGTTATGAGTTGAGTGAATTAAATATTATTTAATTCATTAATTAGTAACTCATTATTCAACTCAAGAACACATCATTTCACTACAGTGCATGATCAGTTCAGTGGAGACCAGTGAAAGAGGTAGATGAAAGGGTGGAGTTAGCTATCAGTGGTGACATCAGTTGTGCATGAGATTTGCACCACACTTGGAGGAATTGCCCATGATGATTGCGCTGTCAAGACAAGGAGATTCGAACCTTGGATATCTATTTAGACAGGCCATGATTGCACAATAGAGGCAAGGAAATTAGTGGATGTGTTTTGAACCCGTGACTTGTTCAAAACCAAGCTAGTTCGTGTGTAACTTCATGAGATAGTACTGAGTACTTGTGAGGAGTATTCTACTGAGTTGGTTACATGTTTTCTCCATTAAAATATACACAATAGCTGTGGGGTTTTCAGCTATAAGCTTTCCCCATACATACTGTGTTAATGTTTATGATGATTTGATGTGCTATCGCTTGTTTTATTTCCGCATGTGTGATGATATGAGTGGAAGAGATTATGTGTTGCATATGAATTCGAATTCTATGTGATCAGGATAGTATCGGTGGATAATTAATCATTATTCAGAAAATTTCTACATGATGGACAACAAAGAGTTCTTCAGTCATTTGGAGGAGAAGGATCTCCATATGCACATCGATATGGGAGATGATGGGAGGTATAGCATGATCGACATCGGTAATGTTACCTTTCAGAGGGAGTCTGGTTCTCCTCACACATTGAAAGTTGTCATGTATGCTCCTGGTTTGAAGAAGAACTTGGTTTTAGTTTCTATGTTGGAAGACCATGGATACAATGTGATATTTAGCAAAGGAAATGTGTTCCTTCATCACATAGCCATGGGAAAAGTGAATAATATTGGGGTTCGCGTAAAGAACCTTTAAACATTGGAGGTAGAATATTATGCTTCCTTAAGCATGAAATGAGAGAAGTGGAGAATTAGAACATTAGTGAGTTATGGCATAGGAGATTGAGCCATCTACACCATAGAGCTTTGAAGATCATGCAAAAAATTTCTACAGGACTTCCCAAGGGTGCACTTGAGCAATGTGATACATGAAAAGGGTCTACATTGGGAAAGTACACAAAAACCACCTTTCATGATAAGGATAGTCGAGTGAAAGCGATCCTTGAAAGAGTTCACTTAGATGTGTGTGGACCATTATCGACAGCCTCCACGACCAAGCACATGTATTATGTGATTTTTTTAGATGATTTTTCACGCAAGTGTTGTATTTTCTTCATGCAGAAGAACGATCAGGTGTTCTCAAAATTTTGTGAGTCCTCATGTGCATGTGCAAAAAATAAGTCCTCATTGAATCCTCAGGATGAGTACACCAGAAGAATCCTTTTCCAATGAGAAGCCAGATGTGGCTCACTTTATAATTTTTGGCTCATCAATTTAATATCATGTTACCAAAGAGGCATCGAAAAATCTAGAACCGACAACTGAGTTGGGAATATTTTTGGGGTACACTGTTACACCTCACAACTATTGGGTGTACCTACCATCTCACAGTATGGTAGTGGTTCGTAGAGATGTGAAATTTGATGAAGGGAAGGCCATGCAAATTTCCCTTGAGAGGGAGCTTCAGATGCATGCAATTGAGGAGCTCTTAGATCCAAAAGAATAACATCAAGATGTGGAGAAACAATAAGCAGAGGAACATAGAGTGGAAGCACCCACTCAAGCAGGGACATCCATAGATGGAAGGAAGCACACCAAAGAGGCTGACGGGTTGATGCATGATGCTAGAGAGAATGCAGGAGAACCCACATCACAGCGTAGGAATAGAAGGTCCCCATATAGATACACTGGCTACATGTGTCTTATGAGCGAGAGTGTAGAGATTGAGCCATCCTCATTCGATGAAGTAGTGCAACAACCAATATGGCTTGATGCCAAGTTTGAGGATTATTACTCCATTATCATAAAACATGCATGGGAAGTTGTACCAAGACTGGAGGACAAATCAATTGTAGGATCCAGGTGGATCTACAAGGTGAAGAAAGAAGCATATGAGAGTGTGGAGAAACACTAGTCCAAATTTGTGGCTAAGGGGTTCTATCATGTAGAGGGAGTAGATTACGAGGATACCTTTGCTCTAGTAGCAAGGTACTCTTCCATTAGATATATTCTTGCAATTTTAGCACAGATGGGATGGAAGATACATAAGATGGATGTAAATACAACCTTCCTCAACGGAGTGATTAAGGAAGAGGTGTACATTGAGAAGCTGGAAGGATTTGAGACCTTTGATAGGGATTCACATGTGTGCGGACTCAAGTGAGCATTGTATGGAATGAAACAAGCACCCTATACTTGGTACACGAGGATCAACGGGTACTTCACCAGGTTGGGCTTCACCAAAAGTGAAGGAGATGAAGATCTTTAGCATATTTTGGTAAAAGGTAAATTATTGATTATAGTATTATATGTTGATGATTTGATTGTGACAAGTGATGAGAAGCCAATCAATTCTTTCAAAGAGGATCTTGCAAGAGAATTTGAGATGAAGGACTTGGGGCTCTTACATTATTTCTTAGGTTTGTAAATTTGGCAAAGAGATGGGAAACTATTTTTTTCTCAGGGAAAATATGCCAATGAGATACTGAAGAAGTTTCACATGGAGAGCATCAAACCCATGGATACTCCTCTAGCAGGGAATTGGAGGAAGGAATATACTACTTTAGGTGAAGTGGTTGAAGCTACCATTTAAAACTAGCTTGTGGATTCACTCATGTACTTGGTGAACACATGAACAAACATATGTTATGCAGCTAACCAATTTAGTCAAGCTACGGTTAATCCGACCAAGCTATATTGGAAGGCAACAAAAAATTGTTGAGATACCTCAGAGGCACCACTCAATTTGGTATTTTGTAGATACAGATATAAGGAGTGAAGATTCAAGGCTTCATAGATGCAGATTGGGTAGGGAGTCCATCTGAAAGGAAGAGAAGATCAGGTGGCATCTTTAGTATTGGGTGAGCAACAGTTTCCAGGTACAACAAGAAGTAGAGGTCAGTTGCACTTAGTTCAGCAGAAGCGGAATACATGGCTACTATTCAAGTAGATTTTGAGCTTATCTATATGAGGAAGATCCTTATTGGGTTTTTTGGTCAACAAATGGATCTGAAAATGATTTATTGCGATAACCGGAGTTGCACCAAACTCTCATCTAATCGAGTTTTCCGTGACAGGTCCAAGCATATCGACATCCAGTATTACCATATCAGATATTGTGTGCAGAGGAAGATTACACTATTAGAGTACATTTCTATAGAGGAGCAGCATGTAGAAATCTTGAATAAGGAACTGTAAAGAGGAAAATTTGAGTTCCATAGAGGTAGGATCGGGGTATCAGACAATCCCTTTCTTGCTAAGAGGGAGTGCTGAAAATGGCACCAAGAAAGACTTCTAATTTAATTTAATTAGAAGAAAATTGTGATTCCACATCACATGACAACTTGTACGAGTTAACTAAGTTAGGATGACTTAGTTAGTTCAGTTGATTCGAGTTGAGGGTCAAACTAGAGGCATGTAGAGTGTCTCCTACTTTTTAGGAGAGCTAGTTGATTTTATTTTGAGTTGTAGTTAATTAACTCAATTTATCTGAGTTAAAGTTAGTTTAACTAGTTCTAATTGATGGAGGATCTAGAGAGAGGTCAAAGTGTGAAAATTAGATTTAATTCACATGTAGTGATCAATCAGATAATTGATAATTCACTCATAAATAACTCATGCATGTTAGTTCTGAGAAAGACCTAGTTGAAATTGGGGTTCGAGGGAAGTGCACTATTAGTTGTATAATCATCCAATTGTACAGGTGGTGCATGGAGTCATATGAAGAGCCTTGATGTATTACGCAATAATTATTGGGGAATTTCCTTGTTAATAGGGCCTAATTACCCAAGGAAACTTTGCACAAGGAAATATGGATTCTCGAGGCCAAGAAATGGGTTAAGTATTGAACCAAGCTTGCCTAGGAATTAGTGAGAGAGATAGAGATAGTGTAGAGGTTTCTCAGTTTGGAGAAAAGAATTGTAATCTTCATATCTTCTTTGGATCATGAAATATACATATAGAAAGGTTTTTAGCTGAGCCTTTCCCTAGATAAATCTTTGTGTTGTGCGATTGAAATTCTTTCTCTTTCTTTTGCATGTGATTATGCAATTGAAATTGGTTTCCACAACTTGTAGAGTAGATTTAAGTATTTTGTTTTAGCATATTACAAGATCATTTGAATCTATGCAGATTTTATACACATTGTAGGGAAGGAGACAATCATCCACATAGATCATCGACCCCTGTAGTTTATAAAAACTCAAGGGAAGTTTCAGAACAATTGTTATCAAAAGTGGTCGACATATCTGCAACAATTCTATTTGAATACTAGATACAAGAAGGAAAACACAAATCATGTTGTAGATTTCTTGAGTCGACTACCAATTTCAGCACTAACCATTTTTCTCAACTCTTGTAGCCATGAGACCTCTGGATGGATGCAACTATATAAAAATGATCTAGAGTTCACCACCATATACCAAATGCTAGTGAATGGTAATCAAGTTCTCGACTTTCACCTCTATGATGTATTATTATGCTACTTGGGCCACCTTTGTGTTCTTTCAAGAAAGTATGCCATGCTGATTTGGAAGGCACACTACAACTGGATCACAAGACACTATGGTGTGGAAAAATTTTGGTTGTACTACAAAAGTATTTTATTGGCCAAATCTATGACATGATGTTGGAAAATACATCAAATGCTGCACTTCCTGTGCCATCACCAAGCCAACTATTAAGAAGTAAGGCTTATATATTCCTATACCTACTCCTAGCTGACCCTAGGAATCCATCTCCATGGACTATATGTCCAGAATTCCTTCTACCAAGCATGGAAATGACTATGTATTTGTGGTTGTCGAAATATTTTCTAAGATGACCATATTGGCTGCGTGCAAGAAGAGTATCACAACATAGGCCACTACCAGAATCTTCCTTGAACGAGTGTGGGTACATTTTAGGATCCCATAGAACATCATATCATATCAGGATAGTATGTTCCTAAGCACGTTTTGGTTAATAATTGGGTCATTATTGGACACCAAGCTCGCCAAGTTGACTGCATTCCACCCCCAAACTGATGGCCAGACAAAGGTCGTTAACAAGATGATTGTACACATAATATGCATGTACAAATATAAGAATATGTGGATATGGGATGACAGTCTTCCTTATGTGTAACAAAAATATAACATATCTCTCCATATCTCGATTGGCCATATCCCCTTTGATGTGGGCCTGCAATTTCAACCATTATGTCCCCTTGATGTTGCACTGCCTTTTGCAACTACATAGGAAGAATTTTCCCATGTTCAGTTTGAAGATGGAAAATCCACTAGGTTTATTGTGTGCATTCAACACATACTCAAATAGGTTCATGATATCCTGGAGAAAGGCAATGGAAAATACAAAAAATGACATGATCAACATTGGGTGCCCCATAAGTTTCATGTGGGTGACAAAGTTTGGTTGTATTTGCAGAAAGAACATATTACCAGAGCCCATCAGAAGCTCATACCACTATGATATGGGCCTTATACCATCACCAAGGATGTGGGAGAAAATTATTTTGAGCTCAATATTCCCCCATTTCTTGGCCTGCACCCAATGTTCAATGTGGATGACCTTGAGGCATACTTTCCACCATTACTGGACACGTCATGAAGTGAAAAACAACTCACACCAACATATCTAAACCCATATTGCATGGAACAAACCACAACGTATTGGATTATGGACACCTAGATCAAGAACACTCACTAGCATAAGATCCAACTGTATTAGGTTGTCAAAGTTGGCCAACTCTTGAACCAAGGAAAGTGGTTCACTAGGGACCAAGTTCAACAAAAGTTTCCCCATCTCATTGAGGCACTCAATGCAGTGGGAACCATTGCTTCCTAAGGGGGGAGGACTGATCCAAGTGGATATTGGTGGCCACCCGCCTATTCCACTTGGACCCCCACCATTGTTTCTTTTAGTTTTCGTAATTGTAGAACAATTTACTATTTTTGGATTTTTTTCGAGTCCTTAACTTCCGGAGTTGTTTTGAGGCCCTAAAAAATGTTTTTTTTGGAAAACAGGAAAAAATATATAACAAGTTTGGGGTTTGCGATCAAAATTTTTGGTCCTTGGATATATATTTCTAATGATGTATATGCATTAAACAAATATCATATTCCAAAGTTACGACCCCAGGAAGTTGATGTACTAATTTACCCCAACGGGGCCCACATACGTTTGGAGCGTCATCTATTAGGGTTAGGTTTTTGGATGTTTATGGTTTATCATTGATTCTCAATAATAAATAGGCCTTCAAGCTTCATTGTAACATAGTTCAAAAATCATGTAGCCACCACATCTCTTCTCAGAGGTAAGCTACCATCACTCGAGCTAGTTTATTTCCATTCTGCATGTAAATAATTTTATTACTTTGTTATGAATGAATTTAAGTTTTGTTTCAATGTATCTCTGTGTTTTTGTTCATATCTTGATCTAGTGGATCAGTAAAATGCTGAAAATTCAAAGTGCTCGAAACAAATTGAAACCAATGTCACAACGAATATCTCGTCACCATAAATCCAATACAATTTGTTTCACTGAAAACCGATATCATATGCTCTTGATATCGTGTTCTGACCGAATTGGCAAACATATAATTTTTTTCTAAACTGGGTTGCATGTACACCCATTCAATAGTCTGTATGATGACTGGGCATATGACTATGTTTATTTGGGCCAATGGGTGATGACACTTGTCTTGTTGTGATTGGATGAGAATGTTGTGTTTTTATTGGTTTATGGGTTCATGTGCTAGACCAATGAGAGATAGCCACATGGTCCAATTGGTGGCTGCCACGTGACCTCCTCTTATTTGGAAAAAAATTGAAAATGGCCAGAGCGGGCCTCTACAGGGTTTGAATAACAGACCTCTGGAGTGACAGCGTAGACTCATACTGTTGCGCCACCGGTGCTTTTTAACTACCATAGTAGTCCAAACCTATATAAAGTTTATGGGTTTTGATTTTGGGGGTCAGGATCGGGGTTAACCCCTGGCCCCCAGTCCACCTAACCATGATACGTGGTAGGTAGGCAAGGCCCGGAGTTAACCCCAGCCTCAACACATATAATAACACAAAAAATATGTTGTATTAAAGTCCAAACCTTATGTTATATCCACCACCATATGTTATAACATATATCACCAAACCATATGATAGTTGACATAACCAAATTCCGAGGCGATTAACATATAATGTTCTGGCAGTTAGCCATACCACCAGTGATCAAGGATTAACACTTGTCACAACCAACTGTCGAGGAGTGGTGAAATTTTATGTTTATGAAGTAGTTTGTTAATCTAGCGGACATCACAATGTCACATGGCAACAGTTATCACGGGCACAGTTACAGTTACCACCGATGAGAAATATACCACGAGCCATGGGTCAGTCTAACTGCGAGTCAACACAATGGTTCCAGAGACAATATGGCATGTGAACGGAGGCATGGTGAAGTTTTAATGTTATGGTAGAGTTACCAAACCTAACCACCAGTTCAACCACAAGTGTATTCGGCTTATGGTTTAAGTCTTGACACACAACATTTCAAACCAAACCATGACATAAACTTTACCACTCCTCGACCACAGTCACAGGTGGTTTAACATTCGACGGGAGCAGTTCAAAATGCCCATATCCTATGAACTGAAATGCATAATGGGGCACATTTTGATAAGATCATAGGGGGCATAGTCAAATTAATAATCCGATAATTTTCACTCGGACCGACACGAATATTGTCAGTGCGGGGAAAAATTGTCGCCCCACGTGGCCGAAAAATGCGGATTTTGTAGGATGGATAGCAAGTGGGTGCGAATTGGAAGAAAGTTAATTATCAAATCTTTCGGTGAAAATCACAATAGAGAATTTTGTGTCGACGCGTTTCGAACCAACCAGTGTGGTTCATCATCAGGACAAGATACGAAATCCGATCAAGGATGCAGCTTAAATAGAAAAAGAAGCTCCATATAGCCGTTGTACAATAATGGCTAGTTTGACAATAAAATAAAATAAAAAATTAAATAAATAAATCATTAAAATTAAAATTATCACAAATATATAAAATAAATAAAATATAAACAATACCAATAACAGCTAGTTATAACCAAAAAATAAATCATTAAATAAATCAAAATAGAAATAAAAACGAAGCTCGAAACAGAAAAATTAGCTCCAAATATAAAAAGCTCCAAATAGCCGTTATGGATCACATAAATCATATTCCTAATATTGGAAGAAAGTTAGCAGGAAAAATTCTCTGGAGCATAACTCAGTCAATTTTTGACCTTTTTGTGTGCAACAAGAGCCAAACTATAAGTTTTTGACTCTTATGGAGCCATTGGAGACATTTTTTTTCATTATGAGCACTGTAACTTGATGCAAACATTTATTTTTGGGCATAATGAAAGAGGTCCAACATTTGAAGCTGAACCAGGAGATGTAGCCCAGGAGGGGTGAACTACTTCATCATTTTTTGTCTTATGCATGCTATTATGATATTGATGTCTTCTTTCTATGCAAAAATCAAGTTTAAAATCATGTTTATGTGTTTATATAATTGACATAATGGGATAAAAATCCTACACATTTTAGTTGCAATTTTCACAAAAAACTCTCAAGTTTACATATATAGATCATATCTATATTTCATGTTCATTCCATCATAAAATTTGGATCAAGTGTATTTGAGCTCTCACGACTCCTACATGTTTAAGCTCTCGCTCGACAACAAATTTTGATTCAACTTAGCATGCATCCCTACCCTTGTCGTCAGTGGGAAGAAGGTCTTCGATGATTGTGTTAAAGTCCTATATTTTATAGGATGACTTGGTTTTCATTGTAATTTCGTATATGATATGATGTAAATAACTTTCCATTCTGCAAATTTATTTTCAAAAAGAAAAGAAAATGATAAACAAAAGGGGATAAAAAAATAGATATGTGAAAAAAAAATAAAAATAAAAAAAAACATCAGAAAAGAAAAAGAATAAAATACCCCATGAAAATAAAGTTTATAGGAGTGAGCAAGCCTAAATTCCACTCAAGAAATAAAAAATGCATTATATTAAAACATAGAAATTGTTTAATAAATGTGTTGCTAGTTAAAATGCCACATTGTATTAGGAGAAGTAGAATAGCTAGTTTAATCACAATGTTTAAATGTGATTAGGCTGAAATAAAATAGTTTAGGTTAGTGAATAAATCAATCACATAGTTTAATCATGATTGAACTAGGTTAGTTTAAAAAAATATGAAGTTAATCACATAATTTAAGCATGGTTAATTGACAATTTAAGATGAAAAAAATAAGAAATTCCTTGCAAATTTAAATGCAACATTAGTAGATAAGCAGGTGTTTTTAGGGACTGATTAAGTTTGTATTAGTTTAGTTTAATCATAACAGTTAATCGTGATTTATCACAATGTAATAATGTTTGGTTATAATGGTTTTCTATAATGTAAGAAACATTATAATACTTTTTGACGGCCAAGACCTCCCCCACCTAGATCAACAACGAGAGATTGCTTTTGCCCACCCCAAGCTCTTTCACGCTTTTTCCGCCAGAGGGGTCTGAAAAAACAAGAGCCACCATTCTACGCGGCGCCACCATATGACTTCGCACCCCCCTCCAAGAATTATTCCTTCCAGTTTAATACGCACTCCCATTACGCCTACGTCAATGACCATCCACCACAACGACTCCCCCAACCCCACATTATTTCTCACCAAAATCCATCCTCCACTCACAATCCGCCACGTAACCTCTGCGGACCTCACTCCCCCACTTCCCTTCCAATTAGGCTATTTCCCGATACCCATTCCACTCCCAATAAGAGTCTGCCACTTGGAATTCCCCTGACTGTGTCAGCCAACCATTACACCAATTAATGTTTCCTGCTCCCAGGAAAATGGACCCGCTCCTGGTTAAATGGTAAAAGGCAACGATAATTACCAAAATTCTATATTAATCACCATAAAACTGTAAAATCCCTTATTCGTTGTTTTAAACAATCAAGAAGAATTCATAGTGCTCCATGTTGTCTGAACATATGGTAAATTTTCCATCAACAGTGATCAAATCGCCATCAACGACCCCACTGCAACATTCAACTGTTAGCTACCCCTTCCAGGTAATCCTAGCATCCTCATCCTTCTATTTTTAACAATGGAACCTAAAAGCAAGACCCGCAATAATAAAGGCAAGAAACCTGAAGAAAATCCTATGCTGCTTTCAACCATTGACCTTGATCACTTACCTTTAGTCGACCTGCAATACAAGATTGTTGTGACTATCTGTGAATTTGACATGTTCGAACTTCATAGTTGGTTGAAGCAGAATTTTTTATACCTTAGTGATGAATTGGGCCTATGGTAATCCACCTTGACCCAATTCATGTTCCCACGGACCCATTATTTTCCTGAACTAATATCATGATGCCAAATCAAATACGTACCCAGTCAAAGAGAAATTGTTACCCAAAATGGTGAATTTATTTTCACCATAACTGCTGAATCCATCTCACAGATACTGCAAATTTAAAACCATGACTCCCTCAAGTCACTATCAGTAGGTTCTCTCAAAAAAATCTACAAAAATTTAACCTTTCCATAGAGAGCCAAGATCTTCAAAGTTTTTATCCCCGAGGATGCTCAATTTCCTAAGACAAACCACCCATACTCATCCTCCATGTTCCAAACTGTTGTGGATCATTTGCATATCCTTTTATTTTCAATTCTTGAAAATATAAAAAAATTGAAAATTGTTGAAAATATGTTAAAGTATTAAAATTATTATACTTTAGCATAAAAAACATTTTCTATTGATATATTGGAGTTAAAAGTTTAAACACTTTAAACTTTATGAAAGTGGGTTCCGCATTTATGTTTAAAGATCGATCAATTTGTTGGGTGGAAAGCGTTGATGGTTTAAATTCTTATCAAAAGGCCCAACCCACGGGCACAACCAGTGCACAAGATAATAAGATGAGTGCCTCCGTAGTTGACTGGGTTGACTGTGAGGACAACAGAGATGAATGGTGGAGATTGAGTGCCCGATTGAGTGTGAGGGCACCACTAAAATTTCCATTCATACTTGAGACCCTCGCAAAGGACGTAGGGCTACCCGAGCTGTTCACAAATTGTCTTCCACATCTGGTGAAATCACTACTATCAAGGAGTCATGTCAAGATTAAATTCTAAGGTTGCGCCACCTATTTAAACAAAATTGATACAACGACAGCTGGTCTGCTTAGTTTTCTATCACCCTAGTAAAATTGACCACCTTGTGAGTTGTTCTTTGCAATAATTTTCAGTCATGGCTAAGCGTTCATCCTTGTCAGGTTTTGCTAGTCATATCCCTCTCATGGACACCGAGGGGGATATTCAAGATACCTTTTGTTCTATAATTCATCTTCCGTTTTATCAGCAAGTCATCCTGAATGACAAAGCCTCCCTTGTTTACACTGCCATGGTCAAGTCTGGAGTGCTTTCTGCATGTATCCCAAAGACTCACCTTTTTCCTGAATTTATCTATTGGTTGGTGTCAGTCATGTACCCTGGGAAATGTTTCGTTATGAATTGTCAGGGAGAGAATGTTTTGCAAGTGTCTACCCAGCTAATCCACCAAGCCCTGTGCTATCCTGAGTCAGAGTCATCCGTTCAGTTCTCCGACGATTCTCTGGTAACCTATTATGATAATCATGCAAGTGAAGAGTTTAATCAGTTCATATACTTTTTGAAGCCAAACACGAAGCAATTTCAGCCAGACAACAAGGAGTTTGCTATGGAGATTTTTGATGTTGAAATTCGACCAGTATTAAGCAGCATTGCGAAAATTCTGGGCAAAGATGATGACAGTACAGTGGATAAATCAGTCTTGGGGATGTTTGCCATGATGACGAAGCCAGGAATAGTGCAAGATATTCCATCATATTGGCAGGAAGCAGTTAATTCACAGCTAATGAGCCTTTCATTAACAGGGTCTTTTAAATTTCCTTCATTGATTGTCTACTTGTTCTTATATCAAAATGTGAAAGAGTTTATCCATCTAGGTCTGAATATTATGGATATAAACAAGAAAAGGCAATCAATAGTGTTCTAGACTGATGTAGTAAGAAGAGAGCAAAATGAAGCTGGATTGTTTGATTTTGCCAGTTATTTCATGTCAGTTGCATATAAAATCTTGATTGGAGTTCCTCCTCCCTATTTTCTACCTAAAGCTCAGGAACATTTGCATTTAGGAGTAAATTGCAAATTTGGAGATTGGTTTGTTTTTGAGGATTACTCCGAAATTAGGCTATATGGAGCAAGTGTTGAGCCTAATAGACTTCCAACGTTTGTGCCTATGAGGCTATTTGCCTTGGAATTTATTCGACAAAGCCTAAATGTTGATTAGGTTCACTTTGTGCCCATGAAAAAGGGGCACATGTACAAACTACCCATGACTATAGGCCCTTTCATAGTCAATATGAGACAGGCATTTGAGGAGGTTACTAAAATGTTAGATAAGATGCATATGCTATTAGGGGAAAGTTGGGCTTATGACCCTCACAGTGTAATTTTGAATAGAAGAATTGAGAATGGGTATTTAGCGTTCATTCTTGAAAGTAGGCCAGATTTGGAGAAGATAGCATGTAAAGGTGTGATGAGTTCAACAGGTTCAAACATTCAGACTCCTATCATATCAGAGAAATCAAACAAAAGAAGCAAAGAAATAGTGATTGATTTAGATGATGAGGAGCAGGGAGCTGAGAAGAGGACAAAGTTTACTAAAGAATCTACATCTAACCCACCTAGTTTTTCTTTACATTTGGGAGAAGAACAAAATGTTCCTGCTTCACCCAGGAGTCATGAAATCTCTCATGAACAAGTACCTCTGATCAAACAGATGTTTACACAAATTGAAGAAAGAAATCAGAAGATGAAGACCAGCATGGAGGCCCAAGTTGAATATCAAGTTGCTCCAGATCAAACAAGACTTTTGACTATCATGGATCTTGAGAAAGATCAATTCAGGATTGCCCTGTCACATCCTACAGACATGTCAATAGGTTCTTCTAACAATTTCAATACTGTAAATGTGACTGTAGATGTGAAGAAGATTCCCCTGATGGATAAGATGAATTTACATATGCAAATTGGTCAATTGATTGTGAATGACCTGACGAAGACCAATGCAATGGCAATGAAAGAAGAAAATATGTTGGGAAAGGTACTTAAGCAATTAAAGTTAGAGAAAGCTAACTCAAGAGCTTTAACAGTTCAGAATGATGAGCTAAAGAAAATCATTGTAAAGATTGGAGTGGACCCTAGTGACAAGACTGCTGTACAGAAATTTATGCAAAGTGCTGAGGCAGAAATATTTACATTGAGGAAAAAGCTAAAATTGCCTACAGGAGAACATTCTATGGCTACAGAAGTTGCAGAGGTGGAGAAGGAAAAGGAAAAGCTTTTACAGCAACTCATGCAAAAAGATGAAGAAATTTCCAAAATAAAGCAAACTGCAATATCACTGCAAAATCATATTGATAACCATAATTGTACTTTTGTTTTTCCTACAGGTAACAAAGATCCACAAGCACAGATTGTTTAGTTGAATACTGAGTTGCAAATGGCTGAAAGAGATCGGAAAAAGGCTCAAGCAGATCTAGAGACTACAACAAAGCTTATTCAAGCCATAGGGAATGAAGCTGACAAGTACAAAATGGATATTCAGAATGCCAATACTGAGATTAAAAATCTCAAAGAGAGACTGAAAGGAAACATTTCATTGATACAAGCCAAAGATATCATTTGGAATGATATCATTTCAGAAATGAAATCAATTTGGAGTTGTTTGATGATAGCTACAGAGGACAAAAGTCTTATCAGGGAATGTGAAGAACCAATCATGACAGATAAACAGAAGGCAATTAATAGAGCTATTCGGGCTAGAAGGTTCATTGACTTTATTAATTCTAAAACAGATCAGAAATTAGAAGAGAATGACATTAAAGACAGGACCTTATATGCAGTAGAGATCAATAAGATGATTGTCAGAAATGACCACAGAAAGGCCACAAAAAAGAAACTGATGGAAATTAAAGAAGCAGTAAGTCAGTTTGATAAGTTATTTGACAAATTAACAAGATAGGTTTGTGATCATGTTGGAGAGATGAAGGAAATATTTTTCCATGGGATTCTTATGAGAATTTTCTAGTTATGACAAAAAGTAAAGTTGATAACAGGCATGAAAAAACTCAGGTGCTTAAAGGGGAAACAATGGTCAACTTTTTGTAGAGCCATTTTCAGCTACTGTGGTTGGTAAAAAATCTTTTCACAGAAAGACCATCCTATAATCGAATTACTACATTCAGATTGGAGTGTCACAATCTAACACATTCACATTAAGGGAAATTTGAGGTCTAAAATGGGCCTTCTAAGGAAATAATAAAATAATAGCTAAACTAATAAAATAATATTTATGAATTTGAAATTCACTTTTTGCATCACAATCCATGTAACCATAGTTAAATTCAATTCAAAAGTTGTACCAAAATAAAATTAATAAAAAAATTGTATTGATGTGACTATAAATAAGAATGAGTTTTTCAAGAAAAAAGTCATTATCATTGAACAACTAATGCATTTGTCCTTTGTACTTAAATAACTTAAAATAAAATATAAATATAAATTTATAAATTCTTAATTATATTATATGTTATTAATTAAAATTTATATTATTTAAATTTTATAATAACATGTAATTAATATACTATATAAAAATAATATAATATAATATAATATAATAAATGTATAGGGATATGCATTGTTTCTTTCAAGAAATATGAAATGACAATAATATATTTTTATTCAAAAAGTGTGAAATAACATTTATTATGAGTACTTTACTTTGACTTTAAAAGTACTTAGAGCACTACCATGGTTAACCATGAGTTTTTATCCACCATTGAGAATGTGACAAGTAAGTACCTTTAACTCAAGCAATGCCACCTCAACCATTAGGGATGATGCCATCCCCTAAAATGTGATTGGTTCTCATAAAGTGAATTTTGATTGTACATTTTTCTTAGGAGGCCCATTTTAGACCTCAAATTCCCCTAATGCCAGGACAAAGGTAGAGATATGGAAAAAGTGCAGAGCTTAAACAATAGACTTTCCAAAAGGGTTTTCAACATCAAAGAAAGACAAATCAGCTGATCAAGGAAATCCAGTAGCATCATCAACAATTCCTATAGGATTAGGATATATATTTTTACATTATATTAATTTTTCAAAGACAATGTAATTGTAATAAGACATTTTCAAGGCATGTAATAGAAAACCTCTGAAGTCCTAAGTAGTTGTGGTAGTTAGGATTGGTTACAACAGTTCCAAACTGCTTTTTACTGCATTTAATGTAATTTTCAAGAGGAAGAAGGGTCCAAGTTTTGGGACCTTCAGAATATTATTTTGTACTTAGAGATTTCAATGATTAATGAATGAGTAAGCAAGTTTATGGCATCTGTTTATGTTGATATGTATCTAAGTTTACATTCCGCGTTTTCTTTATTTGAATATGACAAAGTAATGAGAAACAAGTCTCTTTTTACCTATGTAAGCAAGAGTTAAAATCCTTAATTGGCGCTCCTTTGTTTTAACCATTTCCTTCATAAATTCTTCAGAAGTTTGATATGATATATTCTGTGTGACATCATATCAGTTTGGGCTTCTTTATTTCATTTTCTTCTGGTCACTTCATTCAACATCAGCAAATGGTAGCATTGTGAGACATCCATTTATTTGATATCTAAGGGTTTAATTGTAAATACTTGAAGGTGATTAAAACAGAGACAAATATTTTCATGACATAATCATATAAATGTCTTAAGCACTGATTCCTTATCACAGGTAAGGGATTGTCTCTTAAGGAACAACACAAACCAAGCAGATAATCTCAATAATCTCATACATACTTGGTTACCATTATACTCAGTGGGTTCATGAGGCCATTATTGGTTTCTTATCAATTTTTACCACTGGTGAAAAACCTATAATTTTCAATTACAGTCAATTCATTGAAGAGGCCATACATGATCATTTTCTAAAGTTTCCTACATAAGGATCTTTCAAATACACCTATATATTAGTTTATTTTTTTATTTATCATCAGGATAACATGTTTCCATTTCTTTTACAAATATTAGATGAGCAGGGAAATTCACAATCGATCATCCATTGGACCCCCTTGGTGAGGAAAAACTCCACGAAGTTTTCCTTCACAAACTATGTTGATCAGTTTATTTACACAATTATTTGTTTGCTAAACAATGACGTGGAACCTAGAATAGGATCCAAGATTCAGAGAGTGTTACATCTTAGTGACCAAGTGAAGACATGTGATTGGTATTTATACTAAAACTATACTGAGATCAAAGTTTATGGGTGTGAATTTCCACCCTACAAGCTTCCAAAATATGTTCCCATGAGATTTTTCTCATTATAATACATAAGAGAAATGATACATATGGATGAATTAAATTTTGTTGCAGCTAAAAAAAAGGAACAATTCAAAATCAAAGCCAAGATTGGGCCATTTGTTTGTAATGCTAGAACAACTGGTAAAGAGGCAGATTTTCTTTTCAAGGAAATGAATTTCAAATTGAGTTTCACTTGGTATTATGAACGTTTCGAACTAATTTCAAATTTGAGAGTGGATCCACAGACCACTCCTTACACCCACACTCCTAGGCCAAGGATAGAACAATTTATGAACCAGATTTAGTGGAAGGAGAACACACTGCAGGAAGCCTAAGAACAGATTATATCCACTCCCACCTCTGAGACTCCTACACCTCAAGAAAAACATGAGAAAATGATAAGGGAAGAAAAATATTCTCCATTGATAGAAATTGGATCTAAGGAGTTCCTGATATATAAGAAGAAAAAGAAGACTAACTCTAGACCAACTTTTTAGCAGGGAAGTAAAGAGTAGGAAACAATACTTATGACAGGTCCTCATGTTTTTGCAAGGGAGGATGACATTTTCATAGGAAGCATACACCCAATTCTAGAAGCAAACAACTACCTCACAACATAGGCTTCTCTTAGCTTTTGATACAGAGAAAGGGGAAATGCAGATTGTGTTTCTTGAAGCACATGTTCTTGTGCCAAAGACACCAATAGATTACAAAGAATCTACATTTTCCTTTGATGCACAAAAGATTCATCCAATTGACCAAATGGATATGCATAAGAAAACTAGTGAGATGCTGTATTCTACTTTAACTAATGCTACCATGTCAACCTCCAAATTACAGGTATCAGTCAACAACATACAAGCATAGTTAAAGTTGGAAAGGATCTCACCCTTAGCCCAGGATACCAAGATCAAATTTGTGGAAGACTTGGTGATCAAGCCGAGATACAATCCCAGTGATGTAAAGGAAGCATAAGAGATTATGAAAAGGAAAAATTCTAACATTGAAACATTGAGGAAGCATCTCAAGATGCCCACTACAGGAGATCCATAGGCCAAGGAAGTTGGAGAAATGGAAAAGAAAAAGTAATACATGTTCAAGATAATAATCAAACAGAACATCCAGATTAGATCAACACCAATACAATCTAAATATCCTTCAAGTGAGTTGGTTAAAGCCATGGAAAATATGTCCATTCAAGAGTAAGAAGTTTCTAAATTAAAGGCCCAAATTAAAACATCCCAAGAACAAAAATTAAGAATTCATAGTTCTTATGTTGCAAAATTGTAGAAAAATCAGAGGCTCACTCAAAGAGTTGAACAATTGGAAAGTGAATAAACCATGGCACAAACTTTGGCACAGAAAAAATAAAGCATATGGATAGAAAAAAATGAAACCATCACTGAAATATGGTATCAAATTCAAATTATTTTTGAGCAACAAGAATTATGTAATATTCCCAAATGGGAAAACTCAGCAATTCATGCACAGAAAACACATTTTTCAGAAATATAAGAATTAAAATAAAAATTCATCCCATGGATCCTTTAGATCTAACATTATATCAACTAGATCTAAGAGGAAACCATAAAAAAATGACTTTTGCCTAGTTAAACGAGCCTCCCATGCTAAAAAACAACCCAAAAACAACCTAAAAACACTGAAACCCCAAGATTTACTGCAACACAAATTACTGCATAAAGTGAAAATGCAGTTTATAGAGGGTTATACTCAGAAAATGGAGAGAAAAATCATATTTGATGATTTATTAATCACTAGAGCACACAAACAAAGATCTAGTCTCTTTTTCATAGATCCAAGATGACCCGACAAGGGTTTCTTGAAAAAATTGATACACATGAAATATTTGCTGCAGATCTATGGCTGAATCATGCTGTATGGATGAAGCACTACATACATATGGCTGATCATGTAAAGAAATGGCTGTAGCTCCTTTTTATAGCTTTTCTGGGAAAAGGTTGATCCTCCCCCTGGGAAACTAGCTCTCAAAACAAGGGATTAAACCCCTCCACTGCAATACCTTAAGAAATGAAGCATTTTAAAAAAGGGACTATGTTGTTGCTGAAGGTGACTACTTGGCCTAACACCATATAGTGGATAATGTAGCACAAAATGCTCTCCTCAAATTTCTTAAACAAGATCTCCAAGCAAGAGTGGGGAATTCCCGCATGAGAAAACCCTTGCACTAAACAGTGCAGAAAACTTAGCTAAATATCCAAAGGATGCAGAGAAGTCTAAACAAACCACATACAAAATATAATCTTCAATCATGCCCCATATGGTTGCCATTCCCTCCATTATCTAGTTGATGAGCTTCCTCACCAAGGGTCCCACCCCATTATGAGGTTTCTTCCACGCAAAGGCTCCTCCACGAAAATTACGCTATCTCCATTAGTCCCACTCATCTTTTTACAACATTGTTTGATTTAGTCAACCTTGACTTGATCTTAATGCATTGTCTCTTTTCACACCTAAGGTGTCTTCATTTTGACTAGCTAGATTGATCTTTATTCACACTGAGATGTCTTTATTTATGATCCACTCCTCATATAATAATGTTATTGACTTGGTCAAACTTGACTTTGTCCACACATTTTAGACCCTGTTCACACATGAGGATGTTTGATCTAGTTATTAACATGATCCCTTTTCACATTATGAGGGATTTTATGCCCACTTAAGCAACTTATGAGCCTCCTTGCTCATTTATTCATCTAACTAGATATTACAAGAAAAATTAATATTCCTATTAGCTGTATGATAATTTATGAATATTATAGTCATCCCCTCCCAAAGGTTGCTTGTCCTCAAGCAACTACAAGGGTGCTGCAAAATCTCCCCTCCTCCTCTTGGGGCCTCCACATCCAATAGTATCCACCATTGCTTCAGATATTCTGCAACAATTCTCCCTCCCAATGGCTCCTCCCAAGTGTGTAAGTTGGATTTTGGTGGATAAACCAAATGGCTCTCATCATGAAAGAATGGAAGCTTTATATGGAATCCTTCTTGCTGATCAATGGGCTCCTCAAGATAGAAGTGATGACAATCATGGTGAATTGTAGATTTTTGTGGTGTAGATTTTTAGAATCAGAGCTCGGAATCTCCACAATTCTCATTTTTCAGTCTACGTTTCGGGTCTAAAGCAAGACCAATCATCAGGACAAATCTGAAAAAAAGAGAGACAAATTGTGTTAAATAAATAGTGGAAAAATGACAAGAAAGAGAGCCGACCAGATATCCATTAAATGGTTTAGTTTCCAATTTATTTTTATTTTATTTTTATTTTTATTTAGATGAGTTTTTTAGTTATTTTGTTTTTTAAAATTATCAAAATCATTATTCCGATATTTTAACCTGTAATGCTAATAATGTTTTAATGTTTCTAAAAATTAATAATCCTATTAATAAAGTCTTATGTTTATCTTATTTAAGGATATTTATTTTATTATGTTAATGATTTCTAAATGTCAAGTAAAATCAAAGTGTAGTAATTATATTCATATCCTAATTTTGTGAAGAGGGGTCCTAGAAGAATGATTAAAGGTTAGATTTAATGTCTTGATTCTTATTAATTTTATAAGACCCTATACAGATTATAATATCTACTATTATTATTTAACCTTAAAAAGTTCTAAGTTTTTTTTTTTTTTTAATATATATAATTTTGGCTTATGAATGATACTAATAGATTAAGTTTTTTATATTATTAAAGAATATAATTTTCATTGATAACCTAATATTATGTAAAGGGCCTAAGGTGATTATACTAAAATATTAAGGATTGGACTCTATCAATATTATAAGGTCATAAGGAGATTATAATCTCCTTATGACCTTATAATATTGATAGAGTCTAATCCTTAATCTTTTAGTATAATCACCTTAGGCCCTTTACATAATATTAGGTTATCAATGAAAATTTTATTCTTTAATAATATAATAAACTTAATCTATTAGTATAATTCATAAGAGAAAATTTTATATATATATAAAATTAAAATAAAAAAAAAATGTTAGCGCTGTAGAAATCTGAAATGCAGCCCCTATCATAACATGGCTCTCCTCTTTGACATACTTGATGCCAAAGTCACATGCTGGAGTACTATCAACTTTCTTTTGCTGCCTTTCTTGAAGCTGATATTGCTCAAGACAGCATTGAAGCAGGTGGAATTCAACTTCTTCTTGATTTTTTTTTTCCTTCCAAAACTTCCTTAACTTGGCCCATGCATGCAAGAGTGTTGATATCCTCTTGTCATGTTCAGAAATATTCTTTGTGTGTGAGAATATCATTGGATTCCCCAAAGATATGGAGTGGCCTTTTGACATCATATTCATGTCATTATATATTTTTGAATCCTCCTTTTCCAGCGCAAATAACTGAGTGGGAGATAGCAATGTCCATTTCAGAAATTTTTCTACCTCTCCTTTGAACCCATAAAATATTCTCTGCGTTGTGCTAGCTTCTTCCAAGGCTCCCTCCTTAGCCAAATATGTAAATACTGCCCATAGTTGAGGGAACACTTTATTCTTCTTCCAATCAGGGTGTCTCCCTGGTGGAATGCCTCCATGCAAAGAGACATCAAGGTATAGAGTAGGATGTCTATGTGTGTGGAATGATTTGTCCTTGCCTTCACTGCACAAATCCTCCTACCTCATTTGTGTATCAACCTTCTGAAATAAATAGGGGTGTATGCTCCTCATCATATAATGCTTTCCCTCCCCTTTTTCTTCTTCTATCTTCAAGATCTCACCATTTGACAATGATGGCACATACTGCACGTGGATTGTGCCATGATCTCCACATGTGAGATTCTTTGGAACTCATTACAAGAGTGCAAGAGTTTCTCTCCTTGGAGAAAGTGCTCCATCTTCCTCTTCATGAGGTACTGGATGTGCTCTTGATACGACTGCACTGTTATCTCCAACCTTCTCTTCCTCCACATCAATAGTAGAAAATGCCTCATCATCAATAAGAGACCTTAGATCTTGGTATTCCCTTGAAAGAGGAATTTCCATGTATTCCTTTGGAGAAGAAAGCTCATCATGCAATGTGGATCTTGCCCTTGGAAAAGTATCAAACAAGTTTTCATCCCCTTCAATGGTTTTCTGAAATGGAGTTGGACTTATAGATCCCCCCAACTCATGCAAAGGTTTTGTTTGATTTGGTTTGATTTTCTCCATCAAATATGTTTCATGCAATTTTTCATCAAATATTTGCAATACTCTTCTAATGAAATTTGCATAAGTAGATGTATTTTCATTCTTTAAGGAAAAATATTCAAACAACCACCAAGCATAAGCCTTACCCTCAAGATGTAGCGTTCCTACTTTGATGGATTCTGTTAGGGTCCCGTGATTTGGCTGATTGGCAAGCCAAATGACAGTGTAACATCAAACTAATCTTTGGATCCCAAGGACCTAGCCTTCCTGGACTCAGAGAGGGCTCTCTCTATTTGTATAAGGGATATCTATGTGTTTGCTTATTCTGTTCTGATTTTAGGCTAGTTATGAAGTAGGTTTTTGGTTTTGGTTTTTAGGTTGTGAGGGATGAACTGATCAAAGATATAAGATAGGTAAAAATATGTCAGATCAACTGGGCTATGGGGTCGAAAAGGTCAAGAAATCTTTCAGATGGTGATACAAGGTTGTTGAAGGGCCGATTTGATTCGAGTTAAAATGGATCTTTGGGAAAAATAGAGTAAGATGGACATCAATTTTGTGAATAACAAAGGATTTCAAGCACAAATAGTTTAATAGCTGACATAAACATGGTAGGGCAAACCATTAATCATGAGAAATGTAACTGTAAGCTAATCAATGCATAGAAATAAACATTCAAGCCATGCATAGAGATATATAACTCTCTAACTTTAGGAAATGGCTATCAAACTTTGGGGAAATACATTTAAGACAGACAAACAACTCAAACCACTATGTCGGAATGCCTAAACACAGTACTTCAAGTTATTGGGCACTTTGAAAACAAGATTTCATAGTCTTAGGCAAAGGGCAAGATCGGAACAAGACCTCCTTGGTTCAAAAAATGACAATCTAATCAGTCAAAGAGAAGTTTCATATAGAGCTAAGGCTAGCCATGAGTAAGCAGGGCATACCGTAAATCATACTTAGCATGCATAAAACCATGAATGAAACAAGCAAACAGTATTCTTAAGTTATTAAAGAGTAATCAAGAATTCTTTAATGTGACTAAGAATGAAGAAAACATGGAAGCTATGAAGAAACAAGAAATTTGAGGTACCTCCAAGGGCATGTCTCAAATTTGTTCTCTACTGTCCTATAGCAAGAAAGAACATGGATTTATGAATGAAAACTAAGAAACAAAACATAAATAGAGACACTATACCATTCTACCAAGTCATGGAATCCAACAACAATCCTCTTTCATCATCCAAGAACATCCAAGAAACTATCCAAAAGCATGAGACAAGTATTTCTTCCAAAGCTTATATGACCATATATTGCTTCTATTCATCAAGTTCAGCCTTGTTTACAATGAAAACCTTTGGAATATATAGGCCAAAGTGAGGAAAACATCTTAGTTCAACTTGCAATCTCATTGGCCTATCCAAAATATCTGATTTTGTCCTTGAGGCTTTGCAAAGCCCAAGGCACAAAATATCTAATAAAATATCTCAAAAATGCTAAAAAAGGGGAAATATATTGACTTTTCATAACTTATCATGTACAAAAATAGCTAAACTCACATGAAGAAAATTCACTTTTGAAAGGTTCAATTTTTACAAAAAAACTCAAAAAATACATCAGCAAAAGGTCCCCTGACTTGCCGACAACTTTTGGAGGCCTTTCCGATGTCGAAACGAGGCTCATGATGGCTCGTTGGAAAAATATGAGTGTCTAATTTCTGAAAATGTTTAGTTTTCTCCCAACTGACCACTAGAAGTCCTCCAAAAATAGACCTGTTGTAAAAACCCAAAAATAAGCCTTGCTGATAAACGAGGCAGAGTGTAGAAAAAGAGATTGTTTTTCGCTATTTTGGGGGAGCAAAAGATCTTCAATTGTTCTGAAAATCGCTGAGTATGTGCCCCTAAAATTATGGCATCCAATGATACCATTTTAATCCTTTGATGATGTCCCAAACTGAAATGGCGATGCCCATGATTTTTGGCCAAAAACCCAAAAATGACAAAAAAACCAAAATATGTCAAATTTCGCCCAAACTTGGTGAGCATGACCCTCAAGGGTTTTTAGAAAAATGTTGTGAAGCAGAGCCCAAAATTTTGAGCCTTGAGGTGTCTTTCCTCAATTTTCGTGCCGGGCACTTTTTGTTAGCCTCCTTGAGTTTTTCCTGAGCAGCCTTCAACTTCCGTCGGGCAAACTGATTGAGCTTTTTATAATGCCCAGTCATCTTTCGCTGAAGGTCCAAGTCCCTATTTTCCTTCTCCAATTTCTTCTCCAAGTGATCATTAACTCTCTCAAGCCATGCTTCCCGATTTTTCTCTATCTCTTGTTCGAACAATGCAGTGAGAGGGGTAGATTGGAGAAGGGCATCTTCTTCTTCTTTTTGTTTCTCAAGGGCCTTTTTGAGCCCCATGGTTCTTGGCCTCTTTCACCTGGGCTGATCTTCGCCTTCACTTTCATCGAACTCACCCATGAGTTCTTCCAATCTCACTTGTGCTTTGGAGGCCTCCTTTTTGTATTTGATGGCCCGTCTCTCATATACAGCCATATGGACACTCATCTGCTTGTTTTGAACTTGCAAAAAGTGATTGAAGTTCCTAGCCCTATCAAGATCAGTCCTCAAAGCATCAATTTGGCTTTCTCTATGGATCAAGAGATTTTCTAGGATCTGGGCTTCATTATCACTATCATCACTTTGGATTTGGATGATGTCGAATTCCCTTTCCTGTTCATGACTGCTTTCTTCCTTGTCCTTCCATTTTCTTTGGGTGGCTCTTTTAGTCTTCCTCCTCTTGGGAAATTCGACCATGGGATTTTTGGGCAATTTTCCCTTTCTTCGGAGGGCCCTAGTCACATTTGGAGTTACAACTCTAGGCACCCTTTTCTTTGATGTCCGAGGCTTGGCCACTTTCGGAGAAGAGATCATGGCCCCTTGCCTAGGAGAGGCAGCTAGCACATGCTCCATGGGCTCTTTACCTTTGTCACTTTGCTCCTCATTTTTGCAACTGTCTTGGATTTCTTCATGGATGCCTTGGCTGTCCTTTTCAATTTCCTTTTGAGGGCTGTCCTCCTCACTGTGTTGCACCATTTTATCCTGCTGCCCCTCTTCTTCTTGAGGTTACTGTTCCTTTTTAGGAGGATGCTATTCATCACCCTGAGGCTGCCTATGTTCATCATGCTGTAGCTGTTGTGTATCATGTTGTGGATGTTGTGTATCATGTTATGGCTGCCCCTGTTTAGCATCTTGTGGCTGCCCCTGTTCATTATCTTCATGGGTCTGCTCACCCTCACTATGTTGCACATCTTCATGCTGCTGCCCTTCATCATCTTCCTCATCATCCCCTTGCTGCCCTGTTTCATCCTGTTGCTGCTCATCATCACTTCCCTCTTCTTGCTCATGTTCTTTTTCCTCATCATGGTCATGCTCTTCTCCCTCTTCAGGATCTTTTTTTTGTTCTGTGGTAAACTTGAGCCTCTTGGGAAAATGTTTGCTAGAAGAAGGCGAAGGATGGTGAGTAGGAGGTGTAGGAGATGTATGAACTTGAGGGACAGTGGAGAAATCCGGATGGGTGATGAAAGTATCCCAAGAGGCCTCCCTCTTCTCAAGCTGATGAAGAATGATGACTTTGATGAGGGAGTGATGGAAAAGGTAGGTTTTTTGCTGTGAAGGAGGCTTTTTTT
Source organism: Pinus albicaulis (assembly GCA_034641835.2). Classification (NCBI taxonomy): domain Eukaryota; kingdom Viridiplantae; phylum Streptophyta; class Pinopsida; order Pinales; family Pinaceae; genus Pinus; species Pinus albicaulis. The sequence goes on from CM076576.1 coordinate 82,633,371, forward strand.
GAACAGTGGAGGCCATTTTCTCAATGCTTCTATGTAAGAAGAAAGGAATATTTAGCAATTTGGCCCTCGTGAAATGCATGAGCAATCGAATGTGATAGGCATAGACTCAGGAGAATCTTCCCTCACAAGTGAAGTATTTCATGATGATCTTCATGAGGGGGGCGTAGCTAGTCAAAAGATATTAGAAGTGGAAAATGGAAGGACATGAATCCTTGTGTTCAGGCTTTAGAAAGGGCTTGTAATATTTTGATTCTAGGTGGCTTTGTTTAAACCACTTATCCCCGACATAAGGGATTTTAGTGGCCTTGGAGATGGACCTCGGAGAGAATTCGAAATCTAGGCCCGCCAGCTGTAAATGCTTCTCTTGAAACCTCAAAGCACAAAGATGTGTTAAAAGGGAAAAGCTCTTCACCTCTTGCACTCTTTGACAAAAATCTAAACACCCAACCTCATGGAAATTGAACAAGACTGATGTGTTGGCATTCACTTCTTCAGTGGAAACAGGCTCAAATCTCTTATGCAAGCCACTCCTACTATCTTGCCTAGGAGGCATCTTGTTTTGAATGCTCTCTGCAACACCAAGCTACCTAAAATAGCCTTTGGAAAGTTTTATAAAGCACACAACTTTGTCTTCTTTGTTAGTCACTGTTTGACCAAGGCAAATTGCTTCAAATGCTATGTGAAATTTTTCTTTAACACCAACCTCTTGTTCCTTAAAAATCATTGTTTGTCTTCGTTTGTATGTCAATCAAAAAATAGTTATAAAATAGAGAGATGCACACAGTCAAATGATTATTGTGTTTGGGTAAGGTCACAAATATCTTTTGTGTTTTGGTGTAAGCAAGACAGCCTTGTAGAAAACAAAACACCCCTCCTAATAAAAAACACTCCTCTTGTACTTCACTGTTTCACATACACAGGTAGACAAAACACCTTCAGACTGAGTTAAAATACCTTTCACCACAATTTGTTTTATGGGACAAAGGAGGCAACAATAGTTTCATTGTTTCACTTATTCAAAAGGAGACATTTTTTGAAGGTGACAAGGCATTCAGACTAAGACCACTGCTTTTTAAAATAGGCTTATTTTTTGTCACCTTATAATCATTGTGCTTTCCTTACAAACACTGCTTCACCTTCTAACACTGTTTTCACCATTACATTTTGCTGACAGAGGTTTAGCTTTGTCGTATCATAATTAGGACACCTTCAAAAATTTGACATAACCTCTAACTCTGTGTTTATTTTGACTTACAGGTAGTGTTATGTTTTAGCACTATTTCGAGGGCAGTTTTAGGCCTTTTGACACCAATATAAACACACCACTTTCACTATGTCAATCTTGGGCAATCATAGCCACAACAAATCTTGGATTTTAAACAGAACACTCAACCCTCCTTACCACTGTTTCTCAATTACATATTGCTGACAGAGGTTATGGTTTATCACTGTCTTGAGGGTAGCTTTAGGCCTATTGAAACTAATATGAACACTCTACTAGCCTCCCACCGTAACAAACTTTGTCAATAAATTTAACAAATCACTTTGATTTTCCTACCAAGACCTCCATTTTTTCACCACCATTTAGTCTTTAAAAACACAACATTGATCACCCTTTTAGAAAATTGAATACAATAAGGAGGCAAACAAAAATACCTCAAATATGGATGGTGGCCTTTGCTTGAAGATTTGAGCCGCTTCAAGACCCTTTTGGAGGCATTTTGACTGTTAAAACATGCGCCACACGTTGAAAAGGAAAGTCGCCGTGCAATAGACAGGGTGTCGGGTCGATGATTGGGCGGTCGTGATCGGCGCCTATAGGCGCACCACGCAGACATTATAGCGCTATGTAAATTCACTCCTGAATACGCCACACGTCTTTCCAGGCATGCCGCATGGGCTAAAAAGCCTGAACCTCTGCAAATTTTGCTTAAAAACTCCTTGTTTCGGTCCGAGAGCAGCCTAGGGGAGTGTTGCTCGTGTTTCAAATTGCAAATAGATTTTGGCAATGGTCAGTCCACCCTTTATATTTGAAAAATCCACTGATCCTTTGAAATGCTATATGAGGGTTTTGAAGGCTTTTTTAAAAAGGTATTGGTTTAAACAAAACATGAAGCTCATGTCCTTCTACAACATAACCGAGACTCTTTTTGCTCAAATAAATGACATAGTGGCAAGAACCACTTCTTTTACAAGCATGACTTCTTTTTGAAGTAAAGAAACCTTTTTAAGAGTAAAAAAATTTCCACAGTTTCTCATTAAGGAATGAAACTTTGTTTCCTTTTTTGATGTCTGTACTGTAGAATAAAATTCTGCTCTTAAGACATGTGAATGACTGTAGATGTGCTTTTTGAATGACACTACTTTTTGACTGGGGGAAAAACTTAGCTGCCCTATGCTAAAAAAAAAAAATCCTCTAAAGGCTTCTCTTGCACTTATATGCAACAACTAAGTATCTTCATATGTCTCAAGAGTCCTTTGTTTGTAACAACATCATGTTTCATTTCTTCTAGTATTTCTCTTGAAAATGAAACACTTGCCATCTCCTTTTTCCCACCTTTTGTATTTGTGTTGTTCTTTTGCAAAGTCCCCTTTAGAAAAAAAATCTTAGGTTACCTCTTTGTTACTTTTGACAAGTTTGAAAAAGATCTTTATGAATAGGAAGAGAAAAACCTTTTTGAATATCAACATCACTCTTGGGCCTTTGTTAAACCCAGTTGATTTCAACTACTTTCAACTCTGTTTTGTTAAAGGAACAGAGACTAAATGTCATGCCTGTTTATGAAGGAGATGGATCTTTGGAACCTTTAAGGAAATTACATCCCTCAGCAAGGTTTGTTCATTTTGGCTCCAGATTGCCTTTGAAAGAAATCTCTGATAGGATATAAGTCAGCTTCTTTGATCATTATAGTACTCATGCTTTCTCTTTGTTTTTAACACCATTTTTCCATCCATAAACCTTCAATGGTATCCCATTGCTCTTTAAATTTGATCTTTAGTCAGTAAAAACCCTAAAATCAATCACTGTCCTTGGCCCTCTGCTTATAGATGAAGGAGGCCCTTATCAGTCTTCAACCCTCTGCTTATAAAATGAAGGAGGTTTTCTCAGTGATGCCATTTCATCAGCTTTTAACAGTGTTATTTTTCCTTTCATTGCCTTTTCATGCTTGAGCAAATGAAGATGAAAAATTGATAATAAGTCAAGATGGGCACTTCTATGACACATGTAATTCTACTTTTCGAATACCTTTGTGCCTCTTTAGACATCACAAGCAGTTTGGCTAGTATTTGCAAAGCACTTCTTGTCATTCATAATTTACTAACCTTTGAATGTGATTGCAAGAGCTTAATGAAACAACTCTCTGCCCTGTGGCTGCATCCCAGGCTCAAAACCACATGAGAAGCAGTTTTCTTCTCATGTTGAGTTTAATACTATCTTTTGGAATACTAGTACACTTCTGCTATTGAAATATCCATTTAAACACTGTAAAACCACCTAATATCAGTTTGACCTATGGCATATGCAGTGCTAAGACTTTAGGGTTTGTTAGTGGCGCGAATTAAGGGTGTAACCAACTTTATTTGCAGAATAGGAAGGTCTGTTATGACTGGTCTATATTAGATAGAGGTTCTTTGGCTTTAGGATAGTTTGCCAAGTGAGAAATGCCTAAAGCGCCACTACCTAACTTAGGTGAGACTTCTTGGACAGATTTGGATTGTTTTCTTTGGAGCTGATGGACAAGCTAGTAGGGAAAAAATGTTTATGGGCATTTTCCAGCTGGAAAATTTGACAAATTTTTGAGATCAGCTGCTAGAAAACTCAGCTAGGAATCTAGTCATCAACAACAGGTGAAAAATACTGATGACTAACAGTGGCTCCATCTGGGGAGGGCAGCTCTTTTTCAGGAGGTGTCCAGAATTGCAGATCTTTGGCTTATGAAGACCAGTGCCTAATCTATTGGCGAAATTTTCATTCTTCCTTGATGCTATTTTTGAAAATTGACAGCATGATTAGCATCAATGATATTTCTACCTACCCCACTATCTTTCCTAACATTTTTTCTTCCTTTGGGTGCATTTGGACTAGAAAATCTTTGACAATATATATATATATATATATATTTTTTTTTTTTTTTGAAAAATGAACCTATTTAGTTCTACACTTATATTTTCCGGGAGTTCAGATTAAGATGATGAAATCCTTCATTACTCTACCTATGCTAGATCAACTGTCAAGGTTAAGTTGTTTGACAGGATTTTGTTCTCTAATCTAAAACATGAAATTGAAAAATGATCAAATCAGAGTTAGACAATCTGATTTTTCATGTACTTGCGGCACGAAAGACAAGCTGCACACAAATATTATTTTGCAAAAAATGAAATCTAGAAAAAACGGGGCTAGAATGCACAATTTGCTTTTCATCCCCGCTTCCTTCTTTGGTTCTGTTTTGCGCATGTAGAACCAATATATTTCCCTAATCTATTCTCTTTGATAAGTCAAGCTTACACAATGTTGACCATCTTTTCCACTCACTAACTTATCAGCAAATAAATTTAAAACATGTTCAGCTATGATTAGGCTAGATAACTGAACAAGACATTTGAGCACTAGTAGCGGCATTTAGACTTGCGCGCTTTCTGAATGACTATTTTTTGAACATGGGGCCTTCTTTCTATTTTTCAAACCGCCCTCTTTTTCTATTTTTCTATTGTTTTTGAATTTTCTGTTTTTATCTATTTTTCAAACAATGGTATATACAATGATTGAAAATGTTTTAAAATTGGAGCTCTTGAGAACAACAATGCTTTAATGTCCTGTCATTCACAGGACCTCCAAAAGTTTCAGTACCATCAAGTTCTTGTAGGATAAAGGCATTGTTTCCGCTGACTAAGCTGATGATGAAAGGCCCTTTCCATAAATTTTCAAACTTGCCATGTTTACCTTTGTCTTCTCTTCTAGAATCCCATTTTAACACTTTGTCCCCAATCTGAAAATCATTTTCCTTAGTCCTTCTGTCAAAAATCTGTTTTATTTTGTCTTGCACTAACTGAGCCTTTTGGTAAACTTCTTCTCTTGTTTGCTGTAAATGGATAGTCTGATTTACCCTCCTTTGCATGTCATTTTCTTCTATTTGAACTTCCTGCAATAGCTTCATTACTGGAACCCCTAAAGATGTTGGGAAAATGGCATCGATGCCATAAAATAGTTGGTAAGGAGACATACCTATGGATTTTTTGGTGGTTAGTCTATCAACCCATAGTGCGTGTACTAGTTTTCCATGCCATGCCTTTTGATTTTGTTCAAGAAGTTTTTTTATGATGTTGACTAGGCTTTTGTTAGAGGACTTGGCTAAACCATTACCTTGAGGGTAATAAGTTGTGGAATTTCCTAATGAAATGTGATATTTGTAACAGAAGTCAACCATTCTTTGAGAGGAAAAGACAACATCGTTATCTGTAATGATCTTTATAGGACAGCCAAATCTAGATAGGATATTGGTTTCTAGGAACTTGATGATGACTGAATCGGTGGCGTTCCTGGAAGGTATGGCTTCTATCCATTTGTTAAAGTAATGAGTGGCTGTAAGGATCCATTTATGTTGAGCGGATGAGGAAGGGTGAATTTCCCCAATAAAATCTAGACCCCATTGCTGGAAGGGTCCTTCGACTATGATGGGGTGTAAGGGAAAAGGTAAAAGCTTTTTCTTGCCATCAAACATTTGACACTTATGGCATGTCATAACTAGCTTGTGAGTGTCAGGAAATAAGGTAGGCCAATAATAATCGGCTCTAAGGATTTTTTTCGCTGTAGTTTTCCAGTAGAGATGACCTCCACATTCTCCTTCATGCATTTCGTGCATAATTTTCTCTGCATCAGACTCAAGAAAACATTTAAGCAGAAAACCAGTGGGATTTTTCCAATACAGAAATCCATCTATAATGCAAAACTTTAAAGACTTTTGTTTAAGAAATCTTGCTTTTGTCTTTGATAAAGTTGGAGGAGCATTTAGATAAAATAATACATAAAGAATATCTGCATACCAAGGTGAATTTAAAAATACTTGTTCAACATGAGGGGTTGTGCATTCTTCCTGTTCTTCTAAGGCATCAACAAAATTTATATCTAAAGCTTGGAGGTTCGTTTCAGCCATTAGTCTTGCAAGTCCTTGTCCTTTAACCAGTTTGGTAGGTCGGATTTCTAAGTCATATTCTAAGATGATAGCGATCCATTTTCCCCTTTTACCATCGGGATCTTGGTTTAATATGTCTTTGACGACGGTATTAGGAACAAAAGCGATGACATGAGAATGCAAGATGTAAACTCAGAAATATTTTAGTGATTTTACCAATGCGAATGCCTATTTTTCCATGATTTTATATTTCAAGGGAGCATCTCTCAGGGATTTGCTGAAGAAGGCAATGGGTTTCTCTTGCCCTACTGTGTTTTTTTGCAACAACACAACAGCTATTGTGTGTTCTGAGGCAAATGAAAAAATGTAAAAATCTTTGGTGAAATTAGGACTTATCAATACTGGTGTTTCAGTTAGGGCCTTTTTAACTAGTTCAAAATATTTTTTGGCTTCCGTAGTCCATTTAACCCTGACCTCTTTTTTCAACATATTTGTGATATCTCTCAGAAGTTTGGCAAGATTTGGGATGAATCTTCTCAAGAAATTAATCTTTTCGATAAAGGATTGCAGCTCCTTTATGTTTCTGGGGTGACTTATTTGTAATATGCCTTCGATTCTCTAGGGGTCTATTTTTATTCCCTCTTCTGAAATGATGTGACCTAGGAGTTTTCCTTCTTATAGACCGAAAAGTGTTTTCTTGGGGTTTAGGGATAAACCATATTTTCTATATTTGTTAAAAACCTTTCTTAAGTGCACTAGGTGTTCTTCATCTGATTTGGAATATACCATGATATCGTCAAGATATATGACTATGAAATAACCTATGTCTTCTGAGAAGGCTGTTTCCATGGCTCTTTAGAATGTGGCACCAACATTCATCAATCCAAAGGGCATTTTAATGTACATGAAAGTGCCCCAAGATGTGGTGAAAGTTGTTTTGTGTTGATCAGTGGGGTAAACCAGCACTTGGTTATAACCATAAAAACCATCAAGTAATGAGATTCTTTTAGCACCTACTACCTTTTGAAGTATGTGGTCCATTTTGGGCAGTGGATAGTTGTCCTTTAAACAGGCTCTATTTAGATTTCGGAAATCGATACAGAGTCTGATTTCACCAGTCTTTTTCCTAACTGATACTAGATTTAATACCCACTCAGAGTACCTGAGGGACACTATTATCCCAGCATCATACATCTTTTTTATTTCCTTTTCGACCAATGGTAGTAAGACTGGGTTTATTTTTCTTAACTTCTGTTTGAAAGGCTTCTAGTTTTCTTTAAGGGGAATCTTATGTTGGATGATGCTGGTGTCATATGATTTCAAATCTTGCTATCCCCATGCAAACACATCTTTAAATTCTTTAGACAACTTGATGTACTTCTGCTTTATGTGAGGAGGGGGGGTTTTGGATAGTTTGATCTTTCTTGGTTCTTCCGAGCTTCCTATGTTATATTCTTGTATGTCGACCTCGGTAGATTCCATTTTAGGTTTTTTGGCCACATCGTTAAAATCAAACAATTATTCTAAAGGTGCAAGCCCTTTGGGTATGGTGTCATTTTCACAGTGTAGGACTTCAAGTTCCCTTTGGTCTATGTCCTCTCCCATCTTAGTTTCATATGAATGATTTACCAAGTTTTCATCTGTCCAAGAAGGTAAATTTGGCTCTTGATCTTGATTTTTGCTAGGTTTCTTTTCTTCATTTTCTAAGTCTGTTTTGGTTACTTCAAATTCATTATTAGATTGTAAGAAATCCAAATTTTGATCGTCATCCTTGAATATTTGCCAATGGTCAATATTATTTGGTACTGTAGGGTGATGTTTGACCTGAATACTGTATTGCTCGCCAAAACATGGTATTTGGCCATTGCTTGCGGCAAAAGTGAGCTCATTTTCTAGGCTATTTTGAACCCTAGGAATATAAGTGAGTTCATATTTCTCGAAGGTTTTGAGGATGTCTAAAGCTGCATTCCTGTATTCTCTTAGTCTTGGGTTTTTTTCCAAATACTCACCTTTGATTTGCCTGATTACAAGTTCTGAATCTCCCTGGGCTGATACTTTCTTGGCGCTTAAGTCTTTAAGTATGTGTAGACCAAGGAGAAGGGCCTCATATTCCGCAATGTTATTAGTACATTGGAATTCTAATCTAAAATAATGACCTTCATTAGTATTGTGTATCCAGATGCTGGCCCTCAAACCAGCTTTGCCACAAGAACCGTAAAATCTTATACTCCAAAGAGCTTCTTTTTCATACATGATACTAAGCTGTTTTTTGGGTTTCTTGGAGCTTTGGTCATCAATTTCTTCATTTAGTAATGGGAAATGTGGTTTTGAAGGTTTGAAAACCTCTTCACTCTCCTTTATCTGTTTGTTTATATCACTTTCATTGTATAAGATAAAATAATCTAAATTGGAATGAATGGAATATATGGGAGTGTTGTTTGGCTTATCCCGGTTGCTGACCATGTATTTCATGTGAGTCTCTCAGTATAATCTCCTAGTCTGGTTGAAAACTGGGATGGTAGAGAATGACATATCCATTTGAAGGTTACCTTGTATTTTGGCAGCCCACGCCCTTGATAGTAGCATTCCATACTTAGGAGGAATATCTGCCACTACTACGTCCATGACTAGGTTTTTTGATGGTAGTTGTGTTAAAGCAAAACACAGGTTCTTTATTAGACCTAAGAATTTGACTTGACTTGAGTCAAAGGAGTACAGGTCTTTGTAAGGTTGAGTTACCTCTAGCCCCAGGTTTTCCACGATTGCTTTAGGCATGAGGTTATGGGAGGCACCAGAATCTAACATGGCGTTGTGTAATATCTTGTCATGTATGTTCAAGCTTACATAGAAAGGAGAGACAATTCCTTCTTGGTATTCACCTTCTATTTTGGGGCCGAACAAGAGCTCGGGTTTGTTATCAATTAGATTTAGAGTATCTGCCTCATTTCCTATATCAAAAAATTTGAATATTTGGGATCTATACCTATCTACAGTTATTAGCTTAGTAAGGGGTATGGTTATTTTTATTTTGGAAATTTCCCCTTCGAAACTAAAAGGAGTTTGTAGTTTGGATAGATTTGTTTCAGCTTTTTCGGACATGACTTTCTCTATGTTCTTAATTCGCTGACTCTGGTTCAGGACTTTTTTTGACACAGCCACCTCAGGAGTCTTTGTGGAGGTACTAGGAGCATCTAAGCCAAGACTTGTTTGAATAGCTTTATCTTTGTTTTGGTCAATTTTCTTGACCCCGATTTTATTGCTATCCATGACCTTTTTAAGGATGGTATCAGGGTTTTTAGCAGTGTCAGGGCTTCTTTTCTTGGAGTTGTCTTGGTTTTTTCTACTTCTAAGGTCATACTTCCTATGAGCTTCTATAATGGCATTCTGAAAATCTATGACAGGATCTTCGGGATCTTCATAGTTGGTTTCATCCTAATTCGGAGAGAAAAACTCTTGCTCTTCTGCTGTGAGGTAAACATCACTCTCGTTATCAGAACCTATGAGGTTCAAATGATTTTCATCAATGGGTTAAGTGCCCCTATCATCCTCAACAACATAATTCTCACTGAAGGATGGCCTGATTTGTTGGTCCTTGCCTCTTGGTTTATTTTGAGACTGGTCCTTTCTAAAGTTTTGGTGCCGGTTTTGAGGGTTTGGCTGGTTGTCCTTAAGAGGTGCTTTTTCACTCATTTTTTCCCACATCTTTGTCATGGATTTGACCAAGCCATCTATTCTAGGATCTGAGGAAAATATCGAAGGGGCAATTTCATCATGGTAGGTGACTCTATTTTCTGCTCTCATCCTAGCTCTTTTTTCTGCTAAGTTGGCTTCTTCCCTTATGGCCACTTTTTGCATTTCCTCTAAGGTAAGGGGGTCCTTGTCTCTTAGTTGATAAGTCATGTCTGGGTCAAAGCCCTCGGGGAATTTTTCCAAGGCTGAGCCAAGGGGGGGTTTGAAGTGAGGTGGGAGGGCATTATACACACTTTTGAACCTAGTGCAGTATCCCTGGACACTTTCCCCATTTTCCCATTTTAGATTGTTATACTTTGACAGGATTTGAATGGGGTTCTTTCGGATTTCCCACTTGTTTATGAAGGTTTGGTAGGGTTCTGGGAGATTGTGGATGTTAATTGGAGTTAAGCTCTTAAACCATTTTTTGGGTTCTCCGCCCAGGCTTTGGGCGAACATCCTCATTCTGATGGTCTCATCTTCTATTTCCATGTATTCAAAGGCATCACTAATCCTATCTACATGTTGTTGAGCTGTGGTAGTCTCAACTCTGGTAAAGTGTGAGATTTTGGATTGATAGTCATTTTGTAAGGGAGCCAAAGGTTGTGGCAACACCAAAGGTGCATACCAGGCTGTGATGACGGGAGCTAATGGATGATGTACAAAATGAGGGCTTATGGGATGAGTTGAGGTGGTTTGAACAATAGTGGTTTGGATGGGTATGGCGGATGTACTTGGACTAGTGATCTGATGTTGAGCAGATCTGGGATGGTAGGAGCCAAAGTGATGGAGAAGCTGAAAATCGGGAGGTGTAGTAGGCAAGGATTCTCTACTAAGACTCTGTGGCAGATCTAGGGGCTCAAGATCGTCAAAGTCTATCTTACTTTGTGACTTGCTTCTAAAAATGGTTTTTTCTGATTTTAAGTCAAAGGGGGAATCCTGCAAGGCTGTGAGATGTTCATGTACTGATCTTGCTTTACGGATGGACCTATCGGTAGCTAAATTTCCAGTTTTGGAAGCTTGCCAGAGAATCTTCTCTGGGTCATCTACTATGATAGGGGGATTTGGGTCTGGATGAGATCTGGTGTTGATTCTTCGTGAAGCTAGATTTCGAGCCTAGAGTTTAGAGAGGATAGTATTTGTGATTGTTTCGGATGGATGGCCTCTCTAGGGTTTTACTAATGTGAACGTTGGTCAAAACAAAAATATGGAATAGTGGAGTCACCAGGTGGAATTCTATGAGAACTATGGTCCACCACCAACACTATCAAATATGCTTACGAGAAAAAGTTTTATAGCAAACTTTGAGATGGAAAATTGCAAAGAAGAGTGATTCACTTGGTTTTAACAGTTTGCCAGGCTGTATGGGCAAGCTAATGGTTCTCTTGGCAAGAAGACTTCTGCTTATCTCCTATGTTAAGGTGAGGTCTTCTGAATCACTAAGTTATACTTAGTTTGTCACTGATTACATAATTTCCACCCTAAGTTTTAAGTTTTTGGAAGGATGAGTTAGCAGAAAGGTATGGTTTATGAATTTTTTGGTCTTTTATGGAGTTTTTAGGCCTACTGGAGGCTAGTGGAGTCACCAGGTGGAACTTGGTTGTTTTTGTAAAGATGTAGCTATGGTCCACCACTAGTAACTAGGGAAAAGCCAATCTGGGAATGTTTTGGGGTTTTTTTTAGTTTTATGTGCCTATGAGGTTTGGAAGATTTTTCTATAACTGAATCATCATTTTTCTAAGATGGTGAAAGAGCTAGCTTCTACTCTTCAAACAACACTTAAGTTTTCTAAGTTTGATTGAGACTTCGGGAGTTACTAAGGAGTACTTAGATTGTCACTAACTCGGAAGTCCCACCATGATCGCCATTATGTTAGGGTCCCATGATTTGGATGATTAGCAAGCCAAATGAAAATGTAACATCAAACCAATATTTGGAGCCCAAGCACCTACCCTTCCTAGACTCAGAGAGGGCTCTCTCTACTTGTGTAAGGGATATATGTGTGTTTGCTTATTGTGTTATGATTTTAGGCTAGTTATGAAGTAGGTTTTTGGTTTTGGTTTTTAGGTTTTGAGGGATGAACTGATCAAAGATATAAGGTTGGATGAATTGGTATTTTAGTTTGTGAGGGAAGTAGCTCATTTTTCTAGCTTTTCCGGGAAAAGGCTGATCCTCCCCCTGGGAAACTAGCTCTCAAAACTAGGGATTAAACCCGTCCACTGCAATACCTTAAGAAATAACGCAGTTTCTAAAAGGGACTATGCTGTTGCTAAAGGTGACTGCTTGGCCTAACACCAGATAGTGGAAAATGCATGAAATTCTCTCCTCAGATTTCTTAAACAAGATCTCCAAGCAAGACTGGGGAATTCCCGCATAAGAAAACCCTTTCACTAAACAGTGCAGCAAAGTTAGTTAAACAACCAAAGGATGTAGAGAAGCATAAATAGACCACATACAAAATATAATCTTCAATCATGCCCCATATGGCCGCCATTCCCTCCATTATATAGTTGATGAGCTTCCTCACCAAGGGTCCCACCCCATTATGAGGTTTCTTCCATGCAAAGGCTCCTCCACCAAAATTACACTGTCTTCATTAGTCCCATTCATCTTTTTATAGTGTTGTTTTATTTAGTCAACCTTGACCTGATCTTCATGCATTGTCTCTTTTCACACCTAAGGTGTCTTCATTTTGACTAGCTAGATTGATCTTTATTCACATTGAGCTGTCTTTATTTATGATCCACTCCTCATATAATAATGTTGTTGACTTGGTCAAACTTGAATTTGTCCACACATTTTAGACCCTGTTCACACATGAGGATGTTTGATCTAGTTATTAACATGATCCCTTTTCACATTATGAGGGATTTTATGCCTACTTAAGCAACTTATGAGCCTCCTTGCTCATTTATTCATCTAAATAGATATTACAAGAAAAAATAATATTCCTATAGTTGCATGCTAATTTAGGAATATTACAAATTAATTCAGATATCCAAAGAAGCGGTGAAGGAAATTAAAATAGAATTGGGACAGAAACCTGGTGAAGAAACAAAAATTATAAAAATATTAAATTATAAAACCAGAGAAGAATTAGAAGAGATTAGAATTCAAGACATTCCATAAACTATTATTTGTTAGGATATTCTGACACAGAGGAAATAGTTAAGTATAACTTGGTATAGTGTAGAGTTAGGTATAGTGTGTTTCTTTACTATGTACATTTGTAACTTATAATCTCACGGTCATGATTTGTAGCGATCCGATGGTTCACTCTCTCCTCGGTATTAACAACACTTGATCCATGGCTTAACACCCGATTGGTCCATGATCTCTATTTAAAGAGCATGGAGGGTCATTTGTCTGGTAACAGTTTATGAGAGAAACATATGTAAATTTTATTTTTATATTAATAAATTTCCTGAAGTGGCCGCGTTGCCTTAGGTTGTGGACTGTTTCCCTCTTTGAGGGTTTTAACAATGTGATATACTGGTGTACTGATTTGTGATCTGTTTGTGAGTTGTGACCTTTGGTGTTTGATCTAAGGAACTTACCCTGTATATTCCTACATGGTATCAGAGCCATTTTGAGGGCCACATTCATTGTCGATCCATATCTGAAGCCGATGTGACTGCATGTGACTGTCGTTTTCCAGATCTACTATTTCTGACCACTTTCGGGCTAGGAGAACTACTCTGTTGTGTCCAAAGCATCTGTTACAGTGAGGAACGCCTTTCGTTTCATGCAAGAAGGTTTCCGGTTGCCCGAGTTATGTCATTTTAGATATGAAGGTATAAAATATCTTTTTGTAGTTATATTTATTAATGTTTCTATTTATTTCGGTTCCCTCTGTTTATTTCAGTTGATATTTTTATTTTATTTTATTTTATTTTCTGGATCTATACCCTCTTCTCTGTGTATTCTCTTTTCTTTGCGCTATGCACGATCTCGGCATATCAGAAACAGTAGGACGATATATATATATATATTTTTTGCTATGTATGCTCTTTCCCTGCGTCGTTGTGCGATTTTGAGAAATCAGAAATAGTGGAAAGAAGGACAGTTGTTGGTAAGGGTAATCGAAAATCTAACGTTATTTTGTAAGACTTGAATTTCTTTATTCTTGTGCTCGGATTTTGTGTTTTTTTGCAGGAAAAATCACGCACACTGGAGACTTATAAAAAAAAACAAAAACCCCTTCCTCCTTTCAAACAATTACAGAATATTTTTACTAGCTCACTTGGTGTAAAGTTAGTTTATGAGAATAGAGGTCTTCGGTTCAAGTCTCTCTCTCTCAAGCTTCTTTTTGTAAAGAGTTTTTTGTTAAGTTACTTTTTCTTATAAATCCCATTGGCAAGTTGTCGGTTTAAAAAGAGGGTTTAATTTCAAAAGCATATGTAAAAGTAACATTGTAAAAGAGACTCTCACTTATTTATAAAAGTGGGTCACATAAAGTTTTTTTAAAGTGAGATTATTGTATTAATTTTGAAAAGGAGGGGGATTTTTTTTTAAATTTGACCTTCATCATCAAATTTCAACCGTTCCCGTAACTATTCAGCATCTACAACACATTTTTTTTCTAAAAGGCATAACTTCTTCATCCGGAAACCATTTTTCGTGCCATTTTTTATGAATCAGCCTAATTTTTTGAGATCTTTCTATTGGAACAGTTAGTTTCAGCCTTTTTAGCTTTTTTTTTTTTTAAATGGAAGGTGCATGCCTGATTATACTTAACAAAACCAATTATTTCCAATGGCTACCCCATATTGTAGATTTACTTAGAAGTAAAGGGCTTTATAGAATAGCCACAGGACAAGAAACTAAACCTACCGATGGAGATAAAGCCGCTAAATGAGAAAATAAACAAGATCAAGCACGAGGGTTGATAGGAATGTCCATTGCTCAATATCTTCGATTTCATATCCTAGAAATTGACACCCCTAATGCAGCCCTGAAAAAGATAAATACTGTTTTTGGCATTCAAAATGAAATCAGGGCCCACCAGCTTGAAAATGAGTTGCTTACTTTGGACCCCAATAATTTCTCCTCTTTTGAAGATTTTTTGTCCAAATTCAAGACCCTTATACTTCTTTTAGAAGGTTGTAGGGTCAAAAAGGAAGATGGTAGCCTTATCTATTCCATTCTTGCTAAGCTTGGCCCTACATAATCTGCATTTGTTTTCACCTTCCATTCCACTAGAGAAGCCATAATTTCTCAAGGAACAGCCTACAAGAACCCCACTTTTGATGCCTTTTGCGATTCTTTGATAAGAGAACAAGAAAAATCTTACACCTTTGTCTTATCAATACTGGAAATGCTTCTAAGAAAGCCTTAGTAGCCCGACAACAACCATATCAAAATAATCCCAAGAAGCAGTATCCTAAAAAGTATGGTCCTAAACCAAACAAGGGTCTTAAGCAGTTTCAGCCGCAATCTGAAAAAGAAACTCACCAAAATAATAAGGCAAATAAAAATAAAGGGAAGAAAACATATAGACATTGCAAATTTTGTAATCATGATGGCCATGTAGAGTCCAAATGTTTTAAGAAGATGGAAGCCTTGTAAGAAGCAATGAAGAAGCACCACATCAATTTGGAGACCTCTTCAACTTCATCTTCAGGAATGGCACTTTCTACTTGTGGTGGTCAAGCATTTGGTTATGCATTAAATGTATCTTCTTCTTCACATTCTCATGAGTGGCTCATTGATTCTGGAGCTTCTTACCACATGACCAAAGATAAAGCCATGTTTTCTTCTTTAAATGATTGTAACACCAAACATATTTATGTTGGTGATGATAGATATCTTAGTGTTGTAGGATCTGGAACCATTCATCTAGATAATGGTCAGTTTAATGATGTACTATGTGTTCCTACCTTGTCATGCAACCTTCTATCTATTTATCAGATAACTCTTTCAGGTGAAGGGAAAACAGTATAATTCTCACCTCATGATGTTGTAATCAAGGACCTCAAAGATCCTAGACATATTTTAGCTACTGGCATTGCTGATGATTCCACAAGGTTGTATAAGTTTGACAACTTTTGGTCATCATGTCTTCCCTCTGTTTTTTTTGCTCATAATGATGAAGTGAGCAAACTTTTGCATGAGTGATTTGGTCACTTATACTATTTCTCTATTCAAACCCTATGTAAAGAAAATATGGTGACAGTTCTTCCTATGGTATCTTTCCAAGATGGTGCTTGCTCCGGATGTGTACCCGGAAAACATCATTGGGATAGTTTTGAAAAACATGCCTCTTGGCACGCTTAAGCCCCTTTGTATCTTGTGCACAATGATTTATGTTCACTTCGTATTGTTTCTTTCTCTGGTTGCAAGAAATTCTTAACTTTCATTGATAATTTTTCCAGACGCACTTGGGTATACTTCTTAAAACTCAAGAGTGAAGTTTTTAACATGTTCTTGGCCTTTAAGGCCTTTGTTGAGAAACAATCTGGACATAAAATTCTTAAGTTAAGATCAGACAATGGAGGAGAATATGTTAACAAAAAATTTATCAACTTTTGCACTGAGCATGGAATTCAATTGCAACATACTATTCCATATAATCCACAAAAAAATGGTGTAGCTGAAAGGAATAATCACACCTTAAAAGAAATTGGCTAATTGTATGCTTCAACCTAAAGGACTTAGTCTCAATTTTTGGGCATAAGCAATTAACTGTGAAAATTACATAGTAAATCGCACCCATACTAAGGTTTTAAGGAATATAACTCTAGAATAAGCCTCGAGCTCAATCAAACCAGATGTAAGTCACTTTTGTGTTTTTGGAAGTGACGCTTAGGCCCATATTCTAGATGCGAAACATAAAGCCTTAGAACCTAAGAGTGAAAAATGCATTTTTGTTGGATATTCTGAAGATGTCAAAGGATATAGACTTCTTCAACCAAAATCCAAAAATATAATCATTAGAAGAGATGTAAAATTTGATGAAAATATATCGGCTTTCGAGCCTAGTTTGACAGGTGTGCCACCTTTGGCCTACAAGCTTGATTCGGCATATGTGTCGCCTCTATCTATCTCTTCTATTTTTGATAGCATTCCTTCTAGTTCAGATGATGACAACGAGGATGAAAATCATCCTCCACCTCTTGAAGATATTCCTTTAGCTCCAAAACTTCTAATATGGGTCCACTCTACTTGGGATGTAGCAGGTTCTCTTGCATGTGACCCTATAGATCGATGACGTACACATTCTCAGTTCGAAAGAGCCTCTTACTTATTTTATCAAGTTCCAGAAAATCCTGATCTAGACACCTTTGAAGAAGCTTTCGATCATCCATATTGGGATGAAGCTATGAATGAAGAATATCATTCCTTATTGGAAAACGATACTTGGGATCTTGTACCTCTTCCAAAAGGAAGAAAACTTGTTAGATGCAGATGGTTTAAAAAAAAAAAGTTTGGAATAGATGGAAAAGTGGACAAACATAAAGCTGATCTTGTCGCTAAATTATTTTCACAAGTTGAAGGCATTGACTATAATGAAATCTTCTCCCTAATTTCCAAAATGAATTCTATCCACCTTATTCTTTCCCTTGCTGCCTTCTTTAAATAGGAAGTCCATCAGATGGATGTTAAATCCACCTTCTTACATGGAGATTTTCATGAAGAAATCTACATGGAATAACCCCTTGGATTTATCCAAAACAACTCTAGCCTTGTTTGTTGCCTTAGGAAGTATCTCTATGGTCTCAAACAAGCTCGTCAATCTTGGTATGCCAAAATGGATAGATTTCTATTAGATAATGGCTTTTCTAGGTGTCACTCTGACAACAATATCTACACTAAGAAAGTGGGTAAGTCCTTCACCATCCTTGTTCTTTATGTTGATGATCTTATCCTTACTGGTAGTGATCCCAAGCATATAAACCATCTAAATTCTAGCCTCAAAAAGAAGTTTGAAATGACAGACTTAGGACACACATTATTTCCTTGGTCTTCAAGTCTTGCAATCCAAAGAAGGTATTACCCTTTATCAGTCCACGTATGCCTGTGATCTTCTACGCCCCTTGTTGGCAATATGATGCAGAGTGTTGTCCTTGATGCCAACCCACTGAATGAAGATGAAGACATGAGATTGTTGGCATGTGTTGTCATTGATGGAAATACAACGGATGAAGTTATTCTTGACTTGATGGACTTGACAATATGATGTAGAGAGTTGTTCTTGAATGGCAACCCACCTGATAAAGATGATGGCAACTTACTTGATGAAGTTTTGCTTGATATAATATGTCTTGATGAAGCTGTTTAAAGATGAAAATCTGATGTATCTACAGAGAGTACAGAAGGTAATGAAGAAAGGAATTCAATATGTGCTAGATCTATGATGAAAAGAGTATGTCTCAAGGCATACGCGGATTTGCCTAGGAGAAGTCGCGTATGCATGCGGTAAAATACGTGCCAAGTCGAATATGGGAAAAAGCGCTCGTAAAGTGCAAAACCAGGGGTAAACACCATGGTATTGACCCATTGTATTGGGTAATGATTCATCTAAATGACCCCGTCCAGGAATACCATCGGAATTAATGTAGTTTTGGGCTCATGGTATTGAAAAAGGGGCTCATGGTATTGAAAAAGGGTAAACCTATATAAAGAGAAGAAATTCATTGTGCAAATCATGAGTGTGGGTGCAAGATGTCTGAGCTTGAATGAATACTTCTCTCTAAAGGATATCTGTATGGAAAGGATAAAGGTCTGATGATAGATCTGAATCTATGATGCACCTATGAAGAAATGATGAAGCGGGATATCTGGATCTGAAATGTACTTGTATTTGCTAGATCTGTTTATGGAATGATTATGAGGCGAACATCTGTATGAGGTAAAGGGTAAAGTCTGAAGTGATGTATCTGTTGTGAAGAATTGCAATGACATAAAAGTCTGAAGAACCATACGCTAGTTCGCTGAAGAGGAAGCGCGTATATATGTGGGTTCACTGAATAGAAAGCGCGTATGCGCAATAAAATTAGCTCCGTAATATGTACAGAAGTATACGATGGTTTATGTGAACGGAAGCGCGTATATACGCGACATCAAAGAAAGGAAAGCGTGTATGAAAAATAGGGTTTGCTGAAGTCTGTGGTAAGAAATTTCTGATCTGTTCTGCTTGTTTACTGATATCTGTCAGAGAGTTATATGTATCTGTTTCATGGTTGACTGTGCTTAAAAGTATGGAGTGGGTCCAGTCTGAAAATATGATGAAACGTGGCCTGCAAGTGGTGTCCTAAAGGAAGCTTTGGATCCAGTGTGAAAATTGATGAAACGTGGTCCTTAGAGGTGCTGAGGGTCGTAGCCTTCAGTTAGGGGGTTGTAGCTCCCTTCCAGGTGAGGTTGGTAAAAAAGATCAGGGGATCGTAATTCCCTTCCAGGAGAGGCTGGTAAACGAGCGCAGGTGGGTGCCTGCGTGCTGGTAGGAGTCTGCACCAGCACATATGTTGTAAGATGTTTTCTCTATAATAAAATATTGAAGGCTGAGCAACTGCAGCGGTGGTTTTCTCCCGACTTGGTTTTCCACCTAAAAATCCTGGTGTTCATGTGTGATGCTTTGTGTGATGGTTTATTCTATTGTTACTACACATGTTTACTGTTAACTTAACATCAGATGATTTAATAGCGCAAAGAACTAAGTTAATAAATATCTGCATATTTAGATCTCTGCTAATACGCGAGTTGCATGAAGGATATCCGCGTATATACGCGAGTTTACTAAAGTAAAGTAGCGTATGGGTTTTAGAGGGTGAAAAGGTAAAATTTTTTGAATATGTTGTAAATACTGATTCACCCCCCCCTCTCAGTATTTTTCCCAACAATTGGTATCAGAGCAGGTTCTTCTGCAGAAGCTTGATCACTTGAAGGAGATCCGTCGCAATGGGAAGTCAAGAAGGAGTGATGTCTATAAAGCCACCTCTATTCAATGGAAGCAATCTGATATTTTGGAAGGTACGAACAAAAGCATATCTGCAAAGTCTTGGTGCAGATGTATGGGCAATCGTGGAAGAAGGTTATCAGTATCCGGCAAGTATTCCTACTGATGCAGCAGAAAGGAAGAAGTATGGAATCAATGCCAAAGCAGTGAATGTCTTATTAGGAAGCATGTCTGAACTAGAATTTGCTAAAGTGATGCAGCTACATTCAGCAAAAGAAATATGGGACAAAATCATTTAAGCTATGAAGGATACACAAAGGTAAAAAGTGCAAAACTCCAAACTCTTAGAATTGAATATGAAAATTTGAAGATGCATAGTGATGAGAGTATTGCCCATTTCTTCTTACGTCTGGATGATATTGTAAATCGAATGAGAAATTTGGGTGAAACCATAACTAATACTACTTTGGTGGAAAAAGTCTTAAGATCCTTGACTTCAAAATTTGACTCTAAAGTTTCAGCTATTGAAGAAAGGCAAGATCTGCAAACTCTTACTATTGTTCAATTACATGGTATTCTGACTGCTTTTGAAATGAGACAAGGAGGTCCTTCTCAAATCAAAGAAGCTGCTTTTAAGGTATCTACAAGAGGAGAAGAAAAGGAAGTTGTCAAAGAATCCAGCTATATATCCGATGAAGAAGAAGCGAATTTCGTGAGAAAACTCCAACTAGGAACTGGAAGATTCAAAGGTAAGCTTCCCTTCAAATGTTTTGAGTGTGGAAAAGTTGGTCACTATGCCGCTAAATGTCCTTATAAAGAAAAACATGGTAAAGGGAAACAATTTGAAAAAAGGAAGAGTTATTATGCAAATGAAGATGATGATGAAGTGTCCAGTGAAGATGAAGAAGATTCTGACCATGATCTGAAAGTACTCATGGCAAAGAAGCAAAAGAAGAAGGCTACTCGAAACAAGAAGATATCTCAGAAAAATTGTATAGCAGAAATTGAAGAAGATGAATCAGATAGTGATTGGGGTCCTTGTAATACTCTTCTTTGTGCAAACAATAGTGAAGATAGTGAAAGTAAAGTTGTAGATCTAGAAGAAGCTATCAAGATCAAAGTTGAAGAACAACAAAAGGAAATTGATAAGAAAGATTCTATCTACAAAGAGATGATCTCTCAAATGAAAGAAAAAATAGAAATGCTGAATGGACAAGTGGACAAGTATCAAAGGTTTCATACTTATGCATCCAATCGAATTAAAGAACTAGAAGCAGAAATCAACGATCTAAATGCAGATCTCGAAAAATCAAGCAAGAAGAATGAAGGACTTGAAGCTGCAATCATCTCTCTGCAAGCAGATCTTGAAGCATCAAGTAAGAAGAATGAGGAACCTCTACAACCATTTGAAAAGGAAGGCCTTGAAGAAGAAATCATCTCTCTCAAAGAAGATCTGGAAAAATCAAATAAGAAGAATGAAGAGCTGCAACAAACATGTGAAGAAAACGAAAATTGGTTGAAAGAAAAGATTCTAAATCTGAAGGATCAAGTAGAAGATGGAAGAAGGAAAGAAGAAAGCTTGATGAAGCAATGTCAAACCTTGGAGGTTGAGGTAAACATTCTCAAAGGTAAATTAGAAGAAAAGGTTAAGCTTTGGAGGTTTCAAGATAGTACTAACATTTTGGACAATATTCCGAGTAATCAAAGGTCTCCTGCTATCAAACTTGGTCTTGGTTTCCATGAAACTGTTAAAGGAGAATCTAGCTCACAAGGAAGTGCTAAAAATTCAGAGGATGTCAATGCAAAACCCGAAGTGTTGAAAGAAACAAAAGGTCAACCAACAATGATGAAATCTCAAAGGAAATCAGTCAATAAAGTTGAATGCTTTAAATGTCATAATTATGGGCATGTTGCAGCAAATTGCAGGAGCAGATCATTTCAACCTCAATCAAACAGTTCCTACATAGAAAGGTACTCTGGTTTCTTCAAGGGATATTGTTTTTCGTGTAACAAGTATGGACATAAAGCAGCTGATTGTAAAAGGAGGAAGATTAGAAATACTCATTATGATTCTTATGCTTATTTCTCCGGACACATGAGATGTTATTCTTGTAACAAGTATGGACATGTAGAAAAGGAATGCAGGTTGAACAGATATGAGAAATTGGATAACTTCCAGCACACAAATAGAAAGTTCAAACAAATCTGGAGAAAGATGGAGGACCGATCAGAAACGTAGGGAATTCTGACCCTACTGCAGTCATCCGCTTCTGAAGCTGACTTTTCTTATTGACTGCAGGAATGATGTGGGATACATTATGAGATTTAGTAATGTATCGTCACAGGGGGAGCAATGTATGATGTCTCTCATGATTGATTTGATTATTCTGGTTATATGTATTTCTGACACAGCATCTGATATGAAGAAGACAGGTACAAGAAGTACAAGTTCAGGGGGAGATGAAGGAATGTGAAAAATTTCTATGCTTCACTTTCCATACGCGGGTTCTATTAACAAAAGTCGCGTATACACGCGAGTTCCAGCAGACACAGTCACGTATGCATTGATGATAAGAGAATTTATATGATAGCTGAAGATCTGGAGCAGAGGTTTAGGGGGAGCATCAGTCTGAATGTTAATAACTGTATTATTGACTCAATATCGGCTTAGTTTCTCAGTTCTAAATAATGATGATATGATACATGGTTTCTTATGTCGAAGATTGTGGATGAGTCCTATTTGATTTTTGATGAAGAGTATTCATTGTTGAGATGAAAGTCTTATAATTCAGAGATAAGGGCAGTTCATGCAGAGATTGTTGCTGATGACTTACTAATGAACGTATTCAGGTTTCACAACTTAAGAAGGAGCATTGGTTCAGGGGGAGCAGCAGGTTGAATGCTAATGATTGCATTGTTGGCAATATGACTGCTTATTCTTTGGTTTTTGTGATACTCATGCTCAAATGATGATGACTTGGTACATGGTTTATTATGATGAGATTTTGAGCCCTGGTTGCTGATAAGTATCTTTTGTGCTCACACATGGATGATTTGGATGTCGTTTGATTCAGAAATAAGAATAGATCATGCAGAGTTTGTTACTATGATTGAGATCTTTTGCCTACATATGTTACTTCATGTTAAATCTTGAAGATCTTGATGATATTGGACCACATGGATGATTGCTTGACACATATTTGAAGATGTTGTGCTGTGTTGTTTTGGTATGATAATCTCTCTTGGAAAGATTGTATTGATGCTGCAAAGAATATGAAGGCTTGGTTACTAATGTGCTTATGCTACAACCGTTGGATGACGCTTGAAGACAACACTGCACTGTTCTATCTATCTGTAGTCCAGGGAAGCATTCAAAAGAAGCTGAACACTGTCTTTTTCTCACAGAGGATCAGATCTGGTTAAAATTTAGAAGATGGAATTGGATACGCGGGTTTCCTGAAACACAGCCGCGTATATACGCAAGTTAATGCACAGAAAACCGCGTATGTCTGATTGCTGACATTTTTCAGTTTGAAGTCAGCTCTCCTCAGCACAGCTGCAGTGCTGTTTGGTATCTACGTTGGAAAAATAAAGTTTGCACTTAATTCTTCTAATGTTTTGATAAAGATGCCTTGATGATTTGTTGGTGAAAATGTTCAGGATGCACAAACTAAGGGGGAGCCTTAGTCATATGGAAAGGATGCTTGGATGAACAGATTCAGGGGGAGCATTAGCTTTGCTGAGTTTAATGCATTGTTGGCATTATGATGGTTCTGAAATATGTTCTCTTTCTTGAGGACTTTCTGGTGTCGGTCATGAATGGTCATATTTGTAATTTGATGAAAAGATCTTGTTGAGACCCATGATGTAAAATTGTAATATTCAGTCATGAAAGGACTTGATAAATTTGTAAACCCACTTGGTTGGGTAGCTGAGTCAAATTTTGTAAACCCACTTGGTTGGGTAGCTGAGTCAAATTTGTAAACCCACTTGGTTGGGTAGTTAAGTCTCATATGTAAATCCACTTGGATGGATCTTTGATGTAAGTATGAGTCATTGGTGATAGGAAATTCATAAAGTCATGTACTTCATTGGAAAATATGTTTGAAGATTCAGCATGAACTCAGGGGGAGCTTGGTCACTTCAGTATATATCAGATCTGCAGAACGCTTCTTACACATGTGGAGAAAAGGGGGAGAGTATGTTGGTTTTAATCCACCCTTTGCCCTTGATGTCAAAGGGGGAGAGTGACATGGTGTTTGAATGAAGAGAAAGAATGGTGTCAAAAATGGGGAATGTGACATGGTGTCCTTGTATTCTTAATGTACCTATATGTTGTGGTAACCAAACACCATTGTGGTTGCCATCAAGTCCAAAGGGGGAGATTGTTGGCAATATGATGCAAAGTGTTGTCCTTGATGGCAACCCACTGAATGAAGATGAAGACATGAGATTGTTGGCATGTGTTGTCCTTGATGGCAATACACCGGATGAAGTTATTCTTGACTTGATGGACTTGACAATATGATGTAGAGAGTTGTTCTTGAATGGAAACCCACCTGATAAAGATGATGGCAACTTACTTGATGAAGTTTTGCTTGATAGAATATGTCTTGATGAAGCTATTTAAAGATGAAAATCTGATGTATCTACAGAGAGTACAGAAGGTAATGAAGAAAGGAATTCAATATGTGCTAGATCTATGATGAAAAGAGTATGTCTCAAGGCATACGCGGATTTGCCTAGGAGAATTCGCGTATGCACGCGGTAAAATACGTGCCAAGTCGCGTATGGGCAAAAGCGCTCATAAAGTGCAAAACCAGGGGTAACCACCATGGTATTGACCCATTGTATTGGGTAATGATTCGTCTAAATGACCCCGTCTAGGAATACCATCGGAAGTAATGTAGTTTTGGGCTCATGGTATTGTTTTGGTTCATGGTATTGAAAAAGGGGCTCATGGTATTGAAAAAGGGTAAACCTATATAAAGAGAAGAAATTCATTGTGCAAATCATGAGTGTGGGTGCAAGATGTCTGAGCTTGAATGAATACTTCTCTCTGAAGGATATCTGTATGGAAAGGATAAAGGTTTGATGATAGATCTGAATCTATGATGCACCTATGAAGAAATGATGAAGCGGGATATCTAGATCTGAAATGTACTTGTATTTGCTAGATCTGTTTATGGAATGATTATGAGGCGAACATCTGTCTGAGGTAAAGGGTAAAGTATGAAGTGATGTATCTGTTGTGAAGAATTGCAATGACATAAAAGTCTGAAGAACCATACGCTAGTTCGCCGAAGAGGAAGCGCGTATATACGCGGCTTCGCTGAATAGAAAGCGCATATGCGCAATAAAATTATCTCTGTAATATGTACAGAAGTATGCGCTGGTTTATGTGAACGGAAGCGCGTATATACGTGACATCAAAGAAAGGAAAGCGCGTATGCAAACTAGGGTTTGCTGAAGTCTGTGGTAAGAAATTTCTGATCTGTTCTGCTTGTTTACTGATATCTGTCAGAGAGTTATATGTATCTGTTTCATGGTTGACTGTGCTTAAAAGTATGGAGTGGGTCCAGTCTGAAAATATGATGAAACGTGGCCTGCAAGTGGTGTCCTAAAGGAAGCTTTGGATCCAGTGTGAAACTTGATGAAACGTGGTCCTTAGAGGTGCTGAGGGTCATAGCCTTCAGTTAGGGGGTTGTAGCTCCCTTCCAGGTGAGGCTGGTAAACAAGATCAGGGGATCGTAGTTCCCTTCCAGGAGAGGCTGGTAAACGAGTCAGGGGGTTGGAGCTCCCTTCCAGGAGAGGCTGGTAAACGAGCGCAGGTGGGTGCCTGCGTGCTGGTAGGAGTCTACACCAGCACATATGTTGTAAGATGTTTTCTTTATAATAAAATATTGAAGGCTGAGCAACTGCAGCGGTGGTTTTCTCCCGACTTGGGTTTCCACCTAAAAATCCCAGTGTTCATGTGTGATGCTTTGTGTGATGGTTTATTATGTTGTTACTACACATGTTTACTGCTAACTTAACATCAGATGAATGAATATTGCAAAGAACTAAGTTAATAAATATCTACATATTTAGATCTCTGATAATACGCGAGTTGTATGAAGGATATCCACGTGTATACGCGAGTTTACTAAAGGAAAGTAGCGTATGGGTTTTAGAGAGTGAAAAAGTAAAATTTTTTGAATATGCAGTAAATACTGATTCACCCCCCCCTCTCAGTATTTTTCCAACACCACTTTCACACAGAAGACTGTAAGCCAACCCCTTCTCCCTTTCAGTCTGTAGTCAATCTTTCAGTCAATGTTACTACCCCTAAAGTTGATGCTACCTTATACCGTCAACTTGTTGGTAAACTTTTGTATCTAACCCATACCCATTCTAAAATTTCCTTTGTCATTGGTCTTGTCGCTCGATTTATGCACCAACCTCATGAAAGTCACTGGAAAGTAACTAAAATAATACTTCAATATATTCGAGGTACAGTTCAGTTCGGGAATCATTACAGTGCAGGAGCATATCCATTGTTGATTGGTTTCATTGATTCTTATTGGGCTGGTGACCCTAATGATCGAAAGTCTCCTACAGGATATGTATTCACTCTTGGTTCAGGACCTATTACTTGGTCTTGTAAGAAAAAAAGTGCCATCTATATTTCTTCGATAGAAGCATAGTATTGTGGTGTCGTTGAAGCCAGTAAGGCAGCCATGTGGCTTCGTTAGATTCTGCATGAAATTGGTCTTCATTAGCAACATCCAACTACACTTTGGTGTGGTAATCAGAGTGCCATTCAACTATGCAAAGATCTAGTTTAGCATCAGCATATGAAACACATTGAGCTTCATATACACTTCATCAGAAATCTCATTCATGATCATGTTCTTGAAGTACAGTATTTTAAACCAATGATCAAGTTGCCAATATATTTACAAAGGCTCTCACAAAAGCGAAGTTTACCAAACTTTGATCCATGCTTGGAGTTCAGGAAAGTTATCAGTAAGGGGGGATAGGCTCTAATGCCTCCTTCCTTCTCCTATTGTGTCACCTTTGTAAATCCTTCAATTATATCCCAAGTTGTTCTTAAGGGGGGATGTTAGGATATTTCGACACATAGGAAATAGGCTCCTTTTGTGTCACCTTTGTAAATCCTTGAATCCTATCCCAAGTTGTTCTTAAGGGGGGATGTTAGGATATTCCAACACATAGGAAATAGTTAAGTATAACTTGGTCTAGTGTAGAATTAGGTAAAGTGTGTTTCTTTACTATGTACATTTGTAAATTATAATCCGACGGTCATGATTTGTAGTGATCTGACGGTTCATTCTCTCTTCGATATTAATGACACTTGATCTGTGGCTTAACACTCGATTGGTCCACGATCTCTATTTAAAGAGTACAGGGGTCATTTTTCCAGTAACCATTTATGAGAGAAACATATGTAAACTTTCTTTTTTTATTAATAAATTGCCTGAAGTGGCCGCGTTGGCTCAGGCTATGGAATATTTCCCTCTTTGAGGGTTTTAACCATGTGATATAATAGTGTACTGATTTGTGATATGTTTGTGAGTGGTGACCTTTGGTTTTTGATATAAGGAACTTACCCTGTAAATTCCTACATACAGTGAGGTGAAGACAATGCATACTAAAAGGAACCTTATGATGCAGCTTGAGAATAAATGTAGCAATATGGAACCCAAAAAAAAAATATTCCATATGAAATTTCATGTGCCTAATAGGAAAGGGCTGCTAGGTTTAATTGGGATAGGAGACAAGCTCGTTAGCTTGAAATGTTATCAAGAGAAATTATTTACTATTACCCAATATAAATCAAGATTTGCATGTATAAAAGGAAACATCACAAGGAAGGAATTCATGGAGGCCATAGAATTTGGCTTATTCATCTGTCAAGAGGTCAAGAACTTGTTCATCATAAATCGTACCTTCCAGCAGTACACAGATGTAGATGAGTCATATAGAAAGTTAATAAAATTTTCTATCCCATGTGAAGATCGATGGGAGAAAATATGTGAGTTACTTGGGTGAAACCATTTTGTCTACAAAAACGAGGCAAATAGTGCAACATTTTTTGAGGTCTATTCATCAAAAATCATCCTCAATAATAGATCCAACAACCACATGAGTTTCATATTTCCTATTATCTTTCTCTATTTTTGTAAACAATTTTGGATATTTTGTAAAAAATCTTGATATTTTCACTCAAGGTATTTTTGTTATATTTTGTATAAATACTTCCAAATTAGAAGTATTGCGGTTGGGATTTGTATGAAGAAATATATTGTTGAATGTAAAGCTGTTCATTGATCTCAAGTGGACAAATTTCAGAAACACATAATTCTTTTCAGGATTCCTGTGTCAGACTTTTTGGTGATGTTATTCTTCTTTTGTTAATGTGTTTCCTTCTCTATTAATTCATATGTTGGTCTCATCTATTTTGTTCTAAGAAAAATAAGAATTTGAATTTGTTTAAATACACTCAATTCTGGCTTATGAATAAAATCAATGTTTTCCACTGAATTTAAACAATAGAATTCTTACTGCTCTATTTTTAATGGATTCTTAATATTTCCTTATTTACCACATCACAAAGCTTTTTAGATCTAACAAGTCTGCCTACCCTGCCCTGTTAAAAAATTTGCCTGTGATTGCTACAATTAATCAAATGAAAGTTTAATTGACTATATTTTCCAATGGCTTTCCCATGCTGTTCCAACCAAAACAATTTAAAAATAAAACTTTGAACTTCACATCTAGCCTAAAATTCCAAAATCAACAAATTTAAATATGACAGAGAGATCCCTCTATGACACTGACAAGGCTAGATTTCAGCTTCCAAAGTGGTTCTGTGGTTACCTCTGGAATTTATTTCACAACCTTAGGAAATTATAGAGTGATAAAATTTTGGCGACCATACTAGGGAATCGAACAAATTCATTTAAAATCAATTTTCCCTGGTGAAATTTTCATTTCAGTTCTTAAATATATTTCTAGGTTTGTCACTAAGAAATAACTATGATTTAAGGTTGTTTCCCAAGCAAAATTTGTATATATTAGATATTTGTAAATATATTGTAGTATATATAGCTTCTAAAAGAATATACACTATATCAAACCCAGATCCAGATCCTCCAAAAATTGTAGATAATCTCGAAAATATAATCCAAAAGAAAATTGCAAGTGAGAGTGAATCAAGTGAAAGCATTCTTCCAAGACTTAACTCCCTTCCTGAAAATTTTTGTTACCTTAGAAGACATAGAATTTGATTTTGCATTTGAAAAAAAACTTTTTAGAGGTAAATCTGATAGATTTGTACCTAAAAATGTTGTTGATAAGGACCTGTTACCACCTCATAAGTCAGATCAGGCCGAGGATAAATCTCAGGGCCTTAAATCTCACAAATCATCAAATATTTATTCTACTGAATCTTATCCCATTCCTCAATTAAGTTCACATATTGGTGTTGTTCCTCCATTAATTCATCCCAGTAGTTCTACTCTCAGTTCAATCAGTTCTATATCCAGTTCATCTACCATTCCTACAACTTCCACTACAACACATCAAACTGTTATAACTCCTCCTTTCATACCAACTATACCTGCACCTTCTAATACTACATCTTCCTCTCATCCCCATAGTCCCATTATGGCTGCTCGTTATGCTCCCCTAATTTTACGTGGGCAACTTAATCCCATGCCACAAGATTATCAAACTCAGATACCTCAGTTTGATAGAATTGGACGAATTACTACTCAATAACACATAGATCGAATGAATGATTACTTTTACTTACAAGAATATGATGAAGATGATTTTGGGATGAGGTTATTTGCCCAAAGTCTCATTAGAGAAGTTAAAAAATGGTTTAAATCATTAAGAGTTTCCCCCATACCAAATTAGCTCAATTTCATGAAGCCCATCTTAGAAGGTGGCAAGTCAAGAAAAACCCTCTCCAGATCATAGTTGAATATGAGAGTATCAAGGGAACTCTAGGTGAATCCATCCAAGATTACTATACTAGGTTCAAAAATGTTTATAATTCTATTCCAACTGTAATACAACCACCTCTTGGATTAGATTTTCTGAAGTTTACAAATTTTTTTGACATTGATATGGCTTACCAACATAGGGAAAGAAACCTTGCCACCTTAGAAGAAATGCATGGGAATGAAGTTAGGGTAGAAGTGATCCGGGTCCATCAGCTATCAGATTTACCCATGATATTTTACTTCTGTGATGTTGTTAGAATTTAATTTTAAAAAAGAATAAAATAACACATATGCATGCTTAAGCAAGAGGAAACAAGACAACCATTAGCAACATAAGAACACAAGACGTTGATAATAGAGTTCACCTAGTATGGGCTACTTCTCTGGGCCCGGTGTCAAAATGGGGTAGGCCGCTTCATATAGTGCTGGACAAGGTGAGATGTACATGGATGACGTTCTTTGTCATACGAGGAGATGTGCCCTCAACATGAGTGGCTTGTCTCTCCACGAGACGTTTCGCTACAGGAAATATCACTCACAATGGACCTCCTATCAGCATGACATAATCTCACATGAAGAAAAATAAAGATCTCGCAACATGCATCAAGAAAGGATCTAGAAATCATAATACATCTCACAGAAAAAGAGGCACATGAGCAAACTTGATATACCTCAACCCCTAAAGTTGGCTGAACAAGTGGGTGCTCAACTGCTGAATCTGGCTGCACCATCGAATTCGTGGCATCGAGGGGCATAGAATTGACTGTCCACACTTTAGAATCTGACACCGTCATTCCAATCTAGAAAATGGGCCGAAAGATGGGAAGATCTGCTGCTGAAACGAACATTGCCATTGATTTCTTATCGCCAAGAGGTGTAAAATCCACATAAAGTTTGTCGAAAATGGACTCTCGCAAGTTTTGGGCCTCAAGGAATCTTTTTGATGCCCTCAAGATTCCCTAAGATTCTGTTCTACTGGGAATCTTCAAATCTACTGCTGAGATGGCCATTCTGACTTTACCATCATGTTCCCTACGAAATTCTGATTAAAATTATTTTAAACTTCATATCATTCCTACAAAATGAAAATATACCTTCCCATGGAATATTTTAGGCATCAAGGAATATTCTTTGCAAAATATTCTCTGCCTCAAAAAGTGTGTCCACACATGATTATGACTTGCTATGGGGTCATGGTTCCACACTCCTACTCTATTTTTTCGCCCACCTCTACCCCGTGCAAATGAAATTCGAGTTTTTATATGTTTTGGTGATCAGATTTTACAAAGCGCGCCCACCTGGCGCAATGGTAAAAATAGAACGTTGTTAAGGGGAGGTTGGGGGATAAAATCCCACCTCACCTCGAAATTCCGCATATATGTATTTTTGGACCGTTGTAACGTATTTAATTTTGATTTATTTTTTTGGCATGTTTTTTGTTTTGGATCCACCTTGGGATGGTTGTGAGACTGCCTAGTGGGGGCTGACCACGTGGGCCGAGCGGGATCGAGCCGTGCTGGTCTCGGCATATATGGTGGAATGTTATATATATATATATATATATATATATATATATATATATATATATATATATATATATGTTACAGTGGGCTACAAGGGTGGTGGGTTTTCCAGGGGTGGCCCACCCCCAATTCAAACTATATATATATATTTTTGTCTTGGGCGGAGGGTGCGGAGGGGGTCATGGCCTGCTGCTCCATAATTTCATATTTGTTATAATATGGTTGATTTGGGGGGGGGGGTGCGTGGGTGGTGGAGTTGGTGGCCCACCACCCCATTTAATAGATACATATATATAGATATATATATATATATATTCCAAACCAACTGTTCGTTTTTTGTTTTAATGAAAATAAGGGTTATTGGGCTTTTTAAAGAGGCCACAATTTTTCCCATTTTTGGAAGTTAAGTTCCCTACCGATTGATGGTGAATTTGTGGGATACTTAAATCTAGCCCACTGCCCAACTTTGACTCGCTCAATCTTCTCCATATGGGCTCGGATTGGAGATATGTTTGCACCGTTGGGATCAGGGCAACAATTACTTCAATCTGAACTTGGTTTGAGAGCATTCCAACCATTTTGAATTTTGACCATTTCTGAGCCCTCTTGATCTTCTGAGGGTGTCTGGAGCCACCTGGATCAAGAAGAAAACCTGTTAGAAAAGAGAGCTTGGTTGAAAATGGAAAGAAAATTCCAAATTAAAGAAGGAATAGTTTCTTCTTCTTCAGATGCTAAGTTGGATACCTTAGGAAAAACTATGGAGATAATGATGGATACGATGAGCATAGTTGACAAAACTCCTCCAAGAGAAAATCAAGGAGCTCCTCCTATTAAGAATCCTAATTTTAGAAGAAATCCCCCACAGATTAAACAAAGAGAACAGAGAGGCCTTGGTGATCAGCAAAAAATTAGGTCTCCATTTCAGGAAAACTATGCTAATGAAGAAACTGAGTTAACAGAGGAACCTGAAGACAATCAGATAAATATATTTGGAATAAATGAGATATATCAAATCTTCTTGAGTAAAGAGGAAGAAGATCCATTTTTTTTTATCTCAACGAGAACAAGACCCTTTATAATCTGAAGAATACAAACAAGGATATAAAAATGGTATGATGGAGTTACACAAACAATACAACTTAAGGAGCAAGAAAGGATCTAAAAATCCTCCCAAAAAAATTCAAAAATACACTCCCTCAACCTGTCAAACAAAAACCGACCCTAAAAAAGAAATCTCTAAAAAACTAGATACTCCTTCCACTAGTCAAACAAAATTTGATCCTTAAAATGAAATACCCAAGAAGCCATATGTAAATGTCAAATAGGTTGAAAAATCACAAACATCCTTTAGCATTGAAACTGAATTGGCTAAAGTGAAAATTCCTATTCTTCTGACCAAATTGGATACTAGAGATGTTTATAAGACTCAAGTCATGAAAGCCTTGAACATATCATAAAGGAAAAGCACAATTAATTTAAATGATGACCGGCTTGAGCTATTGTTTGGACCTGAGGTCGAAGGAAAATCCCAGGATGGAAGTGTTCCACATTTTTAAATTAGCTTGAACATTCATGAAAAAATCCTACACAACTTAATGTTTGATTCTGGTGCTTCCCATAACTTAATGCCCAGGGCTATCATGGAAAAACTAGGACTAGACATCACAAGACCTTATAAAGATTTATATTATTTTGATTCTAGCAAAGTGAGATGTCTAGGGCTGATTAAAGATATTTGTGTTACTTTAGTTAAAATACTAGCCAAGAGTCTAGTTATGGACATTGTAGTAGCAGACATACCACCCAAGTATGGGATGCTACTGTCAAGATCATGGGGTGCAAAGTTACAACATACTTTGCAAATGTATATGACCTATGCCACCATTCCTGTATTTGGTCAACAAAGAAGGTTATACAGAGAAAATTTCACGAAATACATGGTCAATAGCTAAGATTTACCAAAAAAATACCCCCTGTACTCTGTGCACTCTAACTTAGGTTCCTTCATTATGTACAATGAAAAACCAGTTGAAGAGGAAGTTTCATAACAAGATATTTAATCCACTAAAATAGACCAAATAAATGAAACTGAAATGTAAGAAGTAGAGGAAGAAGCTCTGTGGAATATGGATTTTTATAGAGCTGTATGTAAAGATGGTATAGGAGCTGGTGTTTTTTTCATGAACTCATTAACCAATTTGTCCAAAGGACATGGTTATAAACTAAATTTCAGTGTACCAATAACATAACAGAATATGAAGCTTTGATATTAGGGTTTAAAATTTTAAATATATTAGGAGCTATAATTATTTATGTGCATGGGAATTCTGAGCTCATTATGAAACAGATCAAGGTGAATATGCCACTAAACACCCTAGATTAAGTGCCTATAAGAATTCCGTTTTAGAATTTCTGCAATGTTTCACTGAATAGGATTTGTCTGTTATCCCTAGGACCCATAATATTTTAGTTGATTCTTTTTTCTATTTCAGCCAATACTTGTAAAATTAGTTTTCACCCCAATAAAAAATATGTGGTGGAAGTCAAACATAGGCTAGGAGTCCTAGACAATGTTAGATATTGGCAAGTTTTCGGAAATGATGAGAATTTTTTTTTTTTTTTTTTGACAGATGAAAGATGAATTTGATTGTGTAAATATAGACATATATAATGATAGTGATAATGATTTAAATAGAAAAAAAACATAAATAGAACTAAATGAAACTAATGATAACCAAGAAGAGCTAGAAATTTTAGAATTGAAAGACAATTTGCTACCAAGAGGATTGGTACAATTGGAAGAAATTTTTTTTATTTAAATGATGTGGCCAAAAAATTGAAAATTGAACCTGTGGGTGATAATGTAGAAGACTGTAACATTGGAACCCAAGAAATTCCCAAATTGTAAAACTGTCTAAATCCTTGCCGCCTAAAGAAAAGAAGAAATACATGGAACTTCTTAAGGAATTATATGATGTGTTTTCATGGAGTTATGAGGACTTAAAATCTTATGATAATTCTATCGTTATGCACACCATTGCCATCAAAGAAGACCAAAATCCCTTCAAGAAAAAACTAAGAAGAGTAAATCCAGTATTGCTGCCTTTGAGTCAGAAAGAAGTAAAGAAACTATATGATGCCAAAATAATAGTACCATTGAGGTTCTCAAAGTGGGTTTCCAACCTAGTACCAACTGGGAAGAAAACATGTGAATTTATACTATGTGTATACTTTAGGAATTTGAACAAAGTATCATTAAAATACAACTATCCATTTCCTAAAATGGATCACATATTACAAAAGGTAGTTGGTTCCAATAGAATCTCTTTGTTAGATGGATTTTCAGGTTACCTCCAAGTTCTAGTTCATCATGATGACCAACAAAAAACAAAATTTACTACACCATGGGGCACCTTTATGTATGTGAAAA
Organism: Pinus albicaulis; assembly: GCA_034641835.2. Lineage (NCBI taxonomy): Eukaryota > Viridiplantae > Streptophyta > Pinopsida > Pinales > Pinaceae > Pinus > Pinus albicaulis. The sequence continues at coordinate 82,668,095 of CM076576.1, forward strand.
TTCCTTTTGGTCTTATGAATGTGCAATATTCCTAAATTAGCTACAACTAATAGGAATATTAATTTTTCCTTGTTTACTTTTGCATTTCATGATTGATGAATAAATTGTAAAGGAGGACATGTAAAACTCTTGAAAACTAATAATAAATCAATGCTTATGTGAACAGAGACATATATGGGCTATGTAAATAAAATCTCACAGGTGTGAATGGGTCTAAATCAAAAGAATGGGTCACCTTTGTCCAAGTCAATAGCGCAGTCTCGATGCATTGAACCTCCCTGACGGACAACGCAGTTCTAGAAGGAGATTCTAAATGTGAAAAGGGATAAACAAATGAAGTGGTTTAGGGTTTTTCCAGGACTCCAATATTATAAAAGGAGGAGGAGAGAAACAAGACAAGGTTGTTGAAGATTATCATTTCTGAAGGTATTGTCTGCTCAGACATCCCTTGTTGGGTCTTCCTGTTTAGGAATACCACCTCCTTCCTTGAGCAGCTCTTGGAGGAGACTTGTGCTATCTTTTCCACATCAGGCTTTTAGGCCAAGCTCACCTTACACCTACAACACTGATCCTGTTGAGGGTGGGCTGTCCTTGTGAGTTGCAGCAGTGGAATACACTATATCTGTTCAGATCTAGCCTATACTAGTGGTTATTCTTAGTCAGTGTGTCTTTTAACCTCCTGGAAGAGTTCATTAGTTGATTGTGCTTCAGATATACATCTTGGAATCATGCCAAATCATTTTCAGAGGCTACAAAATTGTTTCTCTCCTTGGATAGCGTTATTTGTAGATCTACAGCTACAGGGTGTTTTGTCTACATTTTGGAGGAGAGATCTCCGGTGTTGGGATTCTTCCTCTGACTGTGGTGATACGTGGATTGGAAATCCAATACATGTTATTTTCAGATCTTATATACTATACCATTGTATTATTCAGAAATTTCTGAATCATTCTGTAGATTTGCAACCTTAGATCTCATATCTACTCTCCATGCTTCATGTTTTGCACAAAACCCCAAGGGGAATGTATAGATTAGCATTTCTTGTACACAGATATGTATTAGATCTAAATTTTTATGTACAGATCTGCTCTAGATCTAAATTTTAATAAAATTCTGCTTCAGCCACTAAAAATAACGCTGTCATGGTTATATAGTATTTTCTCATGGTTGTAGCACCTCATTTCTGAGGGTTTTTCCTGTATTGTCTCATTATTTCTCTTGTAAAACGTATGGGCTGTAATTTACATCTGATTTTATATTTTACATCTGATTTCTAAACCTCAATATCAGCCTCGTAATGTGCTTCAGTGGATCTGCGTTATTTCTGAAGCAGTCCTTTGCATAGAGCTGTAGCCCCACTCTTTGGGTGATTTTCAGCTAGACTAGTTTGTGGGAGATCTGTTTAACCCACCTAGTCTGATTTGTTTTTGCTCTCCTTTTGGATTTATATCTTAGATGAGATGATCTAAGGGATCCAGGATCTGCAAAATCATTTCTATGCACAGTATTCTCAGAAGTGCATTATTTTAACAGGCTTGCTAATTTGTTCCAATTTTGAAATATTATAGTGGTATCAAAGCAATATCTTTGGCTCAGCTTGTGGGCTTCAAGCCAAAGTGCTGTAAATCAAGGAGGAAGTTCAGAATGATGAAGAAGATGAGTTTACTCTCATCACTTTTCAGATCCAGTAAGAACCTCTCCAAGGAGGTTGTACAAGAAGAAGAGAGAAGAAGCAGTGAAACTTCCAGGAAGTTTCAAGAACAAGAGGATCTTCCGATCAGATCTACAAGATATATACATGAGGAACATTCTGAATCCTAATCTCATGGATGTGCACTCAACCATATTAACAAAGCTTCAGTTTTTTGTCTATTATTTCTTCATGAAGAGGAAGAAAGGAGGTGTACCCGAGAAGGAGACTCTTAGAGAGTATTTGCAGGAGTATGAATATCAATCTAAGGAGTTCAAAGATAACTTGAACTTCCAAGGGTTCTGCAAGATCAAGGAGATTCAAGGCATCAAGAAGGAGCAACATGGTATGGGTAGATTCTATCTATCTACCTTTGATGGATCACCTAAATGTCCAGTTAGGGTTTGGGTGGAGAAGCTAGATAACTTCATGCAACAACATCAATTTTCAGAGATTGAAGCCATCAAAGTAGCAGTGCTGCATTTTGAAGGTAAAGAATATGCTTGGTGGTTGTTTGAGTCTTTTTCCTTGAAGATTTCAAATACACCTACTTATGCAAGGTTTATTGAAAGATTGAAAAAGAGGTTTGATGAAGCTCCGTGTGTAACATCTTCTATTGACACAATCAAACCACATCAAACAAATATTTTTCATGAGTTGGAAGGGTCTATGAATCCAACTCCATTTCTGAAGACCATAGAAGAAGGTGTAAGTTTTTTTGATGCCTTTCCAAGGGAAATATCTCCTTTGGATGAAGGATTCTCTTCTCAAAAGGAAAGCATGGAGATTCCTCCTTCAAAAGATGACCAAGACCTAAGGTCTCTTGTTGAGGATGAGGCAATTTCAGTTATTGAGGAGGAAGGGAAGGAAGGAGATGATAATGCAGTCATGAAAAAAACACCTCAAGCACCTCATGAAGATGAAGTTGGAGCACTTGCTCCAAGAGAAGAAACTCTTGCACTCTTGCAAGGAGTTTCACAAGGTCTCACACATAGAGCTCTTGGCATAACACATGAGCAACATTTACCATCATTGTCAAATGATGAGATCTTGGAGATAGGAGAAGGAAAAGAGGAGGAAGGGCATCAAAAGATGAATAACATGAACCCTTCTCTGTTCCAAATCTTGGAAGCACAAAGAAGGCAAGAGGACCTATGCAGTAAAGGTAGGGGAAAATCTTTCTACCTACATCGACATTCTACTCTATGCCTTGACACCTCTTTGCAAGGAGGTATTTTACCAGGAGCACCTCTTGATAGGGGGAAGTCTAAAGTGTTCTCTCAACTTTGGGAAGCATATACATACTTGGCTAAGGAGGGAGCCTTGGGAGAAGCTAGCACAATGCAATTAATCTCTCATGAATTCAGAAGAGAGATGAGCAATTTCCTAAAAGGGGCATTACTAACTTCCACTAAGATATTTGCGTTGAGAGAGGAGAAATCAGAGATTTATGATGGCATGAGCATGAGGACACATGGAAACTCCATATCTTTGGGGAAGCCCATGATCTATTCATTCACAAAGAATATTTCTGAACATGGCAAGGGGATGCTAACCCTCTTGTATACTTGGGCCAAAATGAGGAAGTTTTGGAAGACAAGGACTTTCCGAGGGGAATTTGATTTCCATATGCTTCAATCTTGTCTTGAGAAATATCAGCTACAAATGGGGAAACAAAGGGGAGATTATGATGCTCCAACATGTGATTTTGATATCCAGGATGTCAAAGATGGGAGCCATGAGAAGACAGGAGCTACATTTCAGACCTCTACAGTGCTGTCATTCTTGGACAGCTTGGATCTTTATTAAGATTCCCAAATCATGATGGAATACTCCAAGGACCTTTTCACATGGGGGGTTCTTGATGGGGAAGTAAAGGATGAAAGGTTCATGGTGGTTGATGGAGTTATCTATTTCTATAATATTATTCTTTTGGTTAGTGAGTCCAAGCTCAAGGAGAGACTACTAGATGCCACCTATGAGATCCTACTTTCCAAACCCACTGGTTTCATTAGAGCATATCACACTCTTTTGGGTGGTTTCATATGGGAAGGTTTCAAGTAAGAGGCACACTCTCATATGAAGATGTGCATGGATTAATTGGTAGAGGAGGAGGAACATAGCTCTTAGGAAGAGCCATAATTCATATCTCCTTACTCATTGAGTGTGAGAGGGAACTCATCCATGAGTTACCCCACTGATGTAAAACAAGTATATAGAGGGAATTGTCTTTTTGAATGTTATAATGTATCTCGTATATTCTTATTTTTTTCTAACACTCATTTGCAGAACATTTCTCCAAAGAGGGGCACTATTTATGATGGGTTTCATGGGCTACTCAAAGCCATGAAATATGTTGATGCAAGTCATTCCTTGGAGGATCTTGGTAAGCTATTATATTATTCATGGTGTGATTCCTTTACACCAACTATGATGCATTTTCTCCAAGCATTCAGAAGGGATGAGGCAGCAAACAAGTGTTGGGGAAGGCACTTGTCATATCCTATTCTATGGCAGTTGAGGATAAAAATGCGTTGGTTGCACATGAGGTAACATCTTCCTTCTCACTTATCATACATGGTAGATAGCATAATTCTAATCATGATCCCACAAGCTAAATATATCCTTATCTTTTTTGGGGGCATGGTTGGAGGAGAGGCACACTTGTTGGATGTGTCCTTGGGGAGAGGAGTTCCCCATTCTTTTTTCATTGCATGCTTCAATAGGAGCATGAGATTTTGTATGGCCACTATGATAGATCAATTGTCTCTTTGTAGAGTGAGCCATATGTTTGTTGGGAACATGCCTCTCATATGTGTTGGGGAAGATTTTTCCTATGGACTACCAAGCTGGGAGGTAATCCACTTCATTTGGATGATAACATGGAGATGGGAGACTTTCTTGAATCATGAAAATCCCCTTGATTGTCATCACTTCTATCTTGAGGAGGCCATGGATCAGCAAGAAGGTGTCCATAAAAACCTTCCATTCTTTCATGATGTGATCCATTGGGTTTACTCACCAAGGGCCAACTTACACATTGAGGTAGGACCATTGGAAGATATGACTATTGCAAAAAATTCAGAGCAATGGTGGAGAATATTGGATGAAGAGGCCACAAGAGAAGAAGGGGAGATTATGCAGCACCCTTGCACTTGCTTGAGCACAAGCAACATTTGGGAGGGGGAGACTGTAATATTCCTAAATTAGCTGCAACTAATAGGAATATTAATTTTTCCTTGTTTACTTTTGCATTTCATGATTGATGAATAAATTGTAAAGGAGGACATGACAAACCCCTGAAAACTAAGAATAAATCAATGCTTATGTGAATAGAGACATAAATGGGCTATGTAAATAAAATCTTGCAGGTGTGAATGGGTCTAAATCACAAGAATGGGTCACCTTTGACCAAGTCAACAACGCAGTCTAGATGCATTGAACCTCCTTGAGGGACAACGCAGTTCTAGAAGGAGATTCTAAATGTGAAAAGTGTTGGGAAACATGATTGCCGTTAGACCAAAACCTGCAAGTGTTAGTCAATGATCGCATCGCCAGAGATAAGGATCCATGAGAGGCGGTTAGTCCATGTCACGAAACACATGGGGAGTGTTGGTTTATCCAATGTCCAACAATCTCCCCCCAACACGAGCCGGGTGTGTATCGAACTCGTGACCTATGCTCTGATACCACTTGTTGGGAATCACGATTTCCGTTAGACCAAAACCTGCAGATGTTAGTCAACGATCGCATCGCCAGAGATAAGGATCCATGAGAGGCGGTTAGTCCATGTCACGAAACACACGGGGAGTGTTGGTTTATCTAATGTCCAACAAAAAGGGCTAAAATAATGAAGTGGTTTAGGGTTTTGCCAAGACTCCAATATTATAAAATAAGGAGGAGAGCAACAAGAGAAGGTTGTTGAAGATTATCATTTCTGATGGTATTGTCTGCTCAGACATCCCTTGTTGGGTCTTCCTATTTAGGAATCCCACTTCCTTCCTTGAGCAACTCTTGGAGGAGACTTGTGCTATATTTTCCACATAGGGATTTTAGGCCAAGCTCACCTTACACCTACAGTGCTGATCTTGTTGAGGGTTGGGCTGTCCTTGTGAGTTGCAGTAGTGGAAGACACTAGATCTGTTCAGATCTAGCCTATACTAGTGTCTCTTCTCAGTGAGTGTGTCTTTTAACCTCCTGGAAGAGTTCATTAGCTGATTGTTCTTTAGATCTACATCTTGGCATCAGGCCAAATCATTCTCAGAGGCCACAATGTTGTTTCTCTCCCTGGACAATGTTATTTGCAGATCTACAGCTGCAGGGTGTTTTGTCTACATTTTGGAGGAGAGATCTCCGGTGTTGGGATTCTTCCTCTCACTATGGTGATCCATGAATTGGCCATCCAATCCATGTTAGTTTTAGATATGATCTACTGTAACATTGTATTATTCAGAATTTTTTGAATCATTTTGCAGATCTGCAACCTTAGATCTTAGATCTACTCTCTGTGCTTCATGTTTTGCGCAAAACCCCAAGGGGAATGTATAGATCAACATTTATTGTACACAGATCTGTATTAGATCTAAATTTTTATATATAGATCTTATATAGATCTGAATATTAATAAAATACTACTTCAGCCACTAAAATAATGTTGTCACGGTTATACAGTCTTTTCTCATGGTTGTAGCACCTCATTTCTGAGGTTTTTTTCTTGTATTGTCTCATTATTTCTCTTGTACAATGTATGGGCTGTAATGTACATCTGATTTGATATTTTACATCTGATTTATGAACCTCCATTTCAGCCTCCTAATGTGCTTTAGTGGATTTGCGTTATTTCTGAAGCAGTCCTTTGCATAGAGCTGCAGCCCCTCTCTTTGGGTGATTTTCAGCTAGAATAGTTTGTGGGAGATCTATTTAACCCACCTAGTCTGATTTGTTTTTGCTCTCCTTTTGGATTTAGATCTTATATGAGATGATATAAGGGATCCATGAGCTACAAACTCATTTCTATGCACAATATTCTTTGAAGTGCGTTATTTTAGCAAGCTTGCTGAGTTTTTCCAATTTTGGAATATTACAGAATGCTGGGACAACATTCCAAAGAGCAATGGACATAGCCTTTGCTGACGAAATTAATAGGTTCAATGTAATTTACCTAGATGATATTACTGTATTCTCAAAAACATATGAAGAACACTTGCCACATTTGAGAATTTTTTTTGAAAAGTGTAGGAAGTTTGGTATCTCTCCGAACCCTAAGAACACTGTTTTTAGTTTAGAAGAAGGAAAACTTCTAGGTCATATCATTTCCAAATAAAGCATTAAAATTGATACCAGTAGAGTGGAAGCCATACTTAAAATTGATCCTCCTAGAAATAAGAAAGAAGTTCAATCCTTCATTGGTAGAATAAACTTTCTTAGGAGATTTATCCCTAAATTGGGTTGAAATATTAAGATAAATTACAAACATTTTGAAAAGAGAAACTGAGATTAAGTGGAATAATACAACCAAGAAATCTTTTAGTAAAGTCAAATTAGCTTTAACCACTAGGCTCTTGTTTTGATAAGCCCCGACTTTACTAAATATTTTATGATTCTCTATTTTGCTTATGAACATACTATTGCAGCTATTTTATTGTAGAAGAATAATAAAGACCATGAACAACCCATAGCCTTCTTTAGCAGAGCTTTGAGAGATGCCTCACTAACATACAACATCATGGAGAAGAAAACATTTTCTTTGGTTAAAGCATATAAATACTTTAGGGTTTTCATCTTATATTCTAATATCGTTGCATTTGTACCAAGTGATGTGGTAAAGGATATTCTCACACAGGATGATCTAGATGGAAGGAGAGGGAAATGGATTGCTGTAATACTTGAGTATGAAATTTAAATAATACCAACCAAGCTCATCAAGGGCCAAGGATTGGACAAACTGATGGCCGAGTCTAACTTTCATGCCCTTGATATCAATTTTGTGCTGAACTTGATGAATAGGAAGAGCTGGTGAATCCACAAGTATCAGAAGCATTTTATAGCTCACCATGGTATGGAGACATCATTTTTGTACTACAGAATTTACAAGCTCCTCTTGGTTTAACAAATACTAAAGCTAGATTTATCAAATTGAAAGCTATGCCATTCTATATTTTAGATTAGAGTTTATATTGGAAATATGCTAGAGGTATCTTGCTAAACTTTTTGTTGAAAGATGAAGCAAATAAATTCATACAAGAATTCCATGAATGATACTGTGGAGGACACTTATATTGGAAAAATAAAGGCAATAAAATTTGAAGGGTTGGTTTTTATTGGCCCACTTTATTTGCATATGTGCATAAGAGAGTTACCTCTTGCCACAAGTATCAAATTTTTGAAGGCAAGAGAAATATTTTACCGTTACCATTAAAGCCTATTTCAGTTGAAGTCCCTTTCCAATAGTGGGGTTGAGATTTCATAGGTGAAATTCATCCAACCTCCTCAGGCCAACATAAGTGGATCTTAACAACCACTGATTACTTTTCAAAATGGATTGAAGCGATTCCATCTATACAAGCCACATATAATGTCATCATCAAATATCTAGAGGGAAAAATTTTGTCCAGATTTGGGTGTCCCCACAAACTTATTACTGACAATGCCACGACCTTTAAATCAAAGAAAATGATAGACTTCTGTGATAAAAATTATATCAAACTAGGACACTCCACTACCTACTATCCACAAGGAAATGTATTAGCTAAGTATTCAAACAAAATTTAAGTGAACATTATCAAAGAGCTGTTGCAGGAAAATAAAAAATCATGGCATAAATTTTTTATTAATGCACTGCGTGCTGACATAATTACTACTAAGAAATCTATTGGAATATCTCCGTTTCAAATAGTATATGGGTGGATGCAATTTTTCCTACTTCATTAAGAATACCTGTACTAAAATTATTGTAGGAAGCACAAGTGGAAACAAATGATTTTCAGAGAAGAATTAACCAGATCATCCGACTACAACAATCTAGAGAGGAAGCCTACAATAAGACACAACTGATTCAGGAAAATGTCAAAAATATTTATGACAGAAGGAAAAAAGATGACGATTTCCAGATGGAAGATTTGGTGCTGAAATGGAATTCAAGGAATGAAGATAAGGGTAAGCATAGAAAGTTTGAAAATTTATGGAAAGGGCCATACAAAATTGAATCTATTGGAGGTAACAATGCATTTTTATTGAAGGAATTAAAAGAAGGAACAATTCCTGGTGGACCTGTGAATGGTAGAATTATTAAACATTACTTTCTTCCATAATAAATCATTTTCAATTTAGACTCATTGTATATATATCATTTTACTTTTTATTGCAGAAATGAGGGAAATCTTCATCACAAGTTGAATCCCAAAGAGAAGGCCCTAAGCTTGTAATGATTGGTTGCCCACATACATAAGTGACAGTAGATGGATCAGATTCAGTTACAAAAGATAAAGACATTATGCCCAATGGATTTAGGCTACTGATATACAACATTCTTGGCACCTCAAAAGGAGAGTGCCATCCCCATTGGAGCCATTGTTAGAGTCCTATATTTTATAGGATGAATTAATTGTAGTTGTAATTTTGTATATGATATGTTTTCAATAACTTTCCATTCTGCAAATTTATTTTCAAAAATAAAAAATAAAATGATAAACAAAAGGGGATAACAAAATAGACATGTGAAAAAAATGAAAATAAAAAAACATCATAAAAGAAAAAAGAATAAAATGCCCCATGAAAAATAAATTTTATAGGAGTGAGAAAGCCTAAATGCCACTCTAGAAATAAAAAATGCATTAGATTAATACTTGGAAATTGTTGAATAAATGTGCTGCTAGTTAAAATGCCACATTGTAATAGGAGAAGTAGAATATATAGTTTAATCACAATGTTTAAACATGATTAGGCTGGAATAAAATAGTTTTGATTAGTGAATAAATTAATCACACAGTTTAATCGAGATTGAACTAGGTTAGTTTCAACAAAGATAAAGTTAATAACATAGTTTAAGCGTGGTTAATTGACAAGTTAAGAGGAAAAAATAAGAAATACCTTGCAAATTTAAATGCAACATTAGTATATAAGAAGGTAGTTTTAGGGCTTGCTTAAGTTTGTATTAGTTTAGTTTAATCATAACAGTTAATCATGATTTAGGAAAATGTAATAATTGTTTGTTATAATGGTTTTATATTGTGAAAAAACATTAGAATACTTTTTGGAAGGACAATACCCTCCCCTTCCCGGACCAACAGTGGGGGATTACTTTTGCGCCCCACCCCCTGAGCTCTTTCACACTTTGTGGTGGTGGTGGGGGGGGGGGGGAATGTGATAGGGGTGGTCCGAAATAACAACACCCACCATTCTACGTGGCAAAACCATATGAATTATGACTTCACCCCCACCCCCCCCCCTCCCCTCTGAAAATTCATCCTTCTATTGACTACACAATATTGTTGCTCTTGCTCCAATGACTATTGGCCACAACGACTCCCCCAACCCCACCATAGTTTCTCATCACGGTCCATCCTTCTCCACTCACTATCCACCACCTCCCCTCCATGGACTCGACTCCCCTACTTCCCTTATGATTAGACTGTTTCTCGATACCTATTCCAATCCCAATAAGAAGCTGCCACCTAGAATTCCCATGTCTGTGTCAGCCAACCGTTACACCAATTAATGTTTTACGCTCCTACGACAATGGACCCACTCCTGGTTAAACGATAAAAGGAAATTATAATTACCAAACTTCTATATTAATTACTGTAAAACTGTAAAATCCCTTCTTCGTTGTTTTAAACAATCAAGCAAAATTCACAGTGCTCCACGATGTCCCAACATTCGGTAAATTTCCCATAAACAGTGATTAAATCACCATTAATGACCCAACTTCAACATTCGACTATTAGCTACCCCTTCTAGGTAATCCTAGTTTTCTCGTCCTTCTTTTTTTAACAATGGCACCTAAAGGCAAGACCCCCAAGAGTAAAGGTAAGAAACCTGAAGAAAATCCTATGCTATCCTCGATCCTTGACCTTTATCACCTACCTTTAGTTGACCCACAATACAAGATTGTTAAGACTATCTATGAATTCGACATGTTCGAACTTCACAGTTGGTTGAAGAAATTTTTTTAGACCTTAGTGATGAATTGGGCCTATGGGAATCTGCCTTGCCCCAATTCATGTTCCCACAGACCCATTATTTTCCTGAACTAATATCATGATGCCAAGTCAGATACGTACCCAACCAAAGAGAAATTTTTAGCCATAATGGTGACATTATTTTGACCATAACTACTGAATCCATCTCATAGATACTGTAAAATCAAAACCCTAACTCCCTCAAGCCATTATCAGTAGATTCTCTCACAGAACTCTACAAAAATTTAACCTTTCCATAGAGAGCCAAGATATTCAAAGTTTTTCCCCTGAAGATGCTCAATTTCCCAAGACAAACCACCCATACTCATCCTCCATGTTCCCTGAGTTAACCAAGAAGATAATCTCAATCATCTCATACCCACTTTTCAAAACTTTGATCAATGGATTAATGAGGCCATTGTTGGTTTCTTGACAATTTTGTACCACTGGTGAAAAACCTATAATTTTCAATTACATAGTTCAGGAGAGGCCATACATGATCAATTTCTAAAGTTTCCTATAGAGGATATTTCAAATACACCATCAAACAAAAGGATAAGATTAAACTACTTCGATCTCCATATACCAAATTCAGGTTCTGAGAGTCTGATTTTCCAGTTATTTGAAGAAGAGTGAGGAGAGTAGAGGGCCAAATGAATGGCCAATCCATTGACATAGTCTACTACACTGAGTCCAAAGGATGAGATTTTTTAAGATGGATGTGTTTTAGACATGAATGACTCCTTAAAAAGAGCTAGTGAATTTACAATAGTATTATATGGTCTAGATCTTCCCCTTGAAATATTTTCCTCTTGTGATTGAGCTAGATATTCGAGACCACATACTTCGGGAGAGCTAGCCTAACCCTTCTAAATAATGGTTTCCCTTGAAATATTCTACTATAGCATGAATCCCATGACCCTAATATTTGTTATATATTAGTGGGGATTATCATACAGTCACTTAAGGAAAGAAGAGTGTTGGATAATACCTGAATCACTAAGGGGAATGAGCGAAAAAATATGGCTCATTGTTTCCTATTCTTTCTTGCATATAACACACCATCAAGGGCCAATAATGCTTATTTTGGCCAAATTATCCATTTTTAATATCTTCTTATGGCCAATACCTAGCAAAATATATTTATTTTTATGAGGTTATCATTGTTCCAAATTCAATCCCATATTTTCGATTTAGAGGGGGGGTGAGTTTCTGGGAAATAATTGCTCCATAGTCTTCTTTAATTGAATATGTTGAATTTTCCCCAGCCTCTCTCATCTTCTTCCTCCAAGTGAAAAGGGGCTTGAACTACAAGGCTCAACTGGAGCTCCTCCCATTTCGGTCTGAGATGAGGGGGAGGATGACCCCATTTTCAATCTTTATATTTTCCCATGCCTGACCATGAGGAGATGTCAAAAAACGTCTTCTTTCCTTCCCAATCCAACCATTCCTTGAGCTAGGAATAGTTATATATTAGATCAATTGGGGGTCTCCCTAACAAATTTGCATTCCAGATATCAATATGTTTTCCATTAATAAGGCACCATGTCAATTTAGATTTGATGAGTGGTATGGTTGTTGATATTAATTTCCATATGACAGATCCCCCCCCTTATGTCTGAAACATTATCAAGGTAGGTATTTCTATTGCCCTGGATATATGTGTTGTGGAGAACCGATTTCCACTATTCCTCTGAGTCCAAAATTATTCTCCAAGCCAAATTTTCTCCCATAGTGAGATTCGTGTGTAGAAGGTCCTTGATGCCAAGGCCTCCTAATGCTTTTTGGGTGCACACTGTATTCTAATTAGCCAGATGGAATTTATGGTATTTGATTTTACCCCTTTACACAAGAGTTTATATATTTATATGGAAATTTTAACGTGGAATCCCACTAATGTCAACAAAGAGGTGAACTAGAAGAGGGGTAAACAAGAAAGGATTGGTTGGACAAAAACTACTTTCCCAATGGGATTAAGCCATTGGACCCCCATAATTTTATTTTGATTATATCTAGGATTGGGATCCATGATAGGTGGCACTATGGTTTAAGATAGATCAATACACCAAGGTATTTTAAATTTTTCCAAGAGTAACTTCCAATTATGCCCAACACCTTGAACATTCAACTTTGATGACTCCCACTGACATTCCAAGCATACAAAGGAATTTTCCTTTCATTTAACAAGCCCCTCAAGACATGAAGGAATTTGTTGACAGTTTGTTTGAATATTTAGGGTATTAATATAGAGGCCCCTCCAATAAATATGGTGTCATCCGCGAATTGAGCATAGTTCATGCTCTTGTCATCTTGGACAGACCTACTGGCAGGAAACTGATGATCCTTATGATCTTCTTCTAATTTCTGAATTATATCCTCTGCCACAATGATGTAAAGGAAGGGGGAGAGCGGTAAACCTTGATGTATCCCTTATGATTATTTGAAGGACCCCATAGGCCTAACATTGATAATAGGAGCAATCCAAGGACCACTTATGCATGATGAGACCCAATTGATGAATTTACATTAGAGGCCCAATATACATAGAATAGAAAACATGAAGGAGTGATGGACCCTATCAAAAGAATTTCCCATATCAAGTTTGATGGTCATTCCTTTTTACCCATGATATTTTCTGGAGTGAATGGCTTCCTAAACAAGAATCCACTTATCCATTATCTTCCTACTTCCCACAACCCCCCTTGGTTTCTAGAGATTATTCAATGCAACATCAATTTAAGAATAAGTATGATTACCTTGAAGATAATTTTGTAAGATACATTACAAAGAGAGGTGTGTATAAAATGAGAGGAGGACAAACTTACTTCTTTGGGGATTGGGGTTAGGAAGGAGGATTTCACCCCACTCCCTAACTTTCCTGAATTTCTTCTAGAGTCAACCAACCGACGTAGGTCAAATTTTATGATGTTCTAGTTCTTCTAATAGAAGTGGTATGTGAATCCATCTGGGCGAAGAGTCTTGTCAAGTTTGAATGACCAAACAAATGTCTTAATCTCCTCTTCAGAAATTGGGCATGTGATTGCTGCATTGAGCTCCTCTCCTATATTTTTAGGTATATATTTAATAAATTCCTCCATATCCTTATTCGGGAAATCCCCATATTCCTTATATAATATTCCATAGTGTTGTATTGTAGCCTCCCCGATCTCTTCCAAAGAAGTTAGGAAATTTTCTTCTACTAGGATTACATTATTATTTTTTTCACCATTCACACATCTTTCCCTACCCATGGAAGTATTTTGTATTTTGATCTTCAATTTTCAACCAAAGGCTCCTTGATTTTAACCTCCATATCTCTTCTTTCTCCCTGAAAAATTTATGAAGATGACTAAGTACTTTCCTTTCCTTTGAGAGGGGGTCCTCCAAGGCCTCAATATATTCATGTTGACTGTAGGGCTCTTTCAATTCATTCCTACGCAATTTCATCCTTACTTTCTTGTTCTCTTGCCACATTTTTATCCAAGCCTTTAGATATTCCTTTAGGTATTTATTCTTCCTCTCCCAAATGTAGAATGGGGTATCATCTATCTAGATGGACCACACCTTTGAAACCATGGCCATGAATCCAGGCTCAACTAACCATTGGAGATTGAATTTTAAAGGAAGGGGTCCAATATTCTCAGAAGGTTAGATTTACAGGGAAACTGGACTTTGATCTGAACCTCCCCAAGCTAGATGCAAGGATGTATTTGAAATCAGTTTTTCAAGTAAGTTTCTACTAATAATAAATTTGTCAAGGCTTATTACAACAAACTCTGGACCTGGTCTTTTATTACTCCAGGTGAATTTTAAGTTTCCAAGCTTAATATCCGGGAGGTCCCAGTGGGAGATAATGTCCTCCATGTTCTCTTGAAAGGGGTATCTGACTCTTGTCCCTCCTTTCATTTCCCATAGGTCTATTATAGTGTTGAAATCTCCTCCGACAAAGCATCTTACACCTAGTGGGATGAATTTTTTGTTCATGACAGAGTCCCAATAACATATCTTGTTTGGATAAGTGCTAAGCATGCACACATTTATGACATTACACACTTTATTTGAAGGGATATGAAGGAGAATTAAATCTAACATGTTGGTAGAATTTTCATTCTTTAAGAGACTTAAGAATTGGGGAGACCATAAGGTGAATAGGCCCCTAGATGTTCTCTTGGATTTAATGGTAGAAGCACACCATCCTCTCCATACTGATCTTCTATTGACTATGGATTTTTGTTATTCTAGCTTATTCTCCTAAAGCAGGAGAAGGTGGGAACTTTAATACTATATAAGGCTTCGTATTTTAGATTCTCTTATGTCACTTTCCCATCCCCTGCAGTTCCAGGATACCATATTCTTTTTTTATTAGTTTCCTTTGAGACCCCACCTAGATGAAGGCCTATGGTGCTTTGTTTCTTGGGGCCTTTTGGATTCTTCAAACCCTAGGGTCCAATGATGAGTTTCTTTCAAAGCTCCTTATATCTTTCTACATGTTGGGGTATAACTTATTGGTTCTCTGACTTGGTTTTCAAGTGGTGTGAATTTTTTGTGATTCTTTTCCACTTCATGATAAGATCGATCTTCATCTGAGGAAAAATCCTCATGGTTTACTGGCAACCTGTGGGTGACATGAAGCCCTCTTCGGCCTTAGATGTCTAGTATTTAATGGTGTTCATGCAGATGTTGATATCTTCAATATCAACATATTTTCTTTGTCTTTTCAAGGGACTCTTGTTCCTCCAAATGTCATATGGTTTTCAATATTTTCCCCTTATTCCACTTCATTTGAGGGGTCTTCAAATTTGAGAGGACCAATTATTTTTGCGAAAGAGTAGTATATTTACCCAGTTGAGACACCTATGCCGATGATTGAGCTTTAGAGGGATGAGCATGGAGTGGGGGCTCCCTTTTCTCTTGGGGGTTTCACATGCAATGTTTCCTTTACTTGTTCAGACCTAGTCTTCATTCAAGGGATTTCCATTGTCCTCCTCAGCTTGGAGATTTTATTGATCCATGATTTTAGGGAATTTTTTGGTGAAATGGTCATACTCATGGTACTTTTTTGACTTGAGTGGGAGTTGATCATAATCAACTTGCTGGATAAAATACCAATTATCCAGATTAAGTTGGAAAAATTTCGATGAACTCTTTTCTGGATCCACTTCTACATAGATCCAAACGCATGCAAACATTGGATTGTTTGGATCTACTTTGTTAAAGAAATTTCCAAGAGCGTCTCCAATGGATATGAAGGTTTCATCATTCCAAAAATGGAGAGGGAAGTGGGGGAATTCACCCAGAGAATGAAGACAATGGGTACATCATTCTCTGGATTGAAATTAGGGGTCTAGCGATCCAAATAAAACCTCTTAGCCCCTATGAAGTAGGGTATTATATGGAAGGTGAGGCCTTGATCCTCTTTATTCTTGAATAGGAAGGTGAAAAAACCATAGCCATAAAAGAAAGATGAAACTTTCCCTTTGATGTGTGGTTTCCAAATGCAATCCACCCATTGGTTGAGATTTCACGGGGATAACCAGATCCCCATGAATTAGCCAATGAAGCCCTTCTCCATTAGAAGAAACATAATTCTCTAAGATTGATTTGCGTAGACTTGAATATTAAGAATATCATATATCTTCTTTATGATGTGGGAGGGATTCACCTTCTAGGTTTTGGGATCTGCAATGATTAGAGCTTGGAATGCTTGCTATAGGGGAAGAGGAGGAGGTGGGAGAGGAGGGGGGAGGATGGCACCCCCTTGGATTTGGACATGGAGGGTAAATCCACTCATTATACCGAGTGTGCATGTAGGAGAAGATCCGAGTTAGGTTATTAGAACAAATTCCTTTTTTTGTTTTAATTAGGCACTTTGAATTATGTCAAACTAGGATTACACAACACAAAAAATTTCTTCTAATGATATTCCTAAATGTAAACTAGATCAATAACATAAGTTTAGAGTCTTGAGTTTGCTAAGGCCTCATCTAACTAGGGCATACTGTAAACATAAAATTATGAAAATAGGTTGGTTGTAGTAGACCTTGACATGCATCGGCATTAGAAGAAAAAAAAGACTTCTAGTGTTGCAAGAAAAAAACCAATGAGTCATAAAAACTATTGGGTTGAATCTGTAGCCATCTGTGCTAACTGGTAACTACCCTCATCTAAGGAGGAGATTTCGTTGATCCCATGGCTAGAATTGTTAGCTTGCGGTATATACTGTTAAATTTTTCCTCCATCTCTGCCAATATAGTAGAATTATATTGATAACTCCTCTTGTACCTCCCTATGAAACACACAATATTCAAATCATGTTTAACCTTATGTTGGCTTCGTGACATGATTATGAAGTGACAAGAGTGCATGCAATGCGCCAAGTATAGTGGAAGTTGAAAACCCATTTTGTGTGAGCTCACTCTTGGGAACTTTTTCCTTTAATATTTTTTAAAATAATAACATTTTTCAATATTTCTTAAAATAAAAAGGTGATATGTCCACGGGGTTTTGGATAGATGGTGATTGGGTGTGTTTTTAAGGCACTTCTTGATGTGAAGTCACTGGTTCAATTACTCCCCCTTGATAGGGGTGATGTATTTTGAAATGATGATAAAGATGTAGTCCTACCAAGCTTACAAAAAAAAAAGTGCTATATATATATAGATATTTCCCCCTAAAAAAATATTTACAAATTTTTTTCTCAAAATTTTTAATGTAAATTATTAAAAAAATAAATAATTAATAATTAAACAAAAATTATGTAATGCCACTTTTAGATTCCCAGTTGACTCTATGTTTTTATTATTATTGATACTAGTACCAATGGTCAAGGCTATAATGTAAATTAATTAGTACTTTTCAACCAAAAAAATAAAAAAATAAAATAAAAGTTAGACAAATTTGAAAAGCACTTAAAAAAAACAAGTATTTGAAAAAGGAAGAAGAAAAAATAAAAAGATAGATAAACTTTAAGTGCTAAACATATTTTTTTAATCACAGTATTTGGATTTTAATGCCATGGTTGAAAAATATTTCAATTTCAACCCTAAATAAAGGGGTGATGTTGCAACACCACTTTTGCATTTCAATGTGTTTTTTCTTGTCTTTCATAGTCATGATATTTGGTCATGAATGTCATGATTGAAAAATGTTTGAATTTTAACCCTGCAAAAGAAAAAGAAAAATAGGTGATGTTGCATCGCTAATTTTGCATTGCAATGTGGCTTTTCATGTCTTTTGTAATTATGATATTTGGTTTTTAATTCCATGGTTAAAAAAGGTTGGAATTTTAACCCTGAAATGAAAAAAGGGTGATGTTGCATCACTACTTTTCAAATTCAACATGAAAATCATGATTTGATGCAACCTCCAAAAAACGATAACTTGGTCAATTTCTCATCAATTTGATAATGTTATTTTGTCCCATTATATAATATGTTGCAAATTTAAGTTTCCCATCATATAACTACCCTTTACACAATTATGGATGAACTCCAAAACCTCATAGGCCTATAAATTAAAACCACCATAAGCTTCTCTTGGTCCAACATAAGTTCCAACTTTGACTTTACCATCCTATATCTACCTTTTACCCAATTAAGGATCACTTTCAAACTCCCATAGAAATATAAATCGTAAAGCATTTTTCCATCACCATTCTTATAATCATTTTAAAAGTTATTAGCTACATGTAGTTGTTAGTTTCACTTCCAAAACCTACTTTAAAGGCAAATAGATGATTGTTAGAAATAAAGAAGCATCCTATAATGTAACTAACAATACCATTTTATTAACTTGCAACATAAAAAACCCGTAGGGCATTGACTTGTTAACTTGGATAGGTTTAATGATTCTTTCATTTAATGGCTTGGAATAAATTTAAAACATATTTAAAAAATATTTGATTTAGGAAGTTGATTCGTATATTGCCGTGGATATTCCTTTATATTGTTCATCACAACATATCTACTAAATATATTTGAAAATCCAAAACACAATATGAGCGTTAATATTGTTAGAAAATTATATATTACAGAGCAATGCAACACAAAAAATATGCGGAAAACACAAACACACAAAACACATAAAACAAGAGAAACACAGATATATGTGGTTCACCCAGTTTGGGCCACATCCACCCCGAACAACCAGTCCTTCCTTTCTATTATCTAGCAAAATGAAGAGAGGCAACCTACAACCGATCCGTTGTAATATCCTATGTTCTCTCTCACAGTCTCCCTATTTGTTTCTCGCTCTGAGAATACACATACAATACACAGCCGCAATTAAATACCCTCATACAAGTGAGGGGTTTCCTTCTAGGGAAAAAAAAACCCTAAACTAAACATAACTTCTACGGTCAGATCATCCGCCTAATGAACGACCTAGATTGACTAGAAATTAGTATACTTTTACAAGGAAATTTTACATTTGTTTTTAGCTTTGGGGGCGTTTCCCCCAAAACTCCCCGCTAGGGGGAGGGGGCTCCATAAATTCGCAGCCGCCACCCCCTGGACCCCCCAGGTAACGTTTAATTATGGGCAGCGTTGCCACCCCATTAAGGTGCAAGGGCCCAATGCTGTGATACAAAATAAACAAGATAATCAGGCTCCACACCCAACAAATATTTCATTAGATTACAGATTCATTAATTTTTATGTTATGCTTATGCCTGCAATAGATAAAATATGGAAAATATATAACATAAAAATAAAATCGCAAACCACAATGAACACAATATATTTTCTGAGAAGCCCTTAAGGGAGAAAACCTAGTTGCTAGGTGAGTCTACTCTGCTCTCTCTTTATTTGAATGGAAATGGATGCAAGTACAAAGGAGTGAGACCTTTGGTTCGTGGGATACTACAATACAAAAACCCTCTCTAGCTTCTCTCTATCTATCCACTCTAAGCTACTTTTCTTATCTATGGAAAAAACACACTAGAACAAAATGGAACCCCTTTTCCTCCTAGTGGCTTGGTTATAACAGAACTAGATAGACTACCAGTGGTTAACTTTGACTCCTTTAATTCTTAACTAGAGTTAAAATATTGACTCTTATAGAGTATTATTCATCATGATAATGTGGCTAGCCCCTTTTCCATGAATAATGGGGCTAGCCCCTTTTCCATGAATAATGGGGCTGATATGACATCCTCTCGAATCATGGTGGTCGAAATAGGAAGGTGAACTTTTAGGTGGTGTAACTTTTGCATACATACTCCATTTGAGGTAATTTTGGTGTTGTCGGAATTGTATCTAAGTGTAGAATGTTTCTAAGGGGTGAAATGCTTAAGCACCAAATTTTTATCCACCAAAATGTGGTTTGATGCTTTAAACTACAATTAGAAGGTTTCAAACCCTAATTCGCCAAACTGTGACCTGATAGTAAACATGGATGAAAAATAATATAATGATCTAGTCTGGATCATAATCATATTGGTATGAAGGAATGCGATTGTCTTGAAATAAATTTTAAATCCTAGTTAACCATATTCCTCACATCGCCACAAAGGAAATGGATTTAATTTTTTTTTAATCTTTATTTAAGAACTATTTTTTAGGATCAGTTTTTACCATCAACCCATGTCGCCCCTCCCTACAACTTATAATAGCCTCGAATTTTTCCAAAATAAAAATATCATAATAAAAAGAGTTTAATAAGTGATCTATGTATTTTCCATATTGTTTACAAAGGGTGATTATTCTTTGACATTATAACTATGCTTTTGAATCACATTCCTATTAAGGTCGTGTTCCTTAGCATCAACTACATTTATATCTTGGATTGGGATTTTACCTTTCACATCAAATAAGACTTTATATACTAACCTTGGAGAATAAGACCATAATATGGGAATAATAGACTATCATCCTATTATTTAAGCATAATTCTACATCTCTAGAGTTCACTAATATAATCCTTTCATAGACCTATGTATGGATTAGTTAAACCTACAAACCCACCATTTTTCCATCCTTGCTACAATATAAAAGTAGTAAGTTGATTCATTGCATGTTATAAAGAATATATACCTTTATTTTGCACTGATCCAATTAGAACCATTGGAATCCTATAATATTATTCAGTACCCACCGATGGACCTACCTAATTCTAACTCTATCCCCACTACCTACTTTGTACACCAACCAATTCCTAAGAAACGGAAAAGCAAAAACTAGGGCATTTAAAAATTGACCTTTTTGAAAGGATTTTGAATCATTTCATAGCCATTATTCAAGGGAGAGTGGTTCAATGTACTTTTTCACAATCACCTACCCCTAAATTTCATTTTATAAATAATCCTCCAAAGGATTGTGCGGCTAATAGGGCCTTTTAAACAAATGAATATTATTTAGACCCCAACCATCCTGCTCTTTGGGGTTTAACCAATGATTTCCACTTAGAACATGGGATCACCTATTTATCATGCCTATTAGTCCATATAAACATAGGAAGTCTCTTCATGTGAAATTATATGACTCCTTTAAGGATTAAGGCCACTGAGTTCTAGTAAAATAGATTTTTTTTCTAGCACTAACTTAACAATAGTTAATGTTCCTCCAAGGAAAAGCTAATGATTGTACCATTGTTTTCTCCTTTTTTCACCTCATCGATCAACCACTACTAATATATTGTTTTCTCTTCCAAGGAAAAGCTAATGATTGCACCATTGTTTTGAAAAATGTTTTTCTTTAAATAGAATCCTAAGTAATATATACTTGCTTGAAAAATGACATTTGAAAAGGGAAAACCTATAATATACTTCTCTCAAAATTTACCTTCATCCCATTAAATGTTATTGAGGATTTCATTTTTTTTATTTTCATATCTATATACAATATAAGTCACAAATATTTTTTATTATATCAATCCCTCTCCTCGATCCATCACAAAATAACAAGATGCCATCTACAAATAACAAATATGGTAGAAAAATACATTCCCAATTTTATTCCTCTCAATGAACCATTTCTCTTTACTTCTATAATTTATTTGCACAAGGTTTCAAAAAAAGTTAGAAAGAGAAGAGGATCTATATGAGAACCTTGGCTTAACCCCTTGACAGTTTAAAAAGTATTGAGGTAGAAGCATTGATTAGAACAATAAAGAAGATCGATGAAAAACTCCCCATGATCCATTTGACCATTTAAAAAAAAAAACCTATACGAAGCAAGATTAGGCTTAAATGGAGCCAGAGTGATATATCATAAGCCTTAGAGAGATACAGCTTCATGATATTACATTTTATTTCCAATTTTTTATAGTTTTTAGGGCCTCCTAAGCTATCCCTATAATGTCATGGATCTATCTTCCATGTAAAAATCCAACTCATCCAAATAAAGTGGACATTGAGAAAATGCTTTCACCCTAACAATGATGACTTAAACTATAATTTCATAAATGTAGTTACATAATGAGATAGGTCCTATAAAAAAAATAACAAGATATGCATGAAATAATTAAATGATTAAGGATTATCCTTCTCAAGGGTCAGTGAGATAAAAAAGGAATTGAATCCCCCAAACAATTTTCTAGTTCTTCTAGTGTCATTCGCCACCCTATCCTCTTCCAACATCTCATATAACCACATGAAAAAATCCACTCAACATACAACCAACAAAAATTTAACAAAGCACCATTACAAACTTAAGAAAATCTTCTAAAGGATCTCCAGTATAATGTACCAACTCCTCCTTGAATTCATTGATAAAATTCCATGACTCCTCTAGCTTATCAAAATTCTAAATGACTTAGTTGGCAGGGCTAATATCTCGTTTTAATGTTTATCCTTACTTATTTTGTGCTTGCTAACATTTGATACAAAACATGGATATTCTTAGTAAATTGTATACTATTATTGGTTTCTTAGAATCTCTAATTATGCATGAATTTTATTTGGTGGAATATCATCTCTATTTCTATATGTATGACCATATTTAATCTTTTGCTTCATTACTCACTATCTTTATGACATTGTTGTCTTCTTAGTGATTCAATTGTTTTTCTTTAGGAGGAAGTTGGGGGGTTTCTATTTGTGTTCATTTTTAATAACAATGATTTATTAATATCCCCATTACCATTTTCATTTACATATATTGTTCTTTGTTTTTTTTTTTTTATATAAATATTTTTTAGTTTTACCTTGCATTTATTACATGTAATTCTTGACATTAATTCCATCTTCATTTACATTTATTCATTTTACATTGATTAGTTTAGATTTAGATTAGATACATAGCATAGTAGAACATGCTAGTATATGAGCATTGGGCCATAAATAGAGGGCCTTCCATTTCAATTTTGGGAGGGTTAATTGGACCCTTTATCCTAGTGACACAATGTGGTCGATTAAAGTTAAGAAAACTGTATCAACATAATGTTGGTAGGTTATAGTGATCACTATAAGGCTCATACACTACTTGATGTAGAATTTAACAAAATCATGGTCAACTATAAGGTGATTATGGATGAAAGTACAATAATGTTATCTCCCTAATCAAATCTTTAATTTGATAAAAAAAACTACTAATGGTCACTATTTTGACACTAAAAAATAAACAAAGTTGAATAGTAAGAAAGCACAAGTTGAGGGATACTTTTTGAGGGTAGTATGCATGAAGAGCATGACAATGAGGCCAAAAATATTCAAAGGAAAACTACTCCAAGTTATGATTATGAGGAAATAATAAATAAAATAAGACCTAAGTGGTATTTCAGTACCTTATAGAATGGGAGGTTGGAGGAGCTTCCTTAATAAAAAGAGACAGGGCCAAGTAGAAGACCTTTTGGAAAGGCAACAAATTGAAATATTATATTTTTCATTGACATCATTTGATTGTAATTGTGTTGAAGAGCCACCTCTAGGTAATAAATCCATTCGATAAAAGTAAAATTTACAAGACAACCTTAAATATAGAGGGTTCATTGGACAAACACAATAAAAAGTTAGTAGTGAAACATTTTTATTAACATAATGGAGTGTATTATGACAAAATATTCACTCTAACAATGAAATTTGTCAAAATGAATTTGATGCTAGTTACAACAACATTCTTTTATTACAAAAGTTATCAAATGGATGTAAATAATGATTTTATAATCATGATTTGGAAGAGGAAGTGTTTGTGTATAAATGATTAGGATTGGAAGTTGCAAGTAAGATGAATTTGGTTTGTATGTTGATAAAAATATTTATGGCTTGAAAAAGGGTCCAATACCTTTGGATATAAAATTTGACAAACATTATCGCAATAAGTTTGTGTTTTGAAGTAGTTATTTTAATTAAAATATTTGCATCATAAACACAAGTGGTGATTTGGTGATCCATAAATGAAGGAATTATATCCCACTCACTTCACTAACATAGATCCATTGTGGAATTTAAGTTCTCTGCTTCGTTCTCAGGCTTAGAATGAACTATATATCCTGTAATCCTCATAGGCCTCTGTTGGGAAGGTAAATCCTCTATGCAGACAGAGATGATCCCTCTAGCCCTAGAGTGGGTCTAGAAACAAAGGGACAATCTAAAGTGTAGGTTCCTTAATTAATGAATGAAAAGGACAAGGTAGATGGGCCTACTTGAAGTCCAACACTGTCGTCGTTGTAGTAGTGATGGCCTCTTGAACTCTGCTCCGACGGGTCACAATCCTTCCACAACAATTCTCGGATACCTGCATGAAGATAAGAAAACAAGAACAACATACAAAATAATGATTTCATTCATAATCAACTAACCAATCAAGGAGGGTTAAGCATATTACATCAAATAAAACACATAATCCAAGATGGGAACTGAACAATAGTCATGTATATGTATAAATAAAGAAAAGAGTTACAACCGAAGCCTTGACGTTGTAGCCTCCTTCAACGGGGTTCCGTCAAAGTGCGTCTTGATGGATCATCGGGGAATTAAGACGGGATGAGGACACAAGCCTAAGCTCTCTCAACAAAGGTCTCTTCATTCTATCTTTCTAGCGAAATGTATAGGAATCTCTTCAGCGTTTCAGCTATAATATGTTTAGTTTAGCTAGCTCATCAATGGAAGATGGCTATATTTATAGAGGGAGAGGAGGAGGTTGGGATCCCTACAATGGTGGAAGGGAGGCCTTATCCCTTGGGAGGTTTCCTCAAAAGGTGGAAACAATAGGCCAAAGGAGGGAGGCCATGGTTATTTAGTCGAACCACTCCTGATGACTCGCCCAAGAAATTTTTATGATGGAAACTTCACCTCTATTTTTAAAAAACATTCCATTAAAATGTTGGCGTGGGTAGCTCACTGGGACATAGTGCCAATGGGCATGAGGCCCAATGGAAATTCCCTCATTGGCACGAGGGCATAATAGTCTACTAGCGCCAAGGCAAAAACATGTGTTTCTAATGGTTTGCTAAGGAAATTTTCAACAAAAGGAGTGTTGTCCTCATGGCAAGGGATGCAATGATGGTATTTGCAAGGCATGACACTTTGTTTTTGGTCACAAAAATTATCCTCCAATGTGCAGGATGGGGATTGTAGGAACAGTGACAAAATGTTGTGTAAAATATGCCCCCTAAAGCATGAGGCCCGAGAGAGAGGGAGTGGTGAAATGATTTACGAGAATGCGTTCAAACAAAACACCTCTGTCAGAAGACCTGAAATTACAAATACAACTGATATCTCTGATACATAAACATCTGGCATGGGCACAACCATCCATAATAGAGTACATATATGAACTGAGATCCGAGGTATGGACGCAACCATCCAACAATAAGTATCAATAAATAGACTCAGGTATGGTCGTAGCCATCCAATCAAAATATTCAAGCAATAAAGTCATGATAAACCCTAATATCCCGCAGCCTGGATCTTATCAGAAAAAACCCAATGTCTTGCACTCCATCTCGACCCGAACAAGTACAAATTCAAGCATGCGAATGTGTGAGTTGAAGTCAAACATGCAAGACAGTCACCTGATTACCAGCCAATGATGAAAGATGTTAACATGCACGAGAGAAACCACCAATAATGAAAATGGATCTCAAGGTACAATAGGTACAATCAATGGAATTTGAACAGTGATCTGGTGTCGAACACCTGTAGAATCACTCGATCGAAGGCTAATGATGTGGACCTGTCATCAAATGCGAAGAACTTGCCATTGAGGCATGCAAGCTCCAAGGTACTGGAAGGGAGTCTCTAGATCAAATTCATGGATAATGAGCTGAAGTCGACAAGAAGCGACCTGGTTGAAGGAGGGCCATAATGTTTCCCAAATAATCGAGACGAGACAGAGGAACAGGATGATAATGAATCAAGAATGAACAGAAGATCAGAGGGAGGTTGAAAACTATAGAGGCAAACTTCTCTTGAACATATTAGCGACACGACTGTATATTTGGAAGTATTTGACATCAAGGGATCTGAGGTCACGATGACGTGGCAAAGAGTAGATGAGAGGTCAAAAAAGGCTACCCAAACCCATGGAGGAAAAAAATGATGAAATGAGATGTCCCCAACCCGACACGAATGTAGACGAGTTTCATGTTCAAGAGAAACATATTGTTGATACAACTAAAAGCTGGTTCCATTTCCCCCCACCATTTTTGGCAAGTACCCCAATTATTTTTGGAAAACAAGCTTGAAGGGGATAACATATGCTTGCAATGTAAGTTTTTCCTTCGGAAAAATCCATCCTAGTACATTTTACGAGCCCTAGGAAGGAGGAACTCAGTGAACGTCATGGTGACGATGTCCGATGTCATCAGAGTTTAACAAGTATGAAAAATGAAGAACTCGACATCTTTTCATGTTTAGAGAGTTTGAAAAAGAAGCAGAAAAGAAAACTTCAGCAAGTCCCTTTTTGTAAATAGTCCCTCAGATCCGAAAAGGTAGAAAATAATATCCAAGAGAACCTCTTAGTTGCAATAGGCTAAGGTATTCCTTTTCCGTAAATAATCTATCCCAACCCGAAAAAGGGGTAAACATATACTGGGTAGATATCGTTTCACAACCATTTAAAGAGTTCAAAACAACAAGAGTCTTGACAATATTTTTAGTTTTAGAGAGTTAGAAAAGAGTTGAAAGATGACTCTAGTAGTGACTTATTCATGTTTTTACCGAATCCGAAAAAGTGTAAAATACAACTCGTTACTTCATCTCTATCTCATCTAAAGAACTATCGTTGCACAAGAGACAAATGTAAAACCCATTTCTTGAAATAACA
This sequence comes from Pinus albicaulis, assembly GCA_034641835.2. Lineage (NCBI taxonomy): Eukaryota > Viridiplantae > Streptophyta > Pinopsida > Pinales > Pinaceae > Pinus > Pinus albicaulis. The sequence goes on from CM076576.1 coordinate 82,695,166, forward strand.
TAACGTAATAATTGAAAAACATGTCTTAAAACCTAATTAGGGCTTGGAAAAGTTATAAAATGCCAAAAATGGTAAAAAATAATTACTTTTCACTTTTTACCTCTTGTGGAGCAATAGTTTCCCATTTTAGACTGTGATTTTGCGGCGACGATTGTGGGCGGTCCGATAGATCAATTTCGAATCCGTCAGTTCCAGGTAAGAGCCAACACCCTTCCCTTAATTTTAATTTCTCTTTCATTACCTGCAACCTCGAGTTTGAAATCCTATGGGGGAATTTGTAAAAAATAGGGCACCGTGGTTGGCGCGAGTATCAGGCATGGACTCGTGCCAATCACCCAGATTTCTGAACTGGGGCGTGCCCATTGGCACGACTGTTTCCCAAATAGTCGTGCCAACCGTGAAAAACTTTTTAAGCTCACAATGTAAGTAAGTGTTGGAACAGAGCCTCCTACAAGCTGTGAAATTGGTCTTATTTTGTATAATTTTGATTGTATTTATTCTAACGCAGGGGTTTCGGTGGGACAAAGCCCTGAAAGCATTGTAATGGGTTAAAGGGTAGATTTGGAATCCGCAAACCACGGTTTACAGACCATAGGAAATATTAGGCTAGATTGTTATAAATAGAGGAACATTTTGAATTGTAAGAGAAAAAAGAAGAGGAGCTCTTGATGCAAATTGCAACTTAATAGATCTGTTTGGGTTTTTGGGAAGGGACTCTGGCTGGCTATGTGCGCGGAGATCCCAAGTCCTACTGTGTGCAGACCCTGCTGCTGTGTGCACAGGCTGACCTTGGGTATTGTAAGGAGGAAGTTATGGATTGATGAATAAGAAAGGTTGTTGAGTACTGAATCTATGTGCACTGTTTATGCGAATTTGTGTTAACTGCTATATTATGGGTATTCTGTGTTAAACTGCGATAATACTGTGTACATGTTTTTACTGCATCTGGATTTGTCTGTTATGTTTTATGCAATACTACGTGACTGTCTTATGTAATATTCCTACTTAGCCTAAGCTAAGAGGAATATTCATTTTTGTTTTACTTTCTGTTGCATGAATAAATGAATAAAGGAGGACATGTAAAACTCCTGAAAATACTGAATAAATCAATGCCTATGTGAACAAGGATAAATCAGGGCCATGTAAATAAATCACTTGCAGGTGTGAAAGGGGTTTGAGCTGTGAGACTGGGTCAACCTTGACCAAATATACAACGATGTCTAGATTCAATGTATCTCATGAAGGGACAACGCAGTGAAAGGAGTCCCCTCATGTGAAAGGAGCTAACCCATCAAGGTGGTTTAGGGTTTGCAAAGGCTTTCATCTTATAAAAGGAAGGGGAAGGAAGTAAGAGAAGGTTGTTGATTGATTATATTTCAGAGTATTTTGTTTGTTTAGAAAAATACTATTCTCTGCTGTTTAGAGGAGAATTGTGCTGCTTAGCACTTGGAGTTCCGCAGGGATTTCACCTCTTCCATTAAGGATTCTTGGAGGAGTATTTGCTAATTTGATCCACTATCAGGCTTTGGGCCAAGCTCTACTTCCAACTGCAGCGCAGATCTAGTGAGGGTTTTCTTGCTTTTGTAAGCTGCAACAAGTGGAATTATTGATATGCTTAGATCTAGCTTGTATTGAAGCATCTTCTCAGTGAGTGTGTATTTTAACCTCTTGGAAGAGTGCATCCACTGTTTGAGCATCAGATTTGTATCTTGGCATCAGGCTCTTAAAACTCAGATCTGCTCTTTGTAATGCATGATTTGGTCAAAACCCCAAGGGGATCTTGTAAATAAGACTATCTAGTTTCCATATCTGAAATGGATCTGATGTTTTGTCCACAGATCTATCCTAGATCTGAGTTGTAATATTCGGCTACTGCAGCTCCTCAAAATAACGTTGTTAAGCCATTTTGTAGTTTATATATGTGTTGCGGCCTTCTTTTTTGAAGATTTCTTACTCTATTGTCTCCTGTATTCTACTGTATATTGAAAGAGCTTCATTGTAATTCTAATTTGCTGTTGTATACTCATAAGTTAATCATAATTGATGGCCTCCTACTCATACTATCCAAGACTGAAGCAATTTGTTGTGCATAGTTGCAGCCCCTCTTGTAGGGTGTTTTTCAGCTAGACTAGGTGGTGGGAGATCTGTTTACCACACCTAGTGTGATTTTTTTTTGCTCCCCTTTTGGATCCAGACTCCAGATATGCTGATCTAAGGGATCCAAGGGCTGTAAAATAATTTTTGTGCATCAATCTCCTAGGAGTGCGTTATTTCAGCAGGCTTGTTGTGCTACTCCAGATTTGGAATATTACAGTGGTATCAAAGCTCCTTTGTTGGCACAGCCTGTGATTTCCTTGGAGCACCATAGCCATGTTGCATTTAGAATAATATGAACCTCTTACTGAGAGGGAGAAGAGGTATCAGAATAGAAGTCACAAGAAGTATGATTACACTACTAATGATCAAGACAAGGCTAACGCCCCTGAGATTGCAAGTGATAAAGAGGGAGAAGAGTTTGGAATAACTCTTTTGGTGGTGATGCAAGATCTTTCCAAATAGATCAAAGAGATTAGGATGGACAGAATGAGGGAATCTCTTGGGAGATTTAATCTAAGGGAAAGCTCTAACATGTCTCACCACTCGACTGTTCAACCAGTGAACTAGCCACAAGCCTCACAAGCTCCACAACGCTCCACTCTACCTACCTTCTTGGCTGTGGAGAATGAAGGACCACAAGAGCAAGCTTCCCTTGAAGACTAATTTGCGAAATATGAATCTCAGAACTAGAGATTCAGAGACCACTTGAGTTTCAAGAGTTTTGTCACCTCAAGGACAGAAGGAGACCAAGGTAGTAGTATAGAGATGGTGGGTTCTTTCATAATCAGGATAGACACCACTCTATGGGCAGATTATTTTTTCCTAAGTTTGATGGATCACCCTCCAGTTCTGCCAAGGCATGGGTAGAAAAGATGGATATTTACTTTCAGTTGAACACAGTCCCTAAGATTGAGGCCATCAAGATTGCAGCGCTGCACTTTGAAGGTGAAGCACACAATTGGTGGTTCCATGGGTTGTCCACATTAGGAAATACCAATGTGACTACCTATTCTAAGTTTAATAGAAGACTGGTGGAGAGGTTTGACATGAAGGATCTAGAATCACCCTTTATAAGCCTTGCAAAGCTAAAGCAATTAGGAATGCAGAAAATTATATCTTTGAGTTTCTGAGGTTATTAGTCATGGTTCCTAATCTATCTGTAGCAAGGAGGGTTTACATGTTCATCGAATGGCCTGGAGGAAAATTTGCATGGGTTGGTTAAATCTACCAAGCCAATCACTTTGCATGATGCCATTGAGAGGGCTAGAGACCTCCAAGATGCCTTGCCAAAAGTAAAGGCAACTTTCCAGAGCAAGGCCCCTCACTTTTCTAAGGGGAAGGAAGGAAAATCTGCTCCTTCCAAGGAGAGATCATTCAAGAAGCCTCTTGATATTGATCTCAGGAGGGAGTTGAGAAAGAATAATCTGTGTTTCACTTGCCAAGAGACATTGGAATTGGGACATAGATGTGCTGCTGGGAAAGCACACTACATAGAAGTCTTCTCAGATTTTGAGGAGGAAGATGGAGATGATGAACCTAGGAGGGGTCACAACTGATAATGATGAGGAAGATCCAACACCATCTGGAGATGGGGATGGAGCCTTTGCTCCAATAAGTGGGACTCTTGCATCTTTGAGAGGAGTGTCTAAGTACTTGACCCTAAGAGTACAAGGTTCAATCATGAATCAAAGGGTATATGTGCTGATTGAAAGTGGTTCAACCCACAACTTTATTGATGCTCATCTTGTGCAAAGGAGAGCAATCCCCACTAATAATTTTGAGGGGTTCTCTATTTTGGTCCTAGGAGATAGAACCATGCATTGCATGCAATATGTCCCCTCACTCTCAGTTACTATGGGATCCTACACTCTGGTGGATCACTTTTTTGTAGTTGACATACCAGACACCAATATCATTCTGGGTGTCTAATGGTTGATTACTTTGGGGAAGGTGACCATTGATTGGAAAGCTTTGCAGATGGAGTGGGTGGACTTGAAGAGTGGGAAACCACAAATGATTCAAGGCATGAACACTTATCCCTCACCTAGTACTTCCACACAAACAACAGAGATGGATTTGCACAGTGGAAGTAGGGATCTCATAGTCCCTTCTCTCACGTTCATGAGGATGCTACAAGGGACATTCCTATCTAGTGGAAAGCCACCTGGAATGCCACCAAATTTAGATCTTGTGGGGGAGGCCTCACAAAGTGCTACTCCAAATCTAGATCCAGGAGAGATTGGAGCAATGAGAGACCACCCTCTCTCTTTTTGAATCTGCAATGTGGGAGGAGAATAATGGGAGGATCAACCTTCCAACAAAAAAAATTGGCATGAGAAATTTTGAAAAGGATATCAACAACATGACAAGCACTTCCATGGACATATCAACAGTGCTATCATTGTTGAGCAGTGTGGATTTGTATTGGAAATCTCAACTGCTTGTAGAGTATTCAAAAGATCTCCACACAGTTATGATACTAGATGACATGCACCAAGAAGAGGGCTATTTAGTCCAAGGGGGAGTCATCTATTATCATGGTAAGGTCTTCTTGTCTAGAACTTCCAAGCTCAAGCAGAAGCTACTACAAAGGGCACATGAAGAATTCTTCTTCAGCCATATGCATTCAATGAAGATCTATACCCTGATCATGAGGAGCTTTGATTGGGAAGGCATGCGAGAGGAATTACATCAACACTTTCAAGAGTGCATTAGCTATAGAGGATTGGAGCAGCCAATGGACTCTTTATGAGGGTCATCTCAGCCAACTCTTACTTTGCTTCAGAGGAGGGAAATGCTCATGCACAACTCCATGTGTATGAAGGACTATAATGGTAAAGGATCTGAACATGCCAAGAAAGTTGTATTTCATGATTTATCACATTCATTTGCCATGTTTTTGTAGGTTGTGAATCCTAAAAGGAGTGAGAGATCATGTGGATCTCATGATTTTTGGTGGGCCACTAGAGATGTTGAACTTGGCCACTCCCTTATTGTGTAAAGGGAGTTTCCTTCTCGTGATGGGTGCTTTCCAAAGGCACCAAACTTATCTAACACCTTCAACCATGTTAAGGTGACTCATGCAGCATATGTGTGGTGGGAATTCCACTTACCACACCTTGATCTAATGCAGGCAGGTGATGCACTGCGCTGGCATCACATGTGGGATTTTGACCCAACTCCTCAAGCTCAGATTTCTGTTTGCATGTATGTAGTCTTACTTCCATACTTGGATGACATATTTGTATTGTTTATGGGATTGTATGGAGGGAGGATGGGTATTTTTTATGTACCACATGGTTTGGAACTTCTACCTGTACCTCATGATACATGTTATAGATGGAGCATTGCTCCAGCCATGTTCATTTCTATTGATTTTTTCACTCCTGGTGGGATGGACTATGCACATCTTATGTTGACCTTGGAGGAACAATTCATGATGTATTGGCTTGATGAGAACTTGGCTTATGATGAGGAATTGGTAATTGATGATGCCATTAATGGAGGAGTAGAAGTACTACAACTCTTACCCTATCAGTTGCTTAAGGACAAGCAACATTTTGGAGGGGAGGACTGTAATATTCCTACTTAGCCTAAGCTAAGAGGAATATTCATTTTTGTTTTAATTTCTGTTGCATGAATAAATGAATAAAGGAGGACATGTAAAACTCCTAAAAAGACTGAATAAATCAATTCCCATGTGAAAAAGGATAAATCAGGGCCATGTAAATAAATCACTTGTAGGTGTGAATGGGGTTTGAGCTGTGAGATTGGGTCAACCTTGACCAAATCTACAATGTTGTCTAGATTCAATGTATCTCATGAAGGGACAACGCAGTTCTAGAAAGAGGACCCTCATGTGAAAGGAGCTAACTCATCAAGGTGGCTTAGGGTTTGCAAAGGCTTTCATCTTATAAAAGGAAGGGGAAGGCCGCAAGAGAAGGTTGTTGATTGATTATATTTCTAAGTATCTTGTCTGTTTAGACAAATACTATTCTCTACTGTTTAGTGGAGAATTATGCTGCTTAGCACTTGGAGTTCCTATGCAGGGATTTCACCTCTTCCATTGAGGATTCTTGGAGGAGTATTTGCTGAATTGATCCACTATCAAGCTTTGGGCCAATTCTACTTCCAACTGTGTTAGCCAACTATAAGATTTTTATCAAGTAAACAGGTGGCTAAATTGTTTTATGAGCCTTCAAGAGATACATTTCCCATGAAAATCTCTCATCCTTGAAGCCTCTGTTTGTCCATTGCCTTTTTAAATATCCTCACTATTGTTTTCATCCAAAAAGTCTCACTGATCGTAAAAAATTGTGCTAAAAAAGGCCTTCATTTGCCCCTTGTATCCCTGCAAAATGTCCCATTTCAACCCTTTTCCCCTTTGTTAACGTCCCCCCTTTTTACCCTCTAAATTCTCCTAAATCCCCTTTAAATCCTACACATACCCCTTGTTTGGTCAAAATTCCCCCTTTTTCCTCTATCGTTACCCTTTCCTAGCCCCAAAAAGCATTTGAAACAGGCCAAAAACCCACTTTTTAACTTATATTAGGCCTAGCCCCTTTTCCGCCAGCCCTGAAAACCACTTCCCCACGTAACCCAGCACCAGAACCAAGCGCTAATGGTCTAGGCGCTAATCGCAATCGCAACTGTCGGGCGAGCGCATCCCTTTGTAAACAGAAATTTCTCGATGCGATTGTGTTTTGTTATATTGACTCCCTCTGCGGTCTGAGCTGTCGATCTCCATAGATCCAACGGCCTAGCGCTAATCGCATCGCACTCATTGCCCCTCCCCTTTCACCCCTCTGATCGTTTTCGAACTGTCGATCTCCCCACTAGATCCGACGGCTGGCGTGTAATCGCATCCCCACCCCCGTCACAATCACAAAGTTCTTGCCATGTCACCTGATTGCGATCTTTCAATCCAATCCTAGCCGTCGCTGTCCCCTTTGATCCAACGGTCCAATGCCAATCGCACTGCGCCCATCGCCCCCATCCATCCACTCCTCCGATTACGTGTGAGCCATTAATCTGTCTCCAGATCGGATGGCGATCGTTCCATCGCATCGATCCAGTCGCATAGCATCCCCTCCTCTGCACTCCCCGATTGCAATCCGCTGATGAAGGTCTCCACCATCGATTCCCCTTTTGATTCGACGTTCCCGATTGAATTTCCTTCCACCCATGGCCAGGTCCCACCTTTCAAATTAATCTCATATGTTCTACGTGCATTGCCTTTGGATTTCATTTCAAAGGCTCGAACCTTTGTTTTACATTAACATAATATCATCCCACCAAACGTCTAAATTTTAATGTTTTACATTAAAGTTTGCATTTCACCCGACTTCCACATGCATTTCCTGCTGTCTCATTGCATTTTTCCACAGTGTCCTTTGCATCCACCGCTCTCATCTATGCTGTGTTGCCATTCTCACAGCCCTCCATAGCCATATTTCCCTATGCATGGATTTCATAACAGAGTTACGTGTTTTGCAGGGTACTGGCGGTGAAACGCCGCCATGGTTCACAGTCACTGTACAGTGACACGGAGTACAGTAAAAGAGAGGATCAAAGCCTGATATCACAGAAAAAGCCTAGGAAGGTGTTTGACATGACTTCCATTCAAGGAAAAGAGTTAAAATATGTAAGACCTTTCCAAGAGTCATTAAAGCACAGATCTTGACAGAGATAGGAACGGAGCGTCAGAAAGTATCAGTGTAAAACAGAGAGTTTAAGGCCTGCAAATGAATATTTCGAGACTAAATCCAATAATTTAAAGGAAAGGTACCAAATCGAAGACCCCGTGGATCACCCAGAAGGTCTAATGCACAGAAAACCATATCATCAGGGTATCTACATAAACATAATGTTCCTACTTGTGAAAGGACAAAGCGCCCATTTTGTTTCCATTATTTACCGTGTTCCTGAAGAAATTTCAGCCCTGACAACAGTCCTAAGCTATCAGAAGAATTTTTTATGTAGTATGGTCGACCCTAGCATCATTATTTTACCTTTTTGTTTAGTCACCAGAGTACTACAGAGTACTGCAACCTAAGTACATCAGAGACATACCTGGAGTAAATGGAAGCCTGACGAAGACCACCCTTTCATCCAAAGAGTGCCAGAGATAAATGCACAGAATTTAAACAGAATGGGCTTCGACTCTCTTTATTTTCTGAAATTTAATGCTTCATTTAGTTTTTCACCTACCTCCTCTGCTCATCTTTCAGCTATAAAATTCATGAAGAAACTCATTGTAAGGTGGTTGATCGGATATCTGAGATTTGCAAGTTGTTTCCTTGAGACACAGTCTCTGTGTGAAGTTGTAAGATAGGCTGAGGAATATGTATCCAGACTGAATATTCAAGCTATTGGAAATGTTGTACATTACTGGTGTTGCTCTTAATATGACAAGCACATTTCTTTGGATCCTGATTTAAAGCAGCTGGTGATGTTTTCTATCTTTGTGTTTTATTTCATTTCATTACATTTCTTCTGGCACGCATCAGAAATCTGGCATAGGATTTAACCTTGTTAGGTACCCTATGTCTCTGCTCTCCCTGCCTTTAATATTTTTCTGCTATATGTGTATCTGAGGTTTGATTTAAATTGATTTAACCAGTGTAGTGGTCAGATATATCACTAGCTGATGTATGAATTAATGAGGTTAGTGTCTGAGATGTTCTTGTTAGGATTTAATTGAATGAATTGGGAACACTGGGAGGTCTAGAACTTGGTCTCTATCTCACTAGGATCCTTTTCGATTGGTTAAACCCTTATAAGTTCCCTTAAGCTGGAGTCCGAAGCATTGAGAGTTCAAAGTCTCTCTCTGATCTCAGGTTTTCAACTTCGTGTTCTAAATCTTTTATGTTCCTTGTCTGAAGAGTTTACCTTTAGGTTTTGGATCACAAGTTGTCCAATGGCATGCCCTATCCCTGGATCTGATTTCTGAAGGTCACCTTGGAGGTTTCCTTGCCTTTCACCCTCTTTCTACTTTTCATACCTTAATATCATCTTTAAGATCCAATGCTTTAGATGACTAGCCCAACTGAAAGCCTGCATATTGAATAGCAAGTAAACCCTTTCCTGACTCCATTTCCCAATGGTATTGAATGTTCTCTGAATCATCCCTCCATTTCCTAAAAGCCTCTTTTCTCATCCTTGTCTCATATTGAACCCTTCTTTCCTGATTCCCAACAACCCAACAAGCATCAAACAACCAAACCTTGTGCCCATAACTAGCCTAATATATTAACCTTTGAACTTCAAAGACATATATCTTCGACAATCATAGAGAGGTCCCTCTCTGGACCCAGGAGGGCTAGATCCTGAGGTCTGAAAGTGGTTCTGATGTTGTCTCATATTTTGGTCTTGCCAATCAGGCCAAAACATGGGAACCCCAACATAATGGCGACTCCACTGGGGAACTTCTGAGTATTTTCCATCTTACTACATCACAAGAGCCTCAGAAAACTACAATCTCTGGTTATGGTTGGTAGCTAAATACTCCTATTCACAAAACAAACTCTATACCAATTTTTGTGTTCTCCCACACTCTTAGACAGAGTCTAGAAAGGGCCAGGTAGCCTCTGGATCTCATCCTCTTTCAGAGGTGACATATCTGGTAAATGCCCTCCCAGTCAATCTCTCGTTAGATTTTGTTGTGTTCTTGGGGTATCCTAAAAAGGGACATTACCTAAACACTATGGTGGACGGTGTACCTCCTAGAAACACCCTAAACCTTCCACCTGGCGACTCCATAGTTCCTAAATGATTAAAAGACTCCACTGGTGATCAGTAGGCCTGCTGATTATGTTGGTATCACATAAGACTCCACTGGAAGACTAGCCTCCATTACAACATCAGCCACAGTAGAAGTGACAATCAGGGTTAAGCTCCTTTGTGGAAAACAACATTCTGGCTTCAAGAACCACTCACACAAGAGCTTACCCTAACCCAAACCCACCTGAAATAGTTGATAATCCCGAGAGCATCCTCAAGAGATCTCCTACACCTAAAGGACCAACTGTTTCCAGACATATCCATAAAACTAACTCTACACCATAAGAATTTACAGCTCTATCAGATACTCTTTTTGACCTGGACATACCAAATAATTTCCCTAGAACTAGGTCATTAGTCTTCTAGACCAGCCAGACCTTGAGTTTCCTGGTTCACCATCTCAAAGTGGTCAACACATTAGGGGCAGAGAGACCCCTCCATCTACACCTCCTGATATTCATTTCATTCAAAACTTGGGGCTCTGCCACCCTAAATCTGCTCAATAGTCTTCTGCTGGTCATAATATCCCTATCATCCATATACCAGCTGCTCAAGTTAACCCTTTACCTCATCAGAACATCATTATGGCAGCCTGGTATGCACCTCTGGTTTTACCTCAGCCTCTAGTACCTTTACCCAATGATTATCAGTCAAAGATCCCACATTTCACTGCCAAAGAGTCTACCACAGCTCAACACCATGTAGATAGGATGGAAGATTCTTTTGACTACATAGAAATAGATGATGATACAGTCAAAATGAGAATCTTTTCCCAAAGCTTAGGAGGTGATGTGAAGAAATGGTTCAAAATCCTACCTCCTAATGGTATCCAAGATCTTCCCACTTTATATCAGACCTTCATAAAAAAATGGGAAGTTAAGGCCAACCCTCTCCAAATCCCAGCAGAATACAAGAATCTTAAGAGAAACGTAGGAGAGAGCATCCATGACTACTCTACAAGGTTCAACAGCGTTTATAATGCTCTCCCCCCACACATGAAACCTCCCCAAGGTATGGCTCTAGTGAAATACCCTGAAGGATTTGATGCTGAAATGGCCTACCAGCTTAGGGAGAGAGATTGCAACACTTTGGAAGACATGCAAAGAGGAGCAGTGAGTGTAGAGGCTAATTTGATTGAGAAAAAATCAAGATTGAGAGCTGAGAAAAGGGTAACATATAGGGATGACAATGTAGCTTCCACATCTGATCCAAATTATGACCGTCTATCTAAAAATGTGGAAAATATGCAACAAATGATGGAAAAAATGGTTTTCACTATCAGTAACCAAAGTCATAACCAGAACCGGAACTTTAGAAAAAACAATAACACTCCCAACAGACAAAGAGACTCAGATCAGCAGGTTATTCCCCCATTCCAGGAGAATTTCCTTGACGAAGATAAGGGAATCATAGAAGAGTCTGAAGGGACCACTATAAACATGTTCGAAGTGGAAAACTCAATCCATAACTGTTCCACAGAAGAAGATCAGCCCTCACCCTCATTTTGGGATGAGGAAAGATTAGAATCTATGGATTACAGACTTGGATTTGAAAATGTCATCATGAAGGTCAAAGAACAGTATGAACTTAGGAGAAAAAAGAGCCTAGAAAATTCCAAACCCAAAGCTTCTGATATCACTATCAAGAAAAGGCTTGAGAAAACTTCTAAAGCAGCTGTCGAGAGCAACAAATCAGGAGCTGAGAGTTCTGGGAAAAACAAAGAGAAAGACAACCAAAACACTGATAAACAAAGCCAACCAACTAGAAGCACTAGCACTGCAGTTAGTGCTCCTGATAAAACTGTCACCAACACTGTACATAACGAGAATCAGCCCACTGATTCTACCACCAAGGTGGTGACTAGCAAAACAGAGTTGAACATCCCGAAGAGTCAGTGCACTTTCAATTTGGAAAGTGAGATTGCGAAAATTAAAATCTCTGTACCACTCTCTGAGCTGGCCACTCAGGATGTATATAAAGGCCAAATTTTGAAAGCTTTGAACCTAGGTGAAAATAGTGACATGGTCAATCTGAGTGATGATCAACCAACCCTCCTGTTTGGCCCCAAGATAGAAGGGAAGTTTCAAGAAGGGGTAGTACCCCCTTTCTATATTATTCTCAATATCCATGATAAGATCCTTCACAATGCAATGCATGATTCTGGAGTATATCACAACTTAATGCCTAAGGTGGTTATGGAAAAGCTAGGCCTAGAGATAACCTGCCCCTATAAAGATTTATATTCATTTGACTCTAGCAGAGTAAAATGTCTGGGCATGATCAAAGACCTGTGTGTAAGCCTTACCCAGATTCCAGCAAGATGTATGGTCATGGATGTTGTGGTGGCAGACGTGCCACCTAAGTATGGTATGCTACTGTCAAGGTCATGGGGAGCCAAGCTGCAGGGTACAATGCAGATGGATGGGGCATATGCCACAATACCTGTTTTTAGCCAACTTAGAAGACTGTACAGGGAGGCACAAATGAAATTCCTAGTTAGTAGCCCTGAAAAGCATGAAAATCCTCCTCTGTATTCTGTACACACAGATCTGGACTCTTTTATCTTCTGCAACGATGAATCCTTCGGAGAGCCAAAATCAGAAAATATAGACACAAACAAAGGGGTTGAGCCCACAGATTTTAACATAATGGCCACTCTGGACGTAGAGGAAAACAAAGAAGAAAACCGTAGATAGTGCATTGAAACAGAAATTCAGACCAAACAAGGAACCGAATGCAATCAGCCAGATAGCCACCCCTCACGAACTCATATAGCACACGAAGAACAAAAAATTCCGCAGCACCACGCAGAACCCGTGATACAACAGACCAGTGAAACCCACGTTAGGGAATGAAATGATGGTAAAATGAAAAATGAACCCCTGTGGGAAATGAACTTTGATGGGTCATGCACCAAGAGAACTGCCGGAGCAGGGGTGTGGCTACATAAAACAGAGAGTGACTACGCAGAGAGCCATGCTTGCAACCTGCATTTCAAATGTACAAATAATATCGCAGAGTATGAGGCTCTTATCCTAGGCTTAAATTTGTTGAAGAAATTAGGAGCCTGTAGGATAGTCATGTAGGGAGACTCTGAGTTGGTTATAAAACAAGTAAACAGTGAATACACAGCCAAACACCCTAGGTTGAGAGCATATAAGAATGATGCCATGGATATATTGAAAACATTTGTAGAATATGAATTAGTGTTTTTTCCTAGGAGTCAAAACGTCATTGCAAATGGATTAGCTCGCCTAGATAGTTAATACCCTAAGACTCCAAGTGACCAAAAAATCATCATACAGACCAAATTCAGACCCGAAGTGCCGGATAACGAAAAATATTGGCAGGTCTTTAAGGGCGATAAACAGATTGAAGATTTCTTGATGGGCAGGAATGGGTTTGAGTTTTCTGATTCAGACTCGAAATCGGAGGATAGCTGCCTATGTGAAGATCCCTCAGACGAGGAAGAACCATCCTGTAACATAGAAATAAATTCTCTAGATGAACAAATTGGAAATCCAAAAGAAAATTTCGAAAACGCAGACAATGAGGAAGTAGAGGTGTTGCAGGCCAGAGATAAGAACATACCTCGAGGCCTGGCACCTTTAGAGGACCTTTTTGACTTTGAAGTTGTAGCAAAAAATCCCACTATAGAACACACAAACTATGACGTTGAAGAATGCAACATAGGCACTGAAGATAAACCCAAATTGATTAAATTGGCTAAGTCCCTTCCTGCAAACATGAAAAATAAGTACATTGATGTATTCAAGGAATTCATTGATGTGTTTGCTTGGAGCTACGAAGACTTAAAGGCCTATGACACAAACATTATACAACACAAAATGCCTTTGAAAGAAAATCAGAAACCATTCTGATAGAAACTTCGTAGAATAAACCCAAAACATTTGCCTGCAGTGGAAAAGGAGATAAAGAAAATGTACGAGGCAGGAATAATTGTTCCTATGAGGTTTTCTGATTGGGTTGCAAACTTAGTAGCTGTAAGGAAGAAAACAGGTGAGATCAGATTATGCATAGACTTCAGAAACCTTAACAAAGCCTCCCTTAAGGATAACTACCCTTTTTCAAAGATGGAACACATTCTTCAGAAGGTAGTAGGCTCCAAAAGGATCTCCCTCTTGGATGGTTTTTCAGGCTACAACCAAGTTTTAGTACTCCCAGAAGATCAACTCAAGACTTATTTCACCACTCCATGGGGCACTTTAATGTATGTAAAGATGCCCTTTGGACTGATGAATGCTGGTGCAACCTTCCAAAGAGCAATGGATATAGATTTTTCCGATGAGATAGAACACTTCATTGTTATTTACTTGGATGACATAACAGTCTATTTTAAGACGGATGAAGAAAATCTAAAACATATAAGAAAAGTTTTTGAAAAATTTAGAAGGTTTGGTCTGTCATTGAATCCTAAAAAGACTGTATTTGGGCTGCAAGAAGGGAAACTCCTCGGCCATATCATATCTGAGAAGGGGATTAGGATAGACCCACAAAGAGTTGAGGGAATACTACAAATCAAACACCCGAGAAACATCAAAGAATTATAGACCTTCATTGGGAAGATCAACTTCCTCAGGAGGTTTATTCCCAACTTAGTTGAACACCTCAGGAATATGACATACATGTTGAAGAAAGGTGCGGGAGTTAAATGGACTGTAGAGGCCAAAAAATCTTTTGAATCAGTAAAACTTGCACTCACCCAGGCTCCTGTCTTAATCAGCCCGGATTTCTCAAAGGATTTCCTGATATTTTCGTTTGTCTCCGAGCATACAGTGGCTGCCTTTCTACTGCAGAAAAACCTAGAGGGAATGGAGCAGCCCATTTCTTTTTTCAGCAAGGCCTTGAGAGATGCACCCTTGAAATACAACATAATGGAAAAACAGGCCTATGCCTTGGTTAAGTCCTTGAAAGACTTTAGAGTGTACATACTGCATTCTCACACCATAGCCTATGTGCCAAATATAGTGGTTAAAGACATCCTATCCCAAGACCCATATGGGAAGAGGGGAAAATGGATTTTCGTGATCCTAGAATACGACCTTGAGATAAAACCAACAAAACTGATCAAAGGTCAGGGCTTAGCTCAATTAATGGCTTAATCAAATTTGCAGGCCATTGAAATAAACATGATAGATGCCTTGGATGAGTAGGGAGGATTTCTTGATCCCAATATTGAGGAGAAATTTCAGAACTCTCCATGGTATTCTGACATCCTGTACGTGCTCACACACCTCAATGTTCCTCTAGAACTATCGAAGACTAAGGCAAGGTTCCTCAAGCTAAAATCCATAAATTATTGCATTCTGAATGAATGTTTATACTGGAAAAATAGAAATGGCCTATTGCTTAAATGTTTTCCTAAATCTGAAGCAGAGAGGATTAGACAAGAGTTCCATACAGGAGAATGTGGAGGCCACCTGAGCTGGAAAGTCACTACTAACAAAATTCTCAGAGCTGGCTATTATTGGCCCACACTTTTTAATGACATCCATAAAATGATAATTGCTCGCCATAAATGCCAGGTTTTTGAAGGAAAAAGAAAACTCCTCCCCCTCCCTCTACAACCCATCACTGTTAAAGGTCCCTTTATGTAATGAGGCCTAGATTTCATAGGAGAAATACACCCTGCTTCTTCTGCACAACACAGATGGATCTTAACAGCCACAGATTACTTCACTAAGTGGATAGAGGCCATACCATCTAGGAATGCCACAGATTCTGTCATCATTAGGTTCCTAGAAGATCACATCCTCTCTCAGTTTGGCTGTCCAAGGAAAATAATCACTGATAATGCTGTTGCTTTTGGATCCAAGAAAATGGTTGATTTTTGTCACAGGTATCAAATAGCACTCGTTCATTCAACTGCTTATAACCCACAAGGTAATGGGTTAGCTGAATCATCCAACAAAAGCTTGGTGGCCATCATCAAAATGCTGCTGGAAGAGAATAAGAAGTCATGGCATAAGAAGTTGGTGCATGCTTTGTGGGATGACAGGCTTACATCAAAGAAATCCATTGGCATGTCACCATATCAGCTTGTCTATGGGACAGAAGTAGTGTTTCCTACCAGCCTTGGAGTACCAGTGATCAAACTTGTCCAAGAAATCCAGACAGAAGAAGACCGCATGGTGAGGAGGATAAACCAAACAATTCATCTCCAGCAAAATAGAGAAGAGGTCTATAACAGAGCTATCAAAGTTCAGGAAAATATAAAGAAGTTATTTGACAAAAGAACAAAAGCATGTGATTTCAAAATTGGAGACAAAGTGCTGAAATGGGACTCAAAAAGGGAAGACAAAGGAAAGAACGGCAAGTTTGACAGTTTATGGTAGGGTCCATACACCATCCAGGCCACTGTGGGTCCAAATGCCTTTTTTCTACAGGAGTTAGATGGTATAGAGCTTTTTGGGGGTCCTGTCAATGGAAGGATGCTCAAAAACTAATACTGCTGATTTCCATCTTCCAGTTTCCATTTCCATTGTAAATACAATTGCTGTGTTATGTTTTCAATAAAAAGGAGAAAATGTTTAAAAAAAAAAAAAAATCAGCTCTAACAAGCCCAAAACTAGAGCTGAAATGAAGAAAAGAAAGTGACTCTAACAACCTCAAATCTTGAGTCACAAAGAAAGGAAGGATGCATCAAACTTTAGATTTCAAGCCTTCAAGTTTTTGTTTTCAGTCTTCTGCAAGCTTCTGTCCATGTGCAACTGTCTTTATGCCTTGGATCCACAACAAACTAGACTGTTTAATCCTAGTTTGATTGTTTTTAAATTTCTGTTGTAGAATGTAGAGAAGAAATCTGCTGGACAGTCTAATCTCAGCAGATATTAGATTAGGTAGAGAAACATATGAGACCAACAGTCTAATCTGGTCTCATGGAGTGATAAGGGTAGATTTAGAATAGGTTTATTTTCTGTTTATAAAAATAAATGATGTAAAGGGTCTACTAGTCCAAATGCACCCTAGAAGAAAAATGCTAGGATTGTAGGATGGGTAGGTAGATCGTTTGGAAAAAATATTCTGTTGATTTGATGCCTTCACAATTTGTGGCGGCTGATCCAAGAAAGAACAGAATGTGTCAAGAAACAAGGCACCTAGCCTACTCTAAAAATTTATTTTCTGAATTCTTGACTCCTTCAGGAAGAAGCCATCCCCATGTGGAGCCACTGTTAGCCACCTATGAGATTTTTGTCAAGCAAACAGGTGGCTAAATTGTTTTATGAGACTTCAAGAGATACATTTCCCATGAAAATCTCTCATCCTTGAAGCCTTTGTGTGTCCATTTCCTTTTTAAAGATCCTCACTACTGTTTTCATCCAAAAAGTCTCACTGATCGTAAAACATTATGCTCAAAAAGGCCTTCATTTGCCCCTTGTATCCCTGCAGAATGTCCCATTTCAACCCTTTTCCCCTTTTTTAACGTCCCCATTTTTACCCTCTAAATTCTCCTAAATCCCCTTTAAATCCTACACATACCCCTTGTTTGGTCAAATTCCCCCTTTTCCTCTATCGTTACCCTTTCCTAGCCCTAAAAAGCATTTGAAATAGGCCAAAAACCCACTTTTTAACTTATATCAGGCCTAGCCCCTTTTCCGCCAGCCCCGCAAACCACTTCCCCATGTAACCCAGCACCAGAACCAAGCGCTAATGGTCCGGGTGCTAATCGCAATCACAACTATCGGGCGAGCGCATCCCTTTGTAAACAAAAATTTCCTGATGCGATAGTGTTTTGTTCTATTGACTCCCTCTGCGGTCTGAGCCGTCGATCTCCATAGATCCAACAGCCTAGTGCTAATCGCATAGCGCTCGTTGCCCCTCCCCTTTCACCCCTTCGATTGTTTTCGAACCGTCGATCTCCCCGCCAGATCTGACGGTTGGTGTGTAATCGCATCCCCGCCCCCGTCGCAATCACAAAGGTCTTGCCGTGTCACCTGATTGCAATCTTCCGATCTAAACCTAGCCATCGCTGTCCCCTTTGATCCGACGGTTTGGCGCCAATCGCACTGCGCCCATCACCCCCATCCATCCACTCCTCCGATTACATGTGATTCGTTGATCTGTCTCCAGATCGGACGATGGTCATTCCATCGCATTGCGCCAGTCGCATCGCATCCCCTCCTCTGCGCTCCCTGATTGCGATCCACTGATGAAGGTATCCACCGTCAATTCCCCTTTTGATCCGACGGTCCAGATTGAATTGCCTTCCACCCATGGCCGGGTCCCACCTTTCAAATTCATCTCACATGTTTTACGTGCATTTCCTTTGGATTTCATTTCAAAGGCCTGAACCTTTGTTTTACATTAACATAATATCATCCCACCAAACGTCTAAATTTTAATGTTTTACATTAAAGTTTGCATTTTGCCCGACTTCCACATGCATTTCCTGCTGTCTCACTGCATTTTTCCACAGTGTCCTTTGCATCCACCGCTCTTATCTATGCTATGTTTCCATTCTGACAGCCCTCCATAGCCATCCTTCCCTATGCATGGATTTCATAACAGAGTTGCGTGTTTTGCAGGGTATTGGCGGTGAAACACCACCATGGTTCACAGTCACTGTACAGTGACATGGAGTACAGTAAAAGCGAGGATCAAAGCCTGATATCACAGAAAAAGCCTAGGAAGGTGTTTGACATGACTTCCATTCAAGGAAAAGAGTTAAAATCTATAAGACCTTTCCAAGAGTCATTAAAGCACTCTTGACAGAGACAGGAACGGAGCATCAGAAAGTATCAGTGTAAAACAGAGAGCTTAAGGCCTGAAAATGAAGATTTCGAGCCTAAATCCAATAATCTAAAGGCAAGGTACCAAATCGAAGACCCCATGGATCACCTAGAAGGTCCAATGCACAGAAAACCATATCATCAGGGTAGCTACATAAACAAAATGTTCCTACCTGTGAAAGGATAAAGTGCCCATTTTGTTTCCATTATTTACCGTGTTCCTGAAGAAATTTCAGCCCTGACAACAGTCCTAAGCTATCAGAAGCATTTGTTATGTAGTATGGCCGACCCTAGCATCATTATTTTACCTTTTTGTTCAGTCACCAGAGTACTATAGAGTAATGCAGCCAAAGTACATCAGAGACATACCTGGAGTAAATGGAAGCCTGACGAAGACCACCCTTTCATCCAAAGAGTGCCAGATATAAATGCACAAAATTTAAACAGAATGGGCTTCGGCCCTCTTTCTTTTCTGAAATTTAATGCTTCATTTAGTTTTTCACCTACCTCCTCTACTCATCTTTCAACTATAAAATTCATGAAGAAACTCATTGTAAGGTGGTTGATCAGATATCTGAGATTTGCAAGTTGTTTCCTTGAGACACAGTCTCTGTGTGAAGTTGTAAGATAGGTTGAGGAAGATGTATCCAGACTGAATATTCAATCTATTGGCAATGTTGTACATGACTGGTGTTGCTCTTAATATGACAAGCACATTTCTTTGGATCCTGATTTAAAGTAGCTGGTGATGTTTTCTATCTCTATGTTTTATTTCATTTCATTACATTTCTTCTGGCACGCATCAGAAATCTGGCATAGGATTTACCCTTGTTAGGTACCCTATGTCTCTGCTCTCCCCTCCTTTAATGTTTTTCTGCTATATGTGTATCTGAGGTTTGATTTCAATTGATTTAACCAGTGTAGTGTTCAGATATATCACTAGTTGATGTATGAATTAATGAGGTCAGTGTCTGAGATGTTCTTGTTAGGATTTAATTGAATGAATTGGGAACACTGGGAGGTCTAGAACTTGGTCTCTATCTCACTAGGATCCTTTTCAATTGGTTAAACCCTTCTAAGTTCCCTTAAGCTGGAGGCCGAAGCATTGAGAGTTCAAAGTCTCTCTCTGATCTCAGGTTTTCAACTTTGTGTTCTAAATCTTTTATGTTCCTTGTCTGAAGAGTTTACCTTTAGGTTTCGGATCACAGGTTGTCCAAATCCATGCCTTATCCCTGAATCTAATTTTTGAAGGTCACCTTGGAGGTTTCCTTGCCTTTTTCCTTCTTTCTACTTTTCATACCTTACTATCATCTTTAAGATCCAATGCTTTAGATGACTAGCCCAACTGAAAGCCTGCATATTGAATAACAAGTAAACCCTTTCCTGACTCCATTGCCCAATGGTATTGAATGTTCTCTGAATCATCCCTGCATTGCCTAAAATCCTCGTTGCTCATCCTTGTCTCATATTGAACCCTTCTTTCCTGATTTCCAACAACCCAACAAGCATCAAACAACCAAACCTTGTGCCCATAACTAGCCTAATATCTTAACCTTTGAACTTCAAAGACATATATCTTCGACAATCATAGAGAGATCCCTCTCTAGACCCAGGAGGGCTAGATCCTAAGGTCTAAAAGTGGTTCTGATGTTGTCTCATATTTTGGTCTTGCCAATCAGGCCAAAACAGGGGAACCCCAACAAACTGCAGCACAGATCCAGTGAGGGTTTTCTTGCTTTTGTAAGCTGCAGCAAGTGGAATTCTAGATCTGCTTAGATCTATCTTTTATTGGAGCCTCTTCTCAGTGAGTGTGTCTTTTAACCTCTTGGAAGAGTGCATCCACTATTTGAGCTTTAGATTTGTATCTTGGCATCAGGCCATCATTGTTATTCAAGCTACAACGCAGTTTTCATTGAGGAACTGCGTTATTTTCAATAGAGGTTCTGCAGGGTGTTTTGATCCCAATTTTAATGAGAGATCTCTGGTGCTGGGATTTGCCTTTCACTTTGGTGATCCATGGATTAGCTTGTTGATCCATGTTATGTTTAGATCTGATCTATCTTAATGTAAAGTCATCTTTAGAAATTTCTAAATCATTTTGCAGATCTGCAAATTAAAACTTAGATCTACTCTTTGTAATGCATGATTTGGTCAAAACCCTAAGGGGATCTTGTAAATAATACTATCTAGTTTCCAGATCTGAGATGGATCTGATGTTTTGTCCATAGATCTGTCCTAGATCTGAGTTGTAATATTCAGCTGCTGCAGCTCCTTAAAATAATGCTATTAAGCCATTTTGCAGTTTATATATGTGTTGCAGCCTTCTTTTATGAAGATTTCTTGCTCTATTGTCTCCTGTATTCTACTGTATATTGAAAGAGCTTCATTGTAATTCTTATTTGCTGTTGTATACTCATAAGTTAATCATATTTGATGGCATCCTTCTCATACTATCTGTTGGGGTTCTAGTTTTTTGGCTAGATTGGCAAGACCAAAAGACTGGACAACATCACAACCACTTTGGGATCCTAGGATCTAGCCCTCCTGGACCCGGAGAGAGATATCTCCATGAAAGCAAAGAATGATGTACATTTGAAGCTCAAAATGAGACATTAGGCTAGGTATGAAGCACAAGGGTGTTTTAAATGATTTGGTTGGTTGTTGGGTTGGTCAGAGATAATCAACTGAGAAGGTTATGGAATGAAAGGAACAAAGTAGCAGGACGTTTCGGTAAAAGAGGATGGATCAAGAAAGTATCATCCATTGGGCTATGGAGTCGTGAAATGGAATTACTTGAAAAAAAACTAGCCAAGGCTTTCCATAGGGAAATTAATCTATACTAAAGGATATTTTAGATAGATGGTGGAATGGAACAACAAGGAATGAAGGTGAAAGAAGGAAAGAAACCAATTCCTGTCTGGAGATCAGGTCAGATACCATTCAAATCCAGACTTGCTTTGACATACTCAGAGGCAAATATCAATGAAGATACAAAGGGCAGCTTAAGATCGGGACAGAGTTCATTTAACTCCAGGCCTACTTCAGCATATTCCAAGAGTAAAACAGAGATAATATTTAACACAGAACTAGGCCTAAGATCGGAGAAGGGATTTTAACCTTCAATGCTTTGACACCAGCTCAAGGGATCTCAGAAAGGCCAATATGTTGGAAAATGACCCTAGTGGACAGGGCTTACACTAAATCCCCGGTATCCCAATTCTTCATGCTTAAACCCAACCACAACATCTAAGCAACAAACCCCGAATTCACACATCAGCAAGCATGGGCTGGAACAACATCTTTAACTGGTTAAATCACATGAATTTTCTCTTAAATACACATTAAGAAGAAAAAATCAAAGACAAGAAGAGCAGTGGGCATTAAGGTACCATGCAGGGGTATATCCTAAGCCTTATTTACTGATTCTTGTTGGAGAAATATGAACAGCATGATTAAAATGAAATGAGACAGGAAACATCACCCGTAATATAGACCAGGATCCTGTGAAATTTCTTGATTAGTTGATGTGCAAAACCAGTCACATACACTGAGCTCAATGGCTAATACAGTCCAAACTTTCTCCTCCCAGCCTACTAAATTACAAACTACTCAGATTCTTTCCTCCAAAACTATTCTAACAGCTAAAAGAATCCCTCTAACTATGATAGCAACAACAACAACAACCTGTTCTTTGGGGGTTCTTATAGGAGAATGAATAGCAGTAGTAGAAGATGTACATTTAATGGATTTATTAAGACAGAGTGGAGGAAGTATCCATGCCCACTCTGCTTAATAGCTCTGCACTATACTCTGTAGTCTAGTTCGGAGTCTCTGTCAGGTCGATATTGACCTCGGATGTGTTCTTTAAAGTCCTTTCTGGCTTTAAGGCACTCTGTTCTGTCTTATGAAGCAAGTAAGGTGACTGAAGGTATTTTGGGTTTCCATTCTCACATAACTATGGCCCTGACAGTCTTTAAGAAGCTTATGTCAGTGAAATAGCTTTTTGGAGCTTGAGGAGGCATGGAGACGTCTGTAGGAAGGTGTACTCTTTGAGAAATGTACTGCTGATTCCAAACGCATATATGGATTGTTTCATGTGCTCTTTAGTCTTCAAACTGCATCTTATCCCTTGAATTATGGGATTAGGTGCTAAATATTCAATTAACAGGCCCAAATCCCTTAAATCTATTTCTGCTATTTCATTCGGCCGCTGCTGTAATGGCCTCTCTGCATTATAAATCACAGTGGCTGTGATTATGGAAAATAGAGTGAATTTAGCACTCCATATACCCTGCACAATGTAATAAATTAATTATAAAAAATCCAAGGGAGGTGGCGGAGGAATGTTTTGGAGGCCTATAAAGGGTGGCAGAATGATGAAGGCAGCGAGAAAATGGATGAAAATGCTACATAATGGGGAAGAAACAGAGTTAACGAAGGTATGGTGTAAAGTAGGCTCTGGGCCGTCCGATTAGATCAAGCATCGGCGATCAACGATCAAGATTGGCTGACGGAGTTGCTTTAGAGGAATTAAGAGGAGGGGACTAACTTTAGTGTTAAACATAAATATTAGCGCCGGGGTGAAATAAAAAGGAAATCAACCAAAATGAATGGAAGTCGGGCACTTATGGTGGTGGGACCCGGCTAGGGCAGAGGGTGATTAAATGGAAACCGTTGAATCTTAGGAGGAGATCAATGGTGGGGATATTTTGGTGAAACACTATGGAAGCCCAATGAAGAAATATGGGTGAAAAACACGATGTGATATAGGCCATAGATCTGGATCAACGGACGACTATGATCGATTATGGAGGTTGTGGGAGCGAAAGGAAGAAGGTGGTTTTGGACGAGAAAACCACTGGTATTGCGTGGCCTTTGGGCGGTTTTGAAAAAATTCTGAAACAACGCGATATAGGTCGCTGCTTGACACGTGGCACTACAAAACCATTTTTATTGCACGATTTTAGATCATTAAAGGTCAGACGCCAAAATAACGTGATATGCACGCTAGCCGCTGGATCTGGAGCGGAAAGATCGGACAGTGGAGGATGGAGCACGATAGATGTGCGGTTATTAACGTAGGGGAAAATCAAAAGCGGGTTTGATCTAGACCATGGGATCTATAGGATGAACGGATGAGATCTTCAGATGGAACGCGAAGGCAAAGGGTCAGGTTAATGGGCGAGATGAATAAGGGTCGTTGGATCTAACAAGATTAACGGTGGAGATCCAATCGAGAGGGAAGACAGGCGGGGAAATGAGCGGGGAGCGATGAAATCTGGACCTTAGGATCATGCTGGACGGATGGGTCAGATTCAATCGAAGCTCACCAATCGGGGAGGTCAAATGCGATGCGATTGACGTGATCGGCAGCGAGCAAGTACGCGATAGCTGTTGGATCTGGAGACAGATCGACGACTCATATGCAATCAGAAGGGGATAGGAGAGAGGAGATGGGCACACCGCGGATTTAGTACGGGCCATTCGATCCAACATAGATCGACGACTGATATTGCATTCACGGGTTCATAGAACAAAGTTTCTCGCATCGGGAAATTCTTAGGTAACAAAGAAAAGGGCGCACATGAAAGTCCCGATTGCGATTAGTGCCCAGGCCTTTAGCACTTGGTTCTGGGCGTGGGTCATGTGGGGAAGTGGTTAAGGGGCTGGCCGAAAGGGGCTTAAGCATTATATATGAAAAAATGGGTTTTTGGCTTAAATTGAGTGCTTTTTAAGGCCAAAAGAGGGATTCCGTAGAGGGAATAAGGGGCTATTAAACCAGACAAAGGGCACTTGTAAGGTTTAAAGGGGAATTGGGATGATTTAGAGGGTTAATGAGGGATTTTGGAGGAAATTTCAAAGGGGAAAAAGGTGATGAAAACAAAGTTTTAATGAGGATGAAATAGGAGGAAATGGAGGCCTTTTGGGCATTCTTCTTCACAGAACAGAGAGGTTTTTTAACTGGAAAAAGTAGTGAGGATTTATCAAAGGAAAAAAGGCACAAGGAGGCTTCAAGGATGATGTGTTTTCAGAGGAAATTCATTCCTTGAAGGCTCAAAAAACATTTAGCCACCTGTTTTCTTGTCAAAAAATTCATAGGTGGCTAACAGTGGCTCTACATGGGGATGGCATCTTCTTGAAAGTGTCAAGAATTCAGAGAATAATCTTTGGTGTAGGCCAGATGCCTGGTGCTTGACACATCCATTTTCCTTCTTGGATCAACTGCCACACATCATGAAGACATTATATCAGCAGAAATGCTCTCCCAAACAACTACCTACCCATACTATAGTCCTAATTTTTTTTTCTTCTGGGTGCATTTAGACTTGTAGACCCTTTACATAATCAATTTTTACAAACAGGAAAATAAACCTATTCTATTTCTACCCTTATTTCTCCATGAGACTATATTAAAATTTTGGCCTCATAGTGTCTCTACCTAAACTATATTTGTGAGGATTAAACTGTCTAGTAGATTTCTTCTCTACATTCTAAGACAGAAATTGAAAAACAGTCAAGCCAGGATTAGACTATCTGGCTTGCTGAGGGCCATGGCATAAAGGAAAAATTGCTCATGGACTAAAACTTTTGCAGAAATTGAAAAAAACTAACTAAGTGCTCACAGGCTGAGCTTTATTAAGCTTTTCCTACCTACCCTACTCTATCTAGAAATCTCTGATGCTCTAGGTGATACAATAATGCCAGTGTAGCCATTCAAGCAATAACAAAAAAGGATAGAAAAATTGTCTGCTTGTCAGAGATAACCATAGGGTACTCTGCATGTGGGTCTTCAAAACTGAGGCCACCACCAGTGGTGCCCACTCCTGATGTATCTGGCTCTTGCAAAGGATCAATGCTTGGGAACTTGATCCAATCAGGGCCTCCATATATTCTGCCACCGGATCAGCAAAAACATGATATGAACCTTTTACTTCAAAGCCTTCCATGGCTGGCAGGCTGCCTGCATCCTTGACAGCTTTAGTCACTGCATCTGCAGTGTGGCTTTTGTAATCACACTCTTCCTTTCCTTGTTTGGGAGCATTTGGCAGATGGGCATCAACCAGCAATACCTCTTCATCAACTGGATCGAGACAAAGATGTCTGCGGGAAAGAAGATCTCACTCATTTTCACTGCAACCTGAACTGGAGGGCTCAACATGTATGGCAGGGCTGTCCTCTTCTGACCTTGGCAGGCTCTGCTGGAGTGAAACGAACTCTGTGAAAAGATTAATATACTCTTAAGCAAGGGTTTCCTTGATTACCTCGACCGTTTCAGGAGAAGGCTCTGGATATTCATCTTGCTCAAGATTTTCTTCGTTTCTTTCTTCCTTATCCTCTGCGCTGAAGAGCTACTGGCTTCCATATTATTTGAAATTATCACTGATGATCTGATATATAACAGAGTGAAGATAAAATGAATCTTCGTCTGCTATCATGCTTTCAACGCTTTCTTCATCAGTATCATAGATGGCCTACATTGGCTCATCACTTTCTTGCATTTGATGGCCACGATCTCCCTTTAATGAATCTACTAATGATGGCCCTGTGAGCTCAGCTTCCCTTTGGAAAAAATCATCATCAGATAGATCATCATTAGATAAATCATAATTATAAGCAACGTTATCCATCAAAGCTTCTGGAAACTCAGCAAGTCTTTCTTCAAAATGATCTGCAAGTTTAATTTCTGATTCAAACTCTTGTTCATCATACATGCCTGGCATGCTGCTTGTGTCCTGCAGTGATCTGATTTGTTTTTCTTGAGGACAAGGTGTAGGTCTCTTCCAATCATCATTTCTGGTTCCAACCTCGTATTCTTGCTCTTCTATGTACAACAGGGTGTTGGCAGTCTCTATCAATCTTTCCAGCTTGTTCTCTAAAGAGATCTGCGCTATTTGCTCTGTTCGGCCTTCCTTTGCTGCTTTAATCATTCCTCCCTACAATTTATGTTGTATTCGATCGTAATTGATATGCTCTGCATTTCCTCCAGGCTCGAAGGCTCTCTTTCTCTTATATGTAATTCCACCTCGAGGTCAAAAGAACTCGAATAGTGCAATAAGGCCCATCCTAAAGGTGGTTTTATATCAGAAGGTATTGCATTGTATACCTTATTGAACCGGGCTGAAAATTTTTGTATTGTCTCTCTTGGTTGTCTTCTCAAATTCTGATATTATTCTAGGATGAGGAAGACATTTACCAGGACTACCCATTTATCAAGGAAAACTCGAGAAAACTGCTGAAAATTGATGATGCTTGCAACTGGGAGGTTTTTGAACCAACTCTTAACATTTCCTTGTAATGACAAGGCAAACATTCTAATACGCACATCATCCTCTTCTATTTCGTGCAAGACAAGTAAATCCTCGAGATTTTGGACATGCTGGTCAGCAGTGATCTTTGTATTATCTCCATCAAACAGAGTCGGCTTATTATTAAGTCCTACAGGAAGGGGTTGGAAGATAAGAGGCAAAACCAGAGGCTTATATCTTTCTATGACCTTTATAGGTGTAGGTGGTGTAACAATAGATTCATGGTTGCCTAAAGTTTCTTTAAGAGTGAGAGATACACCATGAGGCTCTTGTTCCACCAAGTCTTTCACAGGATTATAGGTCTGCTTATGGTCTGAATACTGAGGCTTGAGATCTTTCCCATACTCAATGTGAGTTTCATCTTTGTACACTTGATCAGGCATAAAGTAGGACAAAACATAGTGATAGATAAAAATGATGAATTCTTTAAACAAAATCCAACCCAAATGTTCTACCCTTCTATGAGGTCTAGCCATATTTCAGGTTCTTCCCCCAGTGGAGTCTTTTGAAAAGTATGGAGTGTGGAGTCGCTAGGTGAATGAATTGACTGTTTGAAGCAGGCTGCTGTCCACCATCAAAAATTAAATACAAATCTAAAGGAATTGGTCTGAGTTCTTCCCCAACGGAGTCACCATTATGTTGGTGACAACAATGGGACTCCAAACTAGATATTAGCAGTTAAGGACTCTCAGATTTTTCCCCAGCGGAGTCGCCATTATGTTGGCGTTCCAGTGTTTTGGCCAGATTGGCAAGACCAAAAGACCAGATAACATCACAACCACTTTGGGATCCTAAGATCTAGCCCTCCTGAACCCAGAGAGGGATCTCTCCATGAAAGCAAAGAATGATGTATCTTTGAAGCTCAAAATGAGATATTAGGCTAGGTATGAAGCACAAGGGTGTTTTAAAATATTTGGTTGGTTGTTGGGTTGGTCAGAGATCATCAAATGAGAAGGTTATGGAATGAAAGGAACAAAGCAGCAGAATATTTCGGTAAAAGAGGATAGATCAATAAAGTATCATCCATTGGGCTATGGAGTCATGAAAGGGAATTACTTGAAAAACAACTAGCCAAGGCTTTCCATAGGGCAAGTCATCTATACTAAAGGATATTTTAGATAGATGGTGGAATGGAACAATAAGGAATGAATGTGAAAGAAGGAAAGAAACCTTTTCATGTCTGGAGATCAGGTCAGATACCATTCAAATCCAGACTTGCTTTGACATACTCAGAGGCAACTCTAAATGAAGATACAAAGGGCAGCTTAAGATCAGAACATAGGTCATTTAACTCCAGGCCTACTTCAGCACATTCCAAGAGTAAAATAGAGATAATATTTAACACAGAACTATGCCTAATATCGGAGAAGGGATTTTAACCTTCAATTCTTTGACACCAGCTCAAGGGATCTCATAAAGGCCAATCTGTTGGAAAAGGACCCTAGTGGATAGGGCTTACACTAAATCCCTGATATCCCAATTCTTCCTTCTTAAACCCAACCATAACATCTAAGCAACAAACCCCAAATTCACACATCAGCAAGCATGGGCTGGACCAACATCTTTAACTGGTTAAATTACATGAATTTTCTCTTAAATACACATTAAGCAGAAAACATCAAAGACAAGAAGAGTAGTGGGCATTAAGGTACCATGCAGGGGTATATCCTAAGCCTGATTTACTGATTCTTTTTCAAAGAAATATGAACAACATGATTAAAATGAAATGAGACAGGAAACATCACCCGTAATATAGTCCAGGATCCTGTGAAATTGCTTGATTAGTTAATGTGCAAAACCAGTCACATACACTGAGCTCAATGGCTAATACAGTACAAAATTTCTCCTCCCAGCCTACTAAATTACAAACTACTCAGATTCTTTCCTCCAAAACTGTACTAACAGCTAAAATAATCCCTCTAACTACGACAACAACAACAACAACAACCTATTCTTTGGGGGTTCTTATAGGAGAATGAATAGCAGTAGTAATATATGTACATTTAATGGATTTATTAAGACAGAGTGGAGGAAGTATCCACGCCCACTCTGCTTAATATCTCTGCACTGTACTCTGTAGTCTGGTTTGGAGTCTCTATCAGGTCGATATTGACCTCGAATGTGTTCTTTAAAGTCCTTTCTAGCTTTAAGGCACTCTGTTCTGTCTTCTAAAGCAAGTAAGGTGACTGAAGGTCTTCTGGGTTTCCATGCTCACATAACTGTGGCCCTGATAGTCTTTAAGAAGCTTCTGTCAGTGAAATGGATTTTCAGAGCTCGAGGAAGCATGGAGACTTCTGTAGGAAGGTGTACTCTTTGAGAAATTCACTGCTGATGCCAAACGCAGATATGGCTTGTTTCATGTGCTCTTTAGTCTTCAAACTACGTCTTATCCCTTGAATTACGAGATTAGGTGCTAAATATTCAATTAACAGGCCCAAATCCCTTAAATCTGTTTCTGCTGTTTCATTCGGCTGCTGCTGTAATGGCCTCTTTGTGTTCTGAATCACAGTGGCTGTAATTATGGAAAACAGAGTGAATTTACCACTCCGTATACCCTGCACAATGCAATAACCTCATTATAAAAAATCCAGGGGAGGTGGCGGAGGAATGCTGTGGAGGCCTATAAAGGGTGATGGAATGATGAAGGCAGCGAGAAAATGGATGAAAACATTGCAGAATGGGGAAGAAATAGAGTTAAGGAAGGTATGGTGTAAAGTAGGCTTCAGGTCGTCCAATTAGATCAGGCACCGATGATCAACGGTCAGGATTGCTTAACGGAGGTGCTTTAGAGGAATTAAGAGGAGGGGACTAACTTTAGCGTTAAACATAAAGATTAGCGTCAGGGTGAAATACAAAGGAAATCAACGAAAATGAATGGAAGTCGGGCGCTTATGATGGTGGGACTCGGCTAGGGTGGAGGGCGATTAAATGGAAACTGTTGGATCTCAGGAGGAGATCAATGGTGGGGATCCTCTGGTGAAACACTATGGAAGCCTGATGAAGAAATATGGGTGAAAAATGCGATGTGATATAGGCCGTAGATCTGGATCAATGGACGGCTATGATCGATTATGGAGGTTGCGAGAGCAAAAGGAAGAAGGAAATTTTGGACGGGAAAACCACTGGTATCGCGTGGCCTTTGGGCGGTTTTGAAAAAACTCTGAAATAACGCGATATAGGTCACTACCTCACACGTGGCACTACAAAACTACTTTTATCGTGCGATTTTGTATCATTAAAGGTCGGATGCCAAAATAATGTGATATGCACACTGGCCGTTGGATCTAGAGCCAAAATATTGGACGGCGGAGGATGGAGCGCGATGAGGGGAGATGCGCGGTCAGTAATGGAGGGGAAAGTCAAAAGTGGATTTGATCTGGACCGTCGGATCTATAGGATGAATGGCTGAGATCTTCGGATGGAACACGAAGGCAAAGGGTCAGGTTAATGGGCGGGATGAATAAGGGCCATTGGATCTAACAAGATTAACGGTGGAGATCCAATCGGGAGGGAAGACAGGCCGGGAAATGAGCGGGGAGCGATGAAATCTGGATCGTAGGATCATGATAGATGGATGACTCAGATTCAATCGGGGCTCGCCAATCGGGGAGGTAAAATGCGATGCGATTGGCGCGATCAGCGGTGAGCGATTACGCAATAGCCATTGGATCTGGAGACAGATCAATGGCTCATATGCAATCAGAAGGGGATAGGAGAGAGGAGATGGGTGCACTGTGGAATTAGCGAGGGCCGTTCGATCCAACGTAGATCGACGGCTGATATTGCATTCGCATGTTCACAGAACAAATTTTCTCGCATCGGGAAATTCTTAGGTAACAAAGAAAAGGGCGCACATGAAAGTCTCGATTGCGATTAGTGACCAGGCCTTTAGCGCTTGGTTCTGGGCGCGGGTCATGTGGGGAAGTGGTTAAGGGGCTAGCCGAAAGGGGCTTAAGCCTTCTATATGAAAAAATAGGTTTTTGGCTTAAATTGAGTGCTTTTTAAGGCCAAAAGAGGGATTCTGTAGAGGGAATAAGGGGCTATTAAACTAGACAAAGGGCACTTGTAAGGTTTAAAGGGGAATTGGGATGATTTAGAGGGTTAATGAGGGATTTTGGAGGAAATTGCAAAGGGGAAAAAGGTGATGAAAATAGAAGCTTAATGAGGATGAAATAGGGGGAAATGGAGGCCTTTTGGGCATTCTTCTTCACAGAACATAGAGGTTTTTAAACTGGAAATAGCAATGAGGATTTATCAAAGGAAAAAAGGCACAAGGAGGCTTCAAGGATGATTTGTTTTCAAAGGGAATGCATTCCTTGAAGGCTCAAAAAAAATTTAGCCACCTGTTTTCTTGTCAAAAAATTCATAGGGGGCTAACACTGTCCAAGACTGCATTATTTCTGAAGCAGTTTGTTGTGCATAGCTGCAACCCCTCTTGTAGGGTGTTTTTCTCCTAGACTAGGTGGTGGGAGATCTGTTTAACACACCTATTTTGATTTGTTTTTTCTCCCCTTTTGGATCTAGACTCTATATCTACTGATCTAAGGGATCCAAGGGCTGTAAACTCATTTCTATGCATCAATCTGCCAGGAGTGCATTATTTCAGCAGGCTTGCTGTGCTATTCTAGATTTGGAATATTACATCTTATAAGTATATAATTTGTTGAGAACCATAGCATAGCTGACCTTGTGCAAGTAGATGTGAAGAAGGCCTATATATTTGGCTCTTAAATAGGTGATCTGGTCATTAGAAATCTGGACGCGGCTCTGCTTGCCTTACCCATCCTTTCTCAAGGTGCAGAAACCTGGTTCTAGCACCTACCCACACTACTTCGGGTGAGACTTTGACCTGTGCAAGTAGGTCACTTCCGAAAGGGCTAGTAGTATAGGAGTTTGTTGGAAAACCTTAACCTCTGAGCCTGGGCCAGGACTGCTCAAACCAACAAATGGTTCCATTGCCGAGACTAGGAGCTTTTTGAGAGGGATTGGGTAATGTCAAGAAAATAATTGAAGAGTAGGTATGGTTAAATGATCTCTATTTTAGATGAGAATACAACGCGGAGTGGTAAGTAATATCGAACTAATGAAGAAGGCGATAGATCTGTCTATAGCCTGCTAAGAGGAGAAGCTGCGCAAAGTCCGCTAGCTACACTGCCGTCAGAACCACGTAAGAGGGAAACCTCACCCGAAACCCCACTAGAAGAGGATATGGTAGCGCACTTGAAATTACCTAACTTCAAGGGTGTGGGGGACGAGGACATGGACTGGTTTTGGTTTTTTGCAGACTCAGTATGGACTATGCAAGGTGTGGAAAGCGATACAGTGAAAAGGGCGCAGTTATCACTGGATTTTGAAGAGAGAGCTTTGGAATGGTACATGCGATATCTATCTCAAAACGTAAGCGCGTCTATTCAAGATATTAAGGACGCTCTGAAAAAACAATTCCGAAGCCTAAGTCCTACTCACAGATCGTAGCCGATGTGAAAGACTTCAGGCAAGGAAAAACTGAGTCGGTATGGGAAGCTAATCAAAGGCTAAAGAAAGCAATCAGGGAAGGAGGATTTAGGTATGACAATAGATAGCATACGGAAAGGTTAATCATCGCTATGTTGTTACCTCACCTGTGTACACCTATGGGCCACCAAACCTTCAAATCACAGGAAAAATCTTTGGAAGCCACCATGAAACTAGAAGCTGCACCTAGAGAAGATACTTCAGTAGGCGTACAACAAATTCAGTAGCAACTCGGAGCTATGCATATGGAGATTCGGAACCTACGGAAGGAACTGGGAAAGGGGGCTAGTGTAGACCTATGGTGCATACGATGTCAGGTATCTAGACATATGAAGGATCAGTGCCCACTACTGGCAGATTACATACAGGTAGGAGGACCTAGTCTGGCGCATCCAGGATCAAGTGGAGAACTCAACCTATCACGTCTAGGATCAAGCGGGTCTGTGTTGTGGTGTGATGACTACCGTGTAGCAGGGCTGCATGATACAAACCATTTCCCCTGGCTAGGTGCGTATGTCTCAGAGCTAAAGCAACAATGGTGCAGATTCTTCCGGTCAGTAGGACATGGAGAGCAGAACTTTCGAACTTACGATCTGATGATAGATCGAGGAAAATTGTATAGAGTGAAATCAGACACTGCGTCACCTAGATCTCCCACAAACTTTGGTGGCTCCCTAGCTAGGGGAAGGGGAGGAAGCGCAGGATGAGGACGCGGATAGCTAATTTTTTATAACTACGGGGAAGTAGGACACTTTGCAAGGGATTTCCCAGACCCTCCAAGGCCATCCTGCAAATATTGCAGACAACTGGAAAATGCGATTAAAGATTGTCCAATCTTAATAGCGAAAATGCAAGAAAAGCAGCCAACACAGAATGTACAATGAGTTAAGGCTAAACTACAGGATAGTAATCTAAGTGCGAAGGTTGTAACCCACAGTAGGATGACCACCAGGGAGCCTAAGACAGAGGATACGAAGGATCCTCTATTCCGACAGGCACCTCTCAACCAATCATGGTTGGACCAAAATCAGGGTCGAGAAACAATTAACGTAGTCCACCAGAACATTGCTAGGACAAGGGAATCTACTGTGCAGGCACCTGTGCACCTCAAGGTAGGTGATGAGATGAGACCATTTCTGCATTCGCATGTGACGTTATTACGCAACCAACGGCCCAAAGAGAACCATCAGACATTGATAGATAGCTGCGTAGTACAGACCCACCTGTCTCCAGAAGTCCAAAATGTGCACAAGGTAGGCGGATATAGGAAACACACCTATAGGGAAATGAGACTAACTACCCAAATCGGTAATTATGAAATGCATCGAGTTGTCTTAGACTTGGGGTCAGATGAAAACATGCTACCTAAGCAAACTTAGCAACAAATGGGTGAACCCAAGTTGGAGTGGTCCAAAAACCAGCAGCATATGGCCAACCAAAAGAAGATTATACCTCTGGGGAGATTATCAAAAATCATGGTGGATATCGCTGGGGTCAAGGTCTGGGCTGACTTTGAAGTAATTCAGATTATAGACAATGCAGACCCATACCCTGCACTCTTAGGACTGGATTGGGCCATAGATATGGGTGGTATTGTCAACCTCAAAAGGAGAAGCATGGTGTTTGAAAGTAATAGTACAAGGGTAGTAGTACCATTGGACCCTACAGAAGGTGAACGCTACACAGAGCCAGTACATAGTGGAGAAGAGGTGGATCACATTTACAAATCGACCGCAGGGACGAAGATTGGATCAATCCCACGGTGGACGGGGTACTCTATTGGGAGGAAGACAGTGAATGCTTCTCTAACGCTAATGAGGAAATGGAAAATTGGTAAACCTGGTTGCACGATGTCTCAACGCTATAGTGTCTTCGAATCACAAGGGAATTTTGCTGCATTTCCTTAGAGAAAAGAGATCTACCCCATTTTGATGAGTCTGGTAGCCTCACAGTATTCCTGAGGACACTGGAAGCTACGGTTCTGAGGGAACGCAGGCTATGGGCCCTTAATCTAGCTATGCGAGGAACACCTGCATGATGGTGGGACACCCACAAGGAAGCATTCCAATATTGGGAGGAATGTCGGGATATGATGATCCTGTGGTTCGCACCCCCGGCTGATATACACACCAAGATGTTCCTTGGACTGGGAGATCCCCGTGAGCATCTACTTACCTAGATGGACAAATGGTCCGACTGGACTATGGAAGAGTGGGTGCATCTATTTATTCATGCATTGGGGCTTATCCCCGTTGCATGGTATTTAGATGCAGAGCTCCATCAACGCACCGACCGTTGGGAGACACTAAAAGATGAATTTATAGGAATGTTTGGGCTAATTGGGGGAATGAAGCCACTTGACGAAGCTCTGCAGGACATCGATGCTTTCATATTTAATGACTCACGCCATCACACTGCACCAGAATTCCTGACATGGGAAGCGTAGATGCAAGACATAGTCGACTGCGAGAGATTGGCGATAGAGGAAGAGGAGGATAATCCTCACAACGTCTATATCCTAGAATCTGAGGGAGAACGAACAGTTACTGGGCCCCCGCTACAGAATGTTGATGTTACCCAGCCTCTCAAGCTACGTGAAATCAATATCGGGACAGAAGAACGCCCTAATTTGGCCAAAATTGGGGACTATTGAGACGAAGGAACCGTAGGAAAAATTGCATAGCTACTTACGGAGTATCAGGACTTATTCCCAACAAAGTTTTCCCAGCTCAAAGGAATCACGGGGAACCTACGAATTATGCACATCACTCTGAAACCAGAGGCGCGACCTGTAAAGCAGCAGCCTTACCTGATGAACCCTAAATATAAGCAAAAGGTCAGGGAGGAACTGGAAAAAATGCTTGTTGCAAGTATGATTGAACCGGTTGAACAATCGGATTGGGTAAGCTTGATGGTTGTCTAGGAGAATAAAACAAAGGGGGAGATATGAATCTTGTAGACCTAATCAAGTTAAATGACGCCTGTGTACATGACCCCTTCCATATGCCTTTCTCAGACGAAATCCTTGATAACGTAGGTGGACAGGAAGCCTATTCCTTCACTGATGGGTTCTCCGGATACCACCAAATCCGAATCGGACCTAAAGATCACAGTAAGAATACGTTTGCAATAGAATGGGGATCCTTTCAATACACAGTCATGCCCTTTGGTCTCAAGAATTCATCTGCTATCTTCTCGAGAGTAATATTTTCCGTATTCAAGGAGTTCATCCATAAGTTTCTAGAAGTTTATTTCGACGACTGGACGATATTCGGCTTGGTAAAGGAGCATGTCTCCAACCTACGCATGATGTTGGATGCCTGTCGAAAGCACCAGATTTCCTTGAATATCAAAAAGTGTATTTTATATGTGCCTTTTGGAATTTTTCTTGACACATAGTATGCCGACAAGGGCTGATGGTTGATCCGGCGAAGTTGGTAGTAATTATAAACCTTGTAGTCCCCACAACGGAGAAACAACCATGTTCGACTCTCGGACACACAGGCTATTACAGAAAATTCATTCAGGGATACACACTGATCACAACACCCATGGAAAAACTACTTAAAAAGGATGTTTCCTTTTTTGGAATGATGAATGTCAGATTATTTTTGAGCTACTCAAAGAAAATATGGTCTCTGCACCCATACTAATATTTCCTGATTGGTCAAAGGAATTTCACGTACACGTGGATGCATCAAGAATTGCCCTGGGCGTTGTCCTAACTCAGCTTGGGGAGGAAGATATTGATCACCCGGTTGCCTTTGCTAGTCGAAAACTCTTTGGCGCGGAGCGCAAATACTCCACCACCAAACAAGAAGGACTGGCTATGGTATATGCATTACAAAAATATTGGAACTATCTGTTGGGAGGACAGTTTAACATGCTTACTGATCATTCAGCTTTAAAATACCTTGTGAAAAAGCCTGTGTTGGGGGGGAATACCGATGGCTGTTGCTATTTTAGGAATATTATTTTGAATTTATCGTCAAGCCCGAAAGGCTAAATGCGGGTGGGCCAAACCATCCGTCTCACATTGAGACTAGGCAGCATCCTACTATCTCGGGAGGAAGGATTATCGAAGCAGTATATGTCTGAGCATGAACGACATGTCCAGAGCAACGTATGATAGAGCCTGAATCGGCAGAGGACACTATGCAGGAAAGGTAATGGCACAAAATATTTTGAGATCTAGGTTATGGTGGCCTACCCTACACCATAATTCTCACGACTATTGTAAATTGTGTGATACGTGCCAGTGGACAGGACAACCCTCACGAAGAGAGGAAATGCCATTACAACCTCAAATATCTTTGCAGGCCTTTTACAAATGGGCCATTGATTTTGTAGGACCAATCAATCCCCCAGGAAGGAAGACAGGTGCGCGCTACATTATTACTGCTACTGACTATATCACTCGATGGGCTGAAGCACAAGCGGTG
Source organism: Pinus albicaulis (assembly GCA_034641835.2). Classification (NCBI taxonomy): domain Eukaryota; kingdom Viridiplantae; phylum Streptophyta; class Pinopsida; order Pinales; family Pinaceae; genus Pinus; species Pinus albicaulis. The sequence continues at coordinate 82,732,057 of CM076576.1, forward strand.
AAGGATTGTATTGCAGATATTGCTGCGCACTTCATCTTTAAGAAAATCCTAACCAGATTTGGATGCCCAAAGATCTTGATGAGCGACAAAGGCACTCACTTCATTAATGAAACGATACAAGCCCTGAATGAGGAATTCTAGATCCATCACGCAAAAAGTACACCGTATCATGCATAGGCAAACGTCGCGGTCGAAGCTTTCAAAAAAATCTTAGAGTAGGCATTAACCAAGGTCTGCAATGCTGATCATAGTGATTGGGATGTATGCATCCCCTTTATTCTATGGGCCTATCAGATGACCTGCAAGAAGCTAACAGGAAGGACCCCCTTTCGAATGGTCTACGGCAAGGATGCCATTATGCCCATAGAATACATTATTCCTAGCCTACATATCACAACATTTACAAATATGGCAGAACCTGACATAATGGAAGACCGCCTTGCACAGCTTTTGGTATTGGAAGAAGATCGGTTCATTGCTAACTTTCATCAGCAGGTTCAGAAGGCTCATGATAAATCTTGGCATGATCGACATATTTGCCAAAAGGAATTTGTAGAAGGCAACCTAGTCCTCTTATACGATAGCCAGTTTGTGAAACACCCAGGGAAATTTTGACAACACTGGCTTGGTCCCTACACCATTCAGGAAATAATGGATGGTGGAGCAGTCATGTTAGCTACCTTGCGCGGTGACGTGTTATCAGGCTACGTCAATGGCAATTGGCTCAATCCATACAGGACTAAATGATTATAAGGCCAGAATAATTGTCTTAGGTGGACTCGGGCCACCAGGGAGGGGGCGCTGAGGCATGAACGAGATAAGCACGCACCTCCAAGGACAATTGGTGAACCCGCGGCCACTATGACTTGGGACGAGTCACAAGATTTTTTTGGGGGACTATTGGAATAGGGTCTCCTACAAGCTACAAAACTTGTCTGATTTTGTATAATTTTGATTATATTTAGTATAACGCAGGGGTTTTGGGTGGGACAAAGCCCCAAAAGCATTGTAATGGGTTAAAGGGTAGAGCTGGAATCCAAAAACCACAGTTTGTGGACCATAGGAAATATTAGGCTAGATTGTTATAAATAGAGGAACATTTTGAATTGTAAGAGAAAAAAGAAGAGGAGCTCTTGATGTGAATTGCAGCTTAATAGATCTGTTTGGGTTTTTTGGAAGGGACTATGGCTGGCTATGTGCGCAGCGATCCCAAGTCCTACTGTGTGCAGACCCTACTACTGTGTGTGCAGGTCAGCCTTGGGTATTGTAAGGAGGAATTGACAAATTGATGAATAAGAAAGGTTGTTGAGTACTAAATATAAGTGCACTGTTTATGCGAATATGTGGTAACTACTGTATTATGCATATTCTGTGTTAAACTGCGATAATAATGTGTACATGTTTTTACTACATCTAGATCTGTTTGTTATGTTTTTTTCAATACTGCACGACTGTCTTATAAGTATATAATTTTTTGAGCACCATAGCATATCTGAACTTGCGCAAGTAGATGCGAAGAAGGCCTATAGATCTGACTATGAAATAGGTGATATGTTCATTAAAAAGCTGAATGCGGCTCTGCTTGCCTTACCCATCCTTTCTCAGGGTGCAGAAACCTGGTTCCAGCACCCACCCATATCACTTCGGGTAAGACTTTGAACTGCGCAAGTAGGTCATTGTCGAAAGGGCTGGTAGTATAGGAGTTTGTTGGCAAACCTTAACCTCTGAACCTAGGTCAAGACCCCTCGAGCCAACAGTATGCCCAATTTTCACAAATTCAAAGCTTTAAATCTGGCTAATGAAGTTCATATGAACATGTTTGTAGGTGTAAAGTGGTAAAATGGTTATCGAATGGAAAGAACGAGAACACAGTGAAGAAGACGAGCTTTCTATGGAAAACGAGAGATGCATGAAAGATCTCAGAGACTGTGGACTGAAAAAATTCTTCATGAAAATGTGCCTCAGAGCTCAACTGAAGCTGCTACAATACTTGATCAGTATCTAGGATGAGGATTAGGAAAAATTCATTCTTTGAGATCAGGAACTTGAAATTGATGTTTCAGACATTTACTTCATAACACGACTGTCACGGAGGAGGGAAACACCAGTCCTGACCGGCACCCGACCCACCATGGAGAACATGACCATTGTGATTGACAGGGTATGTACAGGGGCACATAAAGGATCAAGAAGTGGGAAAATGGATATCCAGACTATCCCGAACTTGGCACTAAAAGTAGTGCTACACACCATCATGCGAGTTGAGGGATCGCAAGCGCCATATGAAGCAACAAAAACATAGCTTCTTCTTGTAGTAGACTGTCTAACACCGACCATCTACAACTAGGCAGAGGCAGTGACGATGAATATGAAACACCAACTGACGAAATGAAAGAAGACCAAACTAAAGCAGTTTGGATATGGATCCATCTTGGTATCATTCTTCCTGGAACGATTACCAATTTTCAAGCGACAGGAAGTGATAGTCCCAACACCACCAGCACAAGAGCCATGGATGGCCCATTGGACAGAGCTGATGCCAAGGTCAGGGGGTAGCCAACAGATGCCCTGGAGACCGAAGTTCTTTGATTGGCTCCACCGACAGCTAATTTTTGTGGAGGACTAACCCTACTCTGGCACATATTTTACTAGTGATCCAGACCTCCCACTCCCAGAAGGAGAAGATTGGGATGAAGCACTTGGTAAGACTCACATTTTATTTTTATGAGTATTATGAATTTTTTGGTTATGTATGTTCTGACATTAAATCCACGTGTTATGCAGATGTTGGACTAGAAAGACCTGCAGGCATGTCTTCGATAGCAAGGCGAGTCCCTCGTGAATTTGATATTTCCCCTCATGGTGAGGGATGCGAGAAGGAGGAAATCGTGCACAATCTAGAGGGAATATCACCCGAGGTCCCGGAATATGTGCGATTCGACGATGTTCCTCGTGCATACCAGAGACACACTATAGGGGTGTCAAACTGAGTTCATCGCTTGCTGAGGCAGCTTGTACGAGAAATGACATGCTATCATGATCATCATGCCGATTAGAAACCTAGGATTTAATTCTGCATATTTTTGAGAGACATGATGTCTCAGGATGTAACATAAACACACATATTTTGTACTTATGATGCAAACTGATGAAAACATCTGATATATATATACATCTATTTTCATACATGGATCTTTTTCATGTGATGATGATTTTACAAATTACACACATGTCTATCTAATACAATGTTAGCCACTGTATCAGTTAATGCATTCATTTGCCAAGGAATATGTTGATATGTTATATAATCAAAATTTCTTTCCAACAAACGAACACGTAAATAAAACCTTAAAATCTGAGGGTTTCTAACTGAATAATGTCCATTAAGTTGAAGAATAACAAGTTGTGAGTCTATATTTACAACCAATGCATGAATGCCGAGGGTAATCGCCTCGGTTAATAGCTCAATGACAAAAATATACTCAACGACATTGTTTGTAGTTCATCCTAGACAAATGCCTTGTATATCTATCAACTCACTAACAGGATCATAAATCACCTAGGCTACCGAAGACAAGTTCTGGGTACTGTGGGAAGCACCATCTATGAAACTGACAAAAGGGGTAATAGACATCTGCACAATAAGTAACGAACCAATAAGCAGGAAAATGCTCGCAAAGCACACCAAGCCACAATAGTACAAAAATGAAAAGAACACCTATGTACACAAAACATGCACGAATTACTCGTGCATATTATTTTTTGAGATACAACCCATTTTTGGGTTGATCCAGAGGATAACCTTCGTAATCAATTAGCTCAGAGGCCCCATTCCACAAGACACATTTAACAATGTAGGGTCGATGCCACATGGGTTGAAATTTGCATGCCCCTAGCTTATCATGAGCTTGGTCGTACAGGAGGATGAGGTCTCCTTCTACAAAGGAGTGAGGGGAAGCTGACTGGTCAAAATGAGATTTGAACCCCTTCTTCTGTGCCTCTACGACCAAAGCAGCCAAGCGCCGATTTTCATCCAGCCTTTCTAAGTAGAGAAGACACTCTTCTTCTGGAAAAGTGTTCGACAGCAATTCAACAGCCAACTTGAGTGAAGGTATTTCACACTCAATCATAAGGGTAGCTTCCAGACCGTAAACAAGATGAAATAGAGTGAATCTAGTCGCATCTTTAACTAAGGTTTGGTACGCCCAGAGAGCCGAAAATAACATGAGATGCCAGTTTGATTTTTTCATCCCAATCTTACATTGAAGCATGGTGACAAGAAATTTATTCACAGCATCAACCTGGCCATTAGCCTAAGGATAGTATGACGTTGAGCTGTCGTGATGCAAGCCTAACCTGGAAGTCAACTCCACCACCATATAATGCCGAAAATGGGAACCATGATCGGTAACGATGGCTTGAGGGACACCAAACCTAGAAATGATGTGATTGAATATGAATTGAGTTGTTGTCTTATCGTCGACAACAAGTGCAGGCATTGCTTCGGCCAATTTGGTGAAGTATCAATGCCTATGTTGATATAAGCATGCCCCCCCGGCCAAGTGAGGGTTACACATCATAAAATTGATGCCCCACTTTACAAAGGGACCAACGATAATGACAGGGTGGAGATGTGAAGGTGGCGCACACATCTTGCGTTGATAGATTTGGCATTCATGAAATTTTAGAACAACAACAATGAAGTCCTTGAAGACGGAGGGCCAGAAATACCCAACAAGAATAATCTTCTATGTAGTGGCATAACCAGACATGTGACCACCGTAGGTGCCACTGTGACAATCATTCAAGGCTTTCTCAGCCAAATCGAGAGTCAAACACCAGCGGAGAATGGAATATACTCCGATTCAGTAGAGTGTATCTCTGACTCTACAATAAGGTTGCGATTGATGGCGAATACATCAGCAAGCATCCTTTGTCAACTCAGATCTAAAATTATAAGTCTAAAGATATACGAAGATATCACCATACCAAGGATCGAGGGTGTTAATCAAAAAAAGCGAATCATCCGAAATGCATTCCTCAAAACCAGACGGAGCGGAGTCAGAGGGGAGGGAACAAATCAGATCGACAAAGACTAGTGATTTCTTTGACTTGGCAACAGTAAACTCCAAATCAAACTCTTGGAGGATGACAATCCACTTTGAGTACTTACCCCCCAGCAATTGTCGAGACAATATATAAGTCATAGGGTTGTAGTCAGAAATCACAGTCATAGTGCGCAGTAAAATGTAATGATGAAGATGTTGAACCGCTTGAAGCACAACCAACACTAACTTCTCGACATGAGCATAGCACGTTTTGGTATCGAGAAGGTTACGAGAGAGGTAATAAATAACATTCTCATCACCATCATCATCGTCTTGCACCAAAACCATGGAAATCATGTTGAAAGCGGTGGCTAAATAGAGGGAAAAATCATGATGATAGTTCAGAGGATGCAACAGAGGAGCGTTGACAAGAAACGTCTTGAGAGCATCGAAATACTTCTAGGCGATCTCATCCCAAAGGAACGAGACACCCTTCTTTAGTAATCGCGTGAATCCTTTAGCCACTTCAACATAGTTAGGTATAAAATGGCGTAAAAAATTAGCCTTCCCCTCTAGACTCTGCAGCTAATGTAATGAGGATGGAGAGGGGAGATGTGAGAGGAAATTCTCCAGGTCGAAAGAAATAAGGCAAGTATCAACAGGATCAACCCCGTCGATCACAGATAACAAAGCCTTTCGTTGAGACAGACAACTATGAAGTACTTCTAATGCAGACATTGTATATGGCACCTATGCCAGATCCTCAACAATACTGTAATGTTGAGCAGCACGGGCATTGGGATTGTAAGAATATTTGCGTAGTACACCTTTAGAAGGTGGCCATACAACGGGCTCAGTACTGGGCCTTTCAATTTGAAGAGGGCCAAAAGTAGGCAGAGGAGGAGGACCATCAGTGATCTCTATCCCCGCTGCCTGATGCAATCGGGTATAATCTTTCGACCGAGTAGCAATAGACACGGATGCATAACCGTTCATCATGAAAAACTGAGAGCCAAATGGGGTAGAGGGTTGAGGATTCTCTACCATCTAGGTTTGCTGAGATGGAAAAGGTTCTTTGAGAACAACCGTAGTTCCCTGGGTGCCTTTGAGAAATCTACTTACTTCAGCCCGTCAAGGATAGTCCTTGGTGTAGTGCTTTTAGTCACAAATCAAACAAGGGTACTTTGTCTTACGCTATGAACCAATATTAGCACGATATTTAGATGAATTTGGTTTTGGGGTATCGGCTTTGGCCTTACCTTTACCCTTATTTTCCCCCTTGGAAGTTTTATCCATTGGATTGGCCTGAATGACATTGAATTCCACGATTTTACCAAGATTCGGGGTGGACTGAGAAGCAATATCATTGGAAGTATTAGACTTTTTCTTCCTAGGATTTGAAGGAGAAGAATTCCGAGAAGTCTGAGACATGGAACCGATGATACCATTGACAAATGGTGTCACCGATGCTTTGGAAGTTCTAGGTTGAGGAGCATGAGGCAAGATATCATACAACATGCCAGACTAAGGGTACACAAGATCAAGGTTCTGGGCACGATAAATGGCTTGTTCTTTGGTTACACATGCCCCCATAGCTATGTCTTTAGTGATCTGGTTGACAAACAAGGTAGTGAACCAATCAGTTAGAAGCTGATCAGGAATATCAAACTTGATCAAGCGACGACGACACCTCCATTCATGAATATGATCTGAGATATGAGTAGCTCGGTCTCGTTTCAAGGATGTGAGGAGGTGCATCCCAGTCTCATAGTGAACCAGTAACTGAAAATGGGTAAGAAATTCTATGGCTAAAGAGTTGAAATCTTTAAAAATGCCACGAGATAATTCGATGTACCACTTTGCAGCGACACCAGTAAGATTTCATTGGAGAAGACAGAGTCGAATGGAATCATGAACCCAAGAGTTAGAGGAACACCAAAAGTGGTATGTCATAACATGTGCTTGGGGGTCTTCTCCAGACTTACCCTCAAATTTATAATAATCACCAAGAATCTTAGTTGGAACCGGAGGCCAATACGGGTTATGAAGAATCAGATTCTTCGTTAACTTTGACACATCTAGTAGTTCCAACATAGCGAGAAATGGTAATTGAGTATTGAAAGGCATAGGAGGCCTTTAATAAGGACCTGTGTTAGCATTCCACCATGTCTGGGAGAAATTTGAACTTCATATTTTTTGTCTCAGAGGATTCTAACCATAGGGGTTATAAGCCTAATAGTTCTGCCCATACTGGGGTTGAGGACCAGGATACTGATTCTGAGCATACCATTGAGGACCTTGTTGAGCAACGTATGGATTCTATTATGGAATGTAAGCATTTCCTTGAGGTGGATTATACACCATACAAGATTTATTTTGAGGTTAATAAGTAAAACCTTGGGGTGCACTATATATTGCTTGATATTGACCGTGAGGAGGGTAAGTAGCACCTTGAGTCTGAGCAGGTGGACCCTGCTGAGCAGGTTGAATGGGTTGCCGAGTTGATTGAACAGGTTGAACTGGCTGTTGGGCTGGTTGAACAGGTTGAACCGGCTACTGAGCAGGTTGAATCAGCTGCTGAGGCTGGGCAGGCTGTCCATGCAGAGCAGGTTGGCCTTGGATACTAAGAGCCACCAGGTTTCCCTTGTGTAAGAGGTTCGCTCGATGGTTGTGATGGACCAAGTTGTCCTTGATAACCAAGTTGACCTAGAGAAGGACCATAGGGTTGTCCTTGTTACACAAAGTTCTAGCCTTGTTGGACGTAAGGCTGTTGTTGTTGCACAAAAGATTGTCCCTGTGGTGGATAAATTTCCCCCCCAGGAACATAAGATGCTCCTAGTTGATATTGATATTGAGGTTGACCAGAAGGACCATAGGGTTTTTGGGCTGAAGGTTTACCCTGTAAGGGTTGTCCTTGCAAACCATAAGGTTGTCCCTGCTGGATAAAAGGTTTTCCCTATGAGGGTTGTCCTTGTAGACCAGAGGGTTGTCCTTGTATCACCGACCCTCGATGAGGGACGGTCCGATAAGGATCAGCCAGAGGTAGATAAAAAACCTAATTTGGATCTTTAGGAGGCAAATAAGCATGGTTACCGTAGACATCATAGTGATGCAGAGGATTGACAGGAGCTTGGGGCTGCTAAGAACCTTGAAATTTTTCTAAACAACCAATAAATATTCTTCAAAAGTAAGGCTACCAAGAATCATAGGGGCAGAGGAAGTTGAAGCCACACTAGAAGTAGGCGTAGCCTTCGCGGCATAGGGTTGTGATTTTCCTAGGCCGGAATTGACAGGCCACGTAGGATTAAGAAAGATAAACCTGCGAGTGTGAAAATATCCTGACCACTGATGTGTAACGACCAGTGCAGATGAAGCCACAAAAACGGTAGGTTGGAGTGGGACAGATGTAACAACGACCGAAGAACTAGGTGTAGACGGTGACAGTCATAATGAAGGAAGGACCGAACTCCTTGGAGGAGTAAAAGTACTGGAGGATGCTATGGACGCGACACCAGAAATAATCTGACTCAAAGTCTGATAATGAGGTGGAAGTGACATCAATGGAGGGGAAAATTGATTAGAGACACGCTGGAGATCTCAAGGGAAAAGCTGATATTCTCCTGTGGACATAGGCATTTCTTCACTTCCGAGAGGACTTGAAGAATCCATGTATGACGAAGCTGTAAGATCTTCTAAAATACGACGCGGACTAGGAGGTATAGCAGCAACTATAAAAGGTGACCCCAAATTAAGAGGAGGGAATTCTTCCTCACTCTCAAAACCAGACCAAGCACTTTGAGCAGGCCAATTGAACTCAACTAACTCTTCAAGAGGAGATCGATTAGTGAGAGGTTGAACACTTGGGAGAATAGGCTGCGCAACTCGAAAAACCTAGTGGACTGAGGGGTTTTGAAAGAAACATCAAGAAAAGAACTACCACTAGGAGGCAGTGAAGAATACGACGAAATTGGTGATTCTACCACTGTGACAGTATTTCAACAAAGGAAGGAAAAGCGAGAAAAACCAATTCAAGGCTTCAAGACCAAACTCTAAGGAATCACAAAACAAGCCAAGTAAAGAACTTTTAATGGGCATGTGACCGTGGGTAATCAATTTTACGACACTGGAACAAAACTTTTTTGTTTCATGTTTTAAGAGTCGAGAAACAAACAAAAGATGACTCTAGTCACTTTCAATTTTAAACGAGCGTGAAGGGAAAAGTGCTCGATGATCTCTTCTCTTTTTAAGGAGTCACAAAAATATCAAAATTACTACTCAGGTAATCTAAGCAAGAGGGTGTACCAAGTTTCTGTGAACTGCCATATACACCTTGGTGATCAAATGAAAGAAAAATGACCAAGGACTTAATGTACGTGCAGGTAGTCTCCCTGAATTCTATGTTCGGTGTATCACGATTACAGGGCAACAGAATCGGCTTCCTATGGATAAAGGATATGAACCTATGAGGGTCACCCTTTATATACATGACGGTACGGAAAGCACAAGTCCGTACTAGTGCTGTCGAAATCCAGATGGCGAACGAAAACTTACTAGGTTTAATGATGCCGGAACATGTCACTAGCCTAAACCGCTAAAAATGTTTGTGTTAGGTTCCAATGCTTCCTTAGGTAATTGAATAATTTTTACAGTTGATCTTGAATTAATGTTTCAATTTCAAGGCCCTACCAAATTTGGTCTCAAATCTTCTAAATTCAAGTTAAATGCAATAGAACATTATTTTCCATTCGATGTATGCTAACTAAGAGAAGGATAAAGATCTTTCAGAAAGTAGAAAACACTGAAAATATACGAATAAGCCCCCTAATGCATCTAATACAATAAAAACGAGAAACAAAAAACTATTTCCTATATGTAACCACTAGTTATGCAAAAAAAAAATTCATTTCCGATGCAAATGAAAGGATGCAATTTTTTTGTTTTTTGAATGATTGAAGCACACAATGCACTAATTACATCAAAAATCAAATCAAACACTAGTTTAGAGCACTATGAATGTAGAGATCTCAAAATGAATGATTCAAAATCAATACAAACAAAAATGCACTCAAACCAATGATGCACTCTTTCAAACAAAGTGAAAGCCTTCTAAATGACCCAAACGAGCAATGTAATCTATGTTCGAAAACGAAGAGACAAAGAGTTAAACAAACACAAAAGTAATTGTTCAACAAACCAAAAACTCAAAAGATCAAGAAATACTGAAGTAACTGAACAGGGAAATGAACTGAAAAGAAACCAAAAGCCTTGGCCTTCAATCAGAAGGCTCAATGAGTGAAAGACACTTAGAACCCTATGTAATATCCCAAATTGGAAAATTCAACAATATTGACCATAAAAACATTATTTCCAGAAAAAATTATGCTATAAGAAGGGGAAATAACACTTGGATCCCTTACAAAATGGTACCAGAAACAAATCCCTTTTGCTAAGTTGAAAAGACCTCTCGGGACAATATGGCCTAAAAACACCTAAAACCCCATGACTTATACCATGCAGAATTTCTAAAGCACATGACTGCATGATTTAATGAGGTATTCTACAAAAATATGATAGAAAACCATAGATCTAGAGTTTTAATAGGCAATATGCTGAGAAAACAGAGATCTAGCCTCTTCAATACATTATTGAGATAACCCAACAAGGGTTTCTTGAAAGCATAAGTACAAAGGAGCAGATCTATACATCCAGCTATGAAATAATGTAGTTTTACTAAAAATTTACAAACATATAGCTGAATGATACAATAAATAGATGAGAATCCCCTTTGGTAGTTTTCCGAAAGAAGGTTTGACCCTTTCCTTAGGAAACTAGCTCAAAACCAAGGGATTTAACCTGAATACAAAAATCTCGGAGTTGCAGTATCAAAACTGAGTAGCTGCTACAAATCAAGAACTGGATGGAGATGGCTATAGATGATGCACAAGCTGAAAAAACCTCCTCCAATGTATCTTCCAAGTGAAAGGATGATCCTAACACTGAAGATCTCACCCTCCAGTAATCACTACAAACCCTCACTGCAAATACTCACTAAAAATTACACAGTCACTGAGGGATAATACACTATAGGTGAAAGAAAATGGGTTGGACAAGTGCCAAGATCTGAAATATTCCCTAAGGGCTTCCTAACTGATCTCCCAAAGGAAATAAAGCCTCTTCCTCTGAAAAATAAGCTGAGGAAGTGGTGTTGAGAAACCTCCACTGCAACACCCTGCAACACAATGTTATACTGCTGTAGAAATAACATTGTAGCTGAAGGAGGATGCTTGGCCTCAAGCCTGGATGTGTAGAAATGAAGAGAAAGCTCCCTCAAGAGGCCTCTATTAAAAGAAGAAGGAATTCCTAAACAAGAATGCCTTGTGCTAAGCAGCACCGTAACTCTGCTAAACAACAAGAGAATGCAAAATAGTCTAACCAGACCATAAAATCAATAATCCATAACATGAGTTCATATGGCTACCTTGCCCTCCTTTTATACAAATGGAATCCCTCTCTCCTTGGGTCCCACTCATTAGGGTTTCCTCCACCAAGGAATCTTCCTCCCACTATCTTTGCACTGTCTCCCAAGATGATCTCCACCTCCTATCCCAGCACTGTTGACTTGGTCAAATTTGACCTTATCCACATGTAAATTTCCTCTTTCACACATGAGGGTGTGAGATCCAGCTCTTATGATGATCCATTTTCATACAATGAGGGATTTTATTCATATTTCTGAAATGTATGGGCCTCCTTACCCATTTATTCATCTCCTAAGTGAAATCAGCAAAAATCAATATTCCAATTAGTTGCATGCTAATTTTGGAATATTGGCTAGCCCTCCCTCCCAAATGGTTGTTTGTCCTCAAGAAAATGCAAGGATATAACTAAGAAGTCTCCCATCCTCCCCGCTGTAGCATCCATGCGACAAGGATATGCTCCTCCAAAGAATGATGCCGGCTCTATCAATAAATCTCCATACACATCCTCCCAAGCAGCGGCAAGTCAGCTAAATAGCTATCATCATGAACAAGGAGAGTACTCAAGAAGGAAATAAGGTGTTGTCCAAGAGGTCCCCTTGAGGCATGGGATCCGAAATGCATGGGGAATCATCATTCCCATGTGGATCCTCCATCCCAAAGCAATCATCCATACAAAATGAGCCACCCAATTAGTTGCATGCTAATTTTGGAATATTACACCCTAGGGCTATGAATTGCACTGATAGGAAAATAGAGGAGTATATTAGAAGAGCAAGCCTAAAGCCCTCAAAACCATTCCAAAAAGATCAATTTCAAATGAAAGAACAAGCCAGATTCAAGCACAATTAACCAAAAACTCAGCAAAAGGGTCAAACCAAATCCTACAAGATTCGGTGTGACTGTGAGGTGGTAATCCATGCCAAACAGGGGTTGGTGCTACTGAAACAAAAGAAACATGCACCAATTTGCGCGGCTATTAAAAAAAAAAGTGCGCCAAGCTAGATAACTATGGGAGGAGGGAAGAACTAGTGAGAAGAGGTCAATCTTGACACTTTGGAGCTGAACAGGAGGATCCCAAACACTCAAACAATCCAAGAAAGATAGACAAGCAAGCAAACGACTGAAGTCAACTAGACAAGACAAACTCCTAAAAGGAAACAAAATGACAAACTCACACTGATCCCTAGCAGAGTCACCAATTTGTTGGGAAGGTAAATCCTCTCTATGAACATAGACGATTGCTCTAGCCCTAGAGTGGGTCTAGCAACAAAGGGACAAGCTAAAGTGTAGGTTCTTTAATTAATGAATGAAAAGGATAGGGTAGATGGGCCTACCTGAATTCTAATGTTGTTGTCACTGTAGTCGTGGTGGACTCTTGATCTCTGCTCCGACGAGTCACAATCCTTCTGCAACAATGCTCAGATACCTGCACGAAGATCAGAAAACAAGAGCAACATAAAAAATAATGATTTCATTCATAATAAACTAACCAGTCAAGGAGGGTTAAGCATATTGCATCAAATAAAACACATAACGCGAGATGGGAACCAGACAATAGTCATGTATATGTATAAATAAAAGAAAGAGTTACAACCGGAGCCTGGACGTCACAGCCTCCTTCAGCGGGGTTCAATCGAAGCACGTCTCGATGGATCGTCAAGGAATTTGGACGGGATGAGGACACAAGCCTAAGCTCTCTCAACAAAGGTTTCTTCCATTCTATATTTCTAGCAAAATGTACAAGAATCTCTTCAACGTTTCAACTATAATATGTTTATTTTAGCTAGCTCATCAATGGAAGATGGCTATATTTATAGATGGAGAGGGGGTGGTTGGGATCCCTACAATGGTGGAAGGGAGGCCTTATCCCTTGGGAGGTTTCCCCAAAAGGTGGAAACAAAAGGCCAAAGGAGGGAGGCCGTGGTTATTCAATTGAACTACTCCAGATGACTTGCCCACGAAGTTGTTATGATGGAAAATTCACCTCTGTTTTTAAAAAAACATTCCTTAAACAGGTTGTCGCGGGTAGCTCACTAGGACAGAGCGTCAATGGACGCAGTGCCTAGTGTTAATTTCCTCATTGGCACGAGCGCATAAAATTCTACTAGCGCCAAGGAAAAAACATGTGTTTCTGATGGTCTGCTCAGGAAATTTCTAACAGAAGGAGTGTTGTCCTCGTGGCAAGGGATGAAATTATGGTATTTTCAAGGTATGACACTCTGTTTTGGTCACAAAAATGATCCTCCAATGTGCGGGACGGGAATTGCAGGGACAGTGACAAAATGTTGTGTAACAGCCTCTATCCTTTTCCTTGTACAATGTTCTCTATTCTATTTATGGTTGAAACACCCTATCTTTGTGTAATGTTTTATCCATATTGGTTGGATGGCTTCTTTACTTACATAACTTTTACACCATAAGCTATATGATTATACAACGAACATAAAATTCACATAATGTTCTAAAAATACTTTTTCTGTGAGCTTTATGTAACCCATTGTTTTTTATGCCAACTAGGGTCGATATGTTTCTAATTTTGTGTAGAAATTACTTGTATATTCAAACTACTAATTGTATTTTTCTAAAATAATAGACTTGAATATACTCTACAAATTGCGGAAACCAATTTAAACAATTGCAAAGTCACAAAGCATACAAGAGGAAGAATTCAATCCAAACATTACACAATGATGTCCAAGGGGAAGCCACAACTAAAAACCCCACTATATGTATATTTCATTAGTCATAAAATATGAGAAGATTACAATACTTTGCTCATGCCCAAGCAACCTATGCACTATTTCTATTTGTCTCACAACTTCCTAGACAAGCCTTAGTCCAATACTTAACCAAATTTTGGCTTTCACAAGTCCCTATTTTCTTGCACTATTTCCTTGGGAATTAGCCCCCTATTAATTAGGGAAGTCCTCAATTGGAATTGTGCAATACATCATAGACCTTCCTTTGACTACATTCATGACCTGTAAAATTTGGATGAATATAAAACTATTGATACATTTCCCTTGATCTCCAATATAAACTCGATAATTCTCGTATCACACATACATGAGTTATTTATGGCTGATTTATTAGTTAACTAGTTGATCATTAAGTACACGCCCCACTACTAGACCTCCCACTAGTTCCTCCAATAGTTGGAACTAGTTAAACTGACTTTAACTCAGATAAACTGAATTAATTAATTAAAACTCAGAATAAACTCAACCAGGTATGCTAAAAAGTAGGAGCCACTTTATATGACTCAAGTTATACCCTCAACTCGAAATAAATCAACCAACTAAGTCAAAATAACTTAGTTAACTCGTACAAGTTGTCATCAGGTGTGGAATTACAATTTTCTTCTAATTTAATTCAAGGGAAAATTTAATTATAATCTTTCTTGGTGCCATTTTCAACACTCCATCTCAGCAAGAAAGGGATTATAAGATACCCTAATCATGCCTCTATGGAACTCGAATTTGCATCTTGACAGTGCCTTAGTCAAGATGTATGTATCATATTCCTATGTAGGAATGTACTCTAGCATCATGATCTGCCTCTGCATACAATCTCTGAGATGGTGGTACCAAACGTCAATATGATTGGAACTATCATGAAAAAATGGATTCACTGAGAGTTTGATACAACTATGGTTGTCATAGTAAATCAGTGTAGGATCCATCTACTGACCAAATAACCCAACAAGAATCTTCCTCATCCAGATAGCCTTACAAGTTGCTTGACTAGCAGCCATGTACTTTACTTCTGCTGAACTAAGTGCAACTGAACTCTGCTTCCTATTGTACCAAGAAAATTTTGTTGACCTAATACTGAATATTACTCCTGATGTGCTTTTCCTGTCTGATGGACTCTGATGTAGGGGCATTAGGCCCAAGAAAATTCTTTGTATTTTAATAGACATAGGGGGGTCTCATGTTTTTGCTTTCTTATGTAATTATCAATAATTAGAGTATTTTGAATAAATATAGAGAGAAATTGTAAATGTTCCCAAATGATTGGATAACATGAGGGAATTTGATTATGTAGGAATATGAAGAGACAGTTCAGATTTAGGAATGAAATTAGAGTCAGTTTCAGTAAATTGAGGGACTTAGTCTAGATTTAGGAAATATAGAATCTCAAGAGTTTTGTTGGGCATTAAAGAAGCTGAATCGATTCATTAATATTTTGTATAAATGTAAGCATCAAGGATAGAGCTGAAGAGTTGGAGAGATAGAGTTAGAGTAGATTTGGAACC
Source organism: Pinus albicaulis (assembly GCA_034641835.2). NCBI lineage: Eukaryota > Viridiplantae > Streptophyta > Pinopsida > Pinales > Pinaceae > Pinus > Pinus albicaulis. Next base: position 82,747,842 of record CM076576.1, read on the forward strand.
CAGAATTCCTGTAAGCCTACGGGTAGTTGAAGAGGCCACTTGATTCTGAAGATATGGCCGAGGACCAGAAGCTCTGTAAGTGAAATCATTTATATATATGAAAGGATTTTTTCCAGTATTACATAAGTATTATTTGATCTAAACTCTGTGTGGTAGGATTTTAGTCTCATTAAGAATTTGTATGAACAACGTGTGATAAACTCTGTCTTAAGGGTTAATGCCAATGTTTTGATTCATAAGTAATTCGAATAAGCTGAGGATTATGTGTAATGATTTGATTCTGGAATGAATAAGAAATTCAAATCAAATGCTATTGAATTGAATTATGTGGACCTTTTAGATCAAGGAATAGAATTGCTTGGCCAGAATGAGTACTGAATAAGGCAGGTTGAGGGAACTTATAAATTCTGTTATGTAATTATGGGACCATGAAGTTCTGGGGGTTGAAATCAGTTGAGGCTTTGTGTTTATTAAGTGGATTTAGAGACCACATCTATAAATTACTGGAGTGAATTATAGGGTTATTTAAACCATAGAAATCATGCATTAGAGAATCCAAACAGGTCGACGAACTCTTGCTACAGACCTTTTGAAATCCGAACAAAAGACAGAGTGGGTGTGTTTTCCATGGCTGCATAGACTATGGTCTGTGTAGGAGCTAAAGCGATGACGTGGAGGATTGAAAAGAAAATATGAAGAACGCTGGTTCAAGTCAATGTAGAATCTACCTAAGTGTTGGAACGAAAACCTGAGTCCTAGTATAGAACCGGAAAATTCTCAAAAGGTGGAACCGTGAAAGAAACGAAACCTGGAATGGTGAATGAAATAGAACGTGAGGACGGTTTTGAGAATTAAACCAACAGTCTCACGTTGGGTTCAAAATGGTAAGCAGTATTGCTGAAAATAATGCGATAGCATCTATGCTTTGACACGTGGTATTGGCGGTTTTAATTTACAACCCATTTCACATAATTTTTTAGCATTAAAGCTCGGTGGAAAAAAAATGTGATTCCCATCCGATTCTAGCCATCAAAGACCAACGGGTGTCCGCATGAGCAAGTTGCATGATGATTAATGGAGGTGTTAAACAAGAAAAGAGGTATGTCATGAATGTTGTGGGCCTGAGAGTTTAATCTATGGTGACCTTTAGGGTTCGTTTTTAAACAAATCGAAGTTTATATGTTGTTTGGGTTCAGAAGTATAATGTGAAATGATAAATTTGTGGCGATATAAGAACGTAATTTGTTCTTAGTATTTTGGGTTTAACTCAAGTCTGAGTGCTATATGCAAGGCGGCCAAAGACCTACTATCGTCCATAACCATAACCATACGATGGGATTGTAAGTTATGGGACCCATCAAACCTATATATATGTTGGCGCATGGATCTTAATCCAATGAATGACGTGAAGGTTTACCTAACACCTCAATGTTAATGGGTTAGAAAGGTAGAGCAGTCTATATGCGATTTGAAGTTTGAAATATGGCTTTAGACCATTAATTGAAAGGAGCTTCCACATGAGATAAAGATTATAATTCTAGGTTTAGAGTTGTGGGTTTCTAACCATAAGAGAATTTTAATTTAATATCTCAAATCTCAAATTTGAGATATTAAAGCTTCCAAATATAATTTTGAATTTTCCAAGTTGATAACTATTGTGAGTTTGCCCTGATTGTGGATTTAATTGGGGCATGAATTTGAATGCATTTTACATGCAGCTTTGAGAGTGGAACATGTGGGTTTGGCAGGGGTGCCCCACCATTATGTGGTATCAAAGTAGGATAAGCTCTTTTGAAAATTGATTTTTGAAATGCATGTGTACTGAAGTAGTGAAGAAATTTTGGTTTTTAAATTTGTTTAACGGAAATTGCAGATTTGAAGAGGTGTGCAGTGAAGGTATTCAAATTTGCAGAATTTGAAGACAAAGTGTTTTGAAGATTGCCAGGATATTTTCTAAAGATGTGAACACAGGTGTGATGGTGATGGCAAAGAGATCAGATTTAAATCTGACAGGACAACGTACAATGCGGTAGAGCATTGGGAGGATTTGCAGAAGTAATTGCAAATGGATGTTGAAAAAACTCTGAAGGTGAGGTATTTTTTATTCTGTTTGAAGAATTTTGTTTGCAGAATGTAGATTGCAGACAATTGAGGGGAATCTCAGCAAAAGAATATCACAGCTTTGAAAATCAGTGATGAAGGAAGCCAGTGAAGGTTTCTAAAGAGAAAGGAGAGTGTGGCAGAACCTTGAGAATTCCCAATAGAGGTTGGATGAAAAGAGAATAGATGTGTTCTTGAGAAGTTGTAGAGGAGTGAAGCCTTAAGGAGTAGAGAGAATTCTCAAGAGGTTCCAGAGATAGAGGTCTTGTACTTGCCAAAATACTGGATCCGGAGAGGGGATAGGTGAGGTAAGTTGTGACAAGGAGGACTTATTACTGCAGATGTTTCAGTGAAGCCGTGATAAGTGAGTGAGAACTCATGAAGGAGAATATGGCTACTAATAGTCATAGCAGAGAGGGAAAAGGTTCTGAGAGAGGCCACAATAGCATGAAGATGAATAAAGAGGATGCCAAGATAGCTGGCATGCAGAGACAGTTAAGAAAGGAAGAGTATGAGAAAGAGGTAGCTAAGATCATGGAACAGTTCGAAAAATTGCAGATGATGATAAAAGAGAGCCAGAGAATTAGTTGGCTCATGAAGAAGAGATTGAAGTGGCAGAGGCTACAAATAAAGAGAGAGAAGATGATACATGCTCAGTAGAAAGAGAGATTACTTAGGATGATTGAGTATTTGGAGAAGGACTTGAAGACTGAGAATTCAAGTGAGACCAAGAGTTCAACTGAATTTACATTTGAAAATTTTTGTATGTTTGCAGGAAAAACATGTGGAGGTGGACAAGCTGCTGATGTTGTCACTAGGGAGGAAAATGCAACAGCCAGATATTTTGAAAATGGCCATACACAGTCGGGGAAAGGTTTTGCTTTCCAACATATTGGAAGCAGAGGAGATTTAACTTATGATGATGGCCAGAAGCTGGAAATTGAGAAATCAATTGAAAAGTTGGAGGAGAATGAGGTGAAGACCATTGAAGAATTTCTGAAATGTATAGCAGACTTGGAACAGCAAGAGGATTTGATGATCAAATCATCAAATGAGACCATGGAGTCTTATGGTTTTAAAACTGACAAGATGTGTGTGAATGCAGGTATTGAAGAAGAAAGTTCACGTGATGAAATTGTATTCAATAAAGCTGAAAATTGCCAAGTCACATATGATGATTATCTTTCAGAAGAAGATCAAATTGAATTACTGCAGTAGAAGGAAATCATAAATTCCTTGTTTAACGAAAGAGATTGTTTCAATGACGATACAACAGTTGTGTTTGATGATGATAAATTTTTCGTTAATGATGACAATGAAAAATTGATTTTATTGAATGGCCAAGTGAAAAGTGATGGAAAGATAATTGAATTTATTGCGGAAATGGAAGATCATAATTCTATTTTTGATGAAAGATGAAAAGGTAGTGACAGCAGGAAACTTGACTTGTGATGAATTGGAGGATAGCGAAGATTGTATAAATTTTTTCTCAGATGAGATGACAGATTTATGGCATGAGTTAAGAGTTCTAGAGCAAAGACTAGAAACACAGAGAATAAGTGTTCAGATTGTAAAGGCAGAGATAAATGAGAATGAGAAGGTTCATTTTTATGAACCAGAGCAAGGAGAAATCCTTGAAGAGGATGATTCAGAGGAGAGACTAACTAACAGTCTCAAGAGTTTCTTGAAGGATTGGAATCAACATACTGAGGTGCTAATGACAGAGCAACAGAATGAAGTATTGCTGGGAGAAATGACAGAGCAGAAAATTGAAGTGTTGCCAGAGGAGGAAGAGACACAAGGATTTTATAAATTTGGTGTGTGTTTTATGATTGCAGGTACTGATGGAAAGACTAAGGAATGTTTGGTCTAGGAGAAGAAAAGAGATGATGACAGTGATTGGAAATTTAAATACCAGTCCAAGAAATTTCTGAAGTCAAGGAATGAAGAAATTGTCATGAATGACAATTAGGAAGAGTTTTTCTGTTTTAGAGAAAAAGAAGGCATGGATGATTGGGTGGAAGTAAGCATGAGAGCTCAGAAAGTGGAAGCTAGAGAAGAGGCTCAAAAATTAAGGGCAAGATCCGGAGTAAGAGCAGCAGTAAGGACTGAGCAAGCAAGGGCTCAACAAATAAGAACTCAGCAAGCAGAAGCAGAAGTAGAAGTTCAGCAATCAAGATGGAGCAATATCCAGTAGTCAGAAGATAAATTAGATCAGGAAATTGAATTGATAAGAAAACTGATGGTAAAGGTGTCTCAGAGGAAGGCAACATCAAGAAAACAAATAAGAAGAAGCAATAGCAAAAGAAGGACATAATATGAAAACGTAGCTGGAGGCAAGTTGCAGAATAAAGTATGGAAGCCTGGAGAAGTGAAAAAGAAGAATATTGCAGCAAATGATCAGTTGCATAACAAAGTGTGGGATCTAGGAAGAGAAAGATTGAAAGCACATGATCAGGAGATCATGATTCATTTTAACCTTGGGAGTCTGATGCAAGGGCATTAAGCCTAAGAAAATGCTTTGTATTTTAATAGAAATAGGGGAGTCACATGTTTTTGCTTTCTTATGTAATTATCAATAATTAGAGTATTTTGAATAAATATAGAGAGAAATTGTAAATGTTCCCAAATGATTGGAGAACATGAGGGAATTTTATTAGTTAGGAATATGAAGAGACAGTTCAGATTTAGGAATGAAATTAGAGTCAATTTCAATAAATTGAGGGACTTATTCTAGATTTAGGAAATCTAGAATCTCAAGATTTTTGTTGAGCGTTAATGAAGCTGAATCGATTCATTAATATTTTGTATAAATTTAAGCATCAAGGATAGAGCTGAAGAGCTGGACAGAAAATTTAGAGTAAATTTGGAACCCATAATTCATGTAAGCCTATGGGCAGTTGAAGAGGCCACTTGATTCTGAAGATCTGGCCGAGGACTAGAAGCTCTGTAAGTGAACTCATTTATATATATATGAAAGGATTTTTTCAAGTATTACGTAAGTATTATTTGATTTAAACTCTGTGTGGTAGGCTTTGAGTCTCATTAAGAATTTGTATGAACAACGTGTGATAAACTCTATCTTAATTGTTAATGCCAATGTTTTGATTCATAAGTAATTTGAATAAGCTGAGGATTATGTGTAATGATTTGATTCTAGAATGAATAAGAAATTCAAATAAAATTCTATTGAATTGAATTCCATGGACTTTTAGATCGAGGAATAGAATTTCTTGGCTGGAATGTGTACTGAATAAGGCAGGTTGAGGGAACTTATAAATTCTATTATGTAATGATGGGACCGTGAAGTTCTGGGGGTTGAAATCAGTTGAGGCTTTGTGTTTATTAAGTCAAGTTAGAATACAGAGCTATAAACTACCGGAGTGCATTATAGGGTTATTTAAACCACATAAATTGTGCATTGGAGAATCTGAACAGTTCGACGAACTCTTGCTACAGACCTTTTGAAATACGAACAGAAGACAGAGTGGATGCGTTTGCCATGGCTACATAGACTATGGTCTGTGCAGGATCCAAAGCGATGACGTGGAGGATTGAAAAGAACGTATGCAGAATGCCAGTTCAAGTCAATGTAGAATCTGCCTTAGTGTTGGAACGAAAACCCGAGTCTTAGTATAGAACTAGAAAATTCGCAAAAGGCGAAACCATGAAAGAAACGAAACCCAGAATGGTGAATGAAATAGAACGTGAGGGCGATTTTGAGAATTAAACCAACAGTCTCGCGTTGGGTTCAAAATGGTAAGCGATATTGCTGAAAATAATGCGATAGCATCCAGGCTTTGACACGTAGTATTGGCAGTTTAATTTACAGCCCATTTCGTATAATTTTTTAGCGTTAAAGCTCGGTGGAAAAAAAATGCGATTCCCGTCCGATTCTAGCGGTCAGAGATCAACGGGTGTCCACATGAGCAAGTTTCATGATGATTAATGGAGGTGTTAAACAAGCGAAGAGGTTTGTCATGAATGTTGTGGGCCTGAGAGTTTAATATATGGTGACCTTTAGGGTTCAGTTTTAAACAAATCGAAGTTTATATGTTGTTTGGGCTCGGATGTATAAGGTGAAATGATAAATTTGTGGCGATATAAGAGTGTAATTTGTTCTTATTATTTTGGGTTTAACTCAAGTCTGAGTGCTATATGCAAGGCGGTCGAAGACCTACTATCGTTCATAACCATAACCATACGATGGGATTGTAAGTTATGGGACCCATTAGACCTATATATATGTTGGCGTATGGATCTTAATCCAATGAATGACATGAAGGTTTACCTAACACCTCAATGTTAATAGGTTAGAAAGGTAGAGCAGTCTATATATGGTTTGAAGTTTGAAATATGGCTTTATACCATTAATTGAAAGGAGTTTCCACATGAGATAAAGATTATAATTCTGGGTTGAGAGTTGTGGGTTTCTAACCATAAGATAATTTTAATTTAATATCTCAAATCTCAGATTTGAGATATTAAAGTTTCCAGATATAATTTTGAATTTTCCAGGTTGATAACTACTGTGAGTTTGCCCTGATTGTGGATTTAATTGGGGCATGAATTTGAATGCATTTTATATGCAGCTTTGAGAGTGGAACATGTGGGTTTGGCAGGGGTGCCCCGCCATCAAAACTCCCTGCTCAATATGCATCTGTGAATCCTTACAACTTCACTCCCTCTCTCCATATGTACCAAAGAACAAGATGAGTGGTGCCTCTGAGGTATCTCAACACATGTTTGGTTGCCTTCCAATAGAGTTTGGTAGGATTAACCATTTCTTGACTAAGCCAGTTAACTTCATAACACATGTTTGTTAGTGTGTTCACCAAGTAGATAAGTGAACCCACAAGCTGCCTATAAATGGTAGATTCTACCGCTTCGCCTAGAGTGGCATCTTCCTTCCTCCAATTCACTACTAGAGGAGTCTCCATGGGTTTTATTCTCTCCATGTGAAACTTCTTTAGTATCTTGTTGGCATACTTGCCTTGAGAGACAAATAGTTCCCCATTTCCTTACCAAATTTTCAAGCCAAGGAAATAATGCATAAGCCCTATGTCTTTCATCTCAAATTCTCTTACCAAATCCTCTTTGCAATATTTTATCATATTCTCATCACTTGTTAGAATTAAATCATCGACATATAATATTATAATAAATAATTTACCTTCAACCATAATATGGTAAAGGTTTGCATCTGCTTCACTTTTGGTGAAGCCCAACCCGATGAAATAATTGTCGAACCTCGTGTACCAAGCACGAGGTTCTTGTTTCAATCCACACAACACTCACTTGAGTCTGCACACGTGTGACTCTCCGTTGAAGGTATCAAATCCTTTCGGATGCTCTATGTACACCTCTTACTCAATCACCCTGCAGAGGAAAGTTGTATTCACATCCAACTGATGTATCACCCATCCCATCTGTGCTGAAAGTGCTAGAATAGATCTAATTGAAGAGTACCCTACTACTAGAGAACATTCCTCCTCGTAATAAATTCTCTCCAACTCAGAGAACCCCATGGCCACAAATATGGCCTTGTGTTTCTCAATTCTCCCATCTGTTGCTTGCTTCACCGTGTAATTCCACCTGGATCCTACAAATGACTTGTCCTCTAGCCTTGGGACAACTTCCCAAGCATTGTTCCTGATAATGGAATTTTGGTAAAAATAATGAGAGGGGGGGAAGTGAGTCAATATTTAAAAAAAAATCACACAAATTATTCTTTTTCTTTTCTGAATTCTATACGCGACTTTACTTAAGAAAACTAGCGTATGTATGCAATTGTCATAAAATAAACTAGTGTATGCTTAGTAAACTTGTAAATAAACTAATTATTTATATGTTTAACTTGTAAGAGATTCATCGGTAATTTTGATAAGAAATAAGAATGTGTAGTAAGAACATAATAAAGCATCACACATAATAAAAACACATGAACACCAGGATTTAAGGTGGAAACCCAATGTGGGAGAAAACCACTACTGCTGTCGTCTCAGTCTTCAATCTTATTATTATCAAAAAATTATTACATTACTATACTAGAGCAGACTCATGTTAGTATGCAGGCACCCACCTACTGAAGAATACAACCTTCACTCATTCTCCAACTCCTACTGGAAGGGAGCTTCAACCCCCTAATCTCATTTACCAGCATCCACTAGAAGGGAGCTTCAACCACCTGATTTGATCACCATCTACTACTAGCAGGAAGCTTTGACTTCCTCATGTTAGACTCCTATAATTCACAGTATCGCAAGGTGACTAACTATTTCCCAGATCTTTCATATTGAAAATAATATTCCATGGTTGTCATTTATTTCCAAAGAAAGGAAGGGAAATCCCGACTGTCAAGAGCTTCAAAGGAATCAATCTGCCTTTTCAATTCAAGTGAAGGAGGAAAGTGTTGCTGAAAAGTGTAATGGTGAGAAAACTTCATTTTCTACGCTCATTAATTTCATTTATCCTCTTTTACCCTTCATTTTTCCAAATTTTGAATTCCAATGCTCGAAATTCCATTAAAACCATTCAAATCCAAATATCTATGCTTTCAAGACTTTATAGTAGCTTCACCCCCCACATTAGGTCGCTTGATATGTTAAACATATTTTATAAACCACATCAACGTTACCTTATCACAAATTCCACCCAAAACCTTTATCTCATTGACCCCTTCCTTAATTTTTCGCATTGACATTTCACAAACAATCCTTGCCACATTCATTTGCCACTTCATAAATCCTCCCACATCATTCCACCTTAAAATCCCCACATATTTACACCATCTCTACCCCCATATCCATATCCAACGATCTCTATGCATTTCATACCCCCCTCGTCCTTCGAACTTTAACCATGCGGGGGGGGGGTTCCGAAATAGGCAGTATCTCTTACTGCCATTCCCGCTACGTGGCGTACCTAGGCTTCTTCGCACCCCCTTGCTCCGATACCGCCTACCACTACACTACACCACAAAAATATTCTTTTCCCTCCACTCTGATACCGTCTACCCTGCGACTCCTGCCATCGTTGCGTCACGTCGACCACCGCCACCATTGCTCCACGTCGAAAAACTGACTTTCGCCACCACTGCGCCGAGTCCACCTACAGAGCCCCGTCACCGGTACTCCACGTCGCCCTTCTCTTCCATATCACCCAGAATTTTATTATTGGAACACTCTGTTATATTCGGGTAACTTCCCATTCAAAGTAATTTTTGCCAATCATTCAAGGAACAATGGGTTTTTCGTTTTAAAAGCTCCACTACGGCAACAATCGACAGAGAAGAGAAAGAAGTAATCGGAAGAAAAATGACCATCATGATAGTCAGTGCAAGCATCAAATCAAATCATCCAGTGATGATTTCTTAGAGAAAAACAGAGCCAAATGTTAGTGTTGCCTCTTTGACATCATAATAGCCAGATTCTGCAATCAGTGACGGGCTGCTAAATTAAATACAACCACCATTTTGGCCAGACTTATCTTATCACCACTTGCATGGTTCCACTTGTCCAATTTATGCTTGAATGTAATTAATGACAATTGTTGCAGTAGACAAAGTAACTGACTTAAGTTATAGATAAATATTGCATGAATTTGCAGTGTCGAAAGGGGCCATGGAAGGGAAAAACCACTGTAAAGGTATCATCTGGTTGTAAAAACTCTTTTTTTTTTATGGATGAAAGGACACTGTTTTTTCCATATTCTTGTGTTATGATATGTGGTGAAGTGCTTCTTTTCATGTAATTTTTCATTCTCCAGTTTCACATATTGTTTTCTCTCGTTTACTATGGACAAGAAAATTGTGTTCAGGATTTGCCATCGGACACCCTGTTCAATCTTGAAGTAGTATCTATGTTTTCCTCTAAAATCTAAATGCAGAATTCAGATAGGGTTTGCTCTGCATTTACATTGAACCTTAATCTCTCCTCCTTTTCCATTTCACAAACTGTAAGGATCCATTGGCATGACTAGCTTTCCTAGTTTCACATGATCTCAGTTGTTCATCCATTTAAATCTATTTACACCTGTTTTACTCAATATTCCAATGGCCCTCTTCTATTGTCTCAACGAAAAACTTTCAAACAAACCCCTATGCACTAATAGCTAGCCCAAAATTCCCATCAAACAAAGCTATATCTAACATAGATATCTGTCTCTAGGTCTAGGAGGGCTAGATCCTAGGCCTGAAGCAGTTTTGATGTTGGCCCTCCGATGTTCTGTCTTTAGCATGTGGAAATACGGGGCGCTAACATAGTGGCGACCATACTGGGGACAAACTATCTCCAGTAATGCACTTCAAGTTTCAATTTTGACTTTGATGGTGAATAGAAGTAAAACGCTAAAAGTCTATTCCATTCACCTGACGACTCCATCGGCAGCAAAATCCAGAAACAGAGATTTGTTGGCGACTCCAGAAGCTCAAAATGGGATTAGTTGCAAGGATATATGCTCCAATGAACAGAGATAACATTCTCGTCTTCCCAAACAAAAATGCCTCAGGAAAATTGGCAAATAAATCTTCCTATTTTTCAAGATGAGAATGTTGTTGATGGTTTGTTACATCTCATTAAATTTTATATACATTCATGGAATTTGAAAGTCCAATGGCATGAGGATTGCCTCATGGATATGTTCACGGAAAAATTAGAAGGGAAAGCGAGGGAATGGTATGAAGGTTTAAACCTTGGTAGTTTGTTTTCTTTAAAACATTTCCACAAGGTGTTTTATGAGCATTATAAAGAATATTCTCCATCTTTATCATTAGCTAAAAATTGTTGTGATCAGTCTGAGGATTTCATACAATATCTTGAAAATATTGACGAAGATCTAGGAAATATGCATGATGAGGATCTCTTAGAAGCAATTTATTGATTTAATTCTCAAGTTAACTGTCATGATAACCAAGAGAAGTTAGTTGAAGATGAAAGAAATCAAGAAATGAAAGTAGATCCACAAGATCTCTTTGTGGAGAAAAATGAAAATTCATTTGTTCTTTTGTATGAGGCTAAAGAAGACATTTAGTCTCATGACCAATCTTCACGAGAGCGAGAAAAATATTGTTGTTTAATCCAGAGGAAACAAATACTGCCTCATCCTTTAATTGAAGAAGAAATTAATCAAATTCTAAGCATGTAGCCAGCCTCTCAATTTTTATGTAATCAGGAGATTAATTCTATTTGTTCTACTGTTGATTAAGTATTTCCTCATAAAGAAAAAAATGTAGAACAGTTTGATACTGATGTTATTTTACATTCTCAAGAAGGCTTATTTCCAGAAAGTGCTTATGTTCATCAAAATGATGGCCTTCAAATAGAATTCAGCAATCTCAGTCAAGACATATCAGGTTTTCTTGAGGAAAACATATTGGTGTACTATGAAAATGCCATATCAGATGACCATGAAGAATGTATATGCATCCTCTTTCAAAAGGATCCTGAGCATAACAAATTGGAACACAGAGTAGTCCTAAATGAAGCTTGTTGTTTGAATCCTCAGGGCCAAGTATTTTTCCAAGATCCTTTTGCTGCCCTATTAGAATCATTTAAAGAAGGAGTATGCTATGCCATGAATGGTTTGCTGCAGAATTTAAGGAAAATTTTGAACACTTATGTTCAATGGCAAGTAAGATGGAAGTGATCATTTTGTTTTTTCAGCCTACTAAAAAAGGTGAACAAGAATCAATCATGTACTCATTTACTTGATTGGTTATATTGGAAAAAAGAGCTCACTTAGTGTATATATCACCTCTAAGTTAGATTAGGGTAGGTAGGTGTGAAAATAAGCTTATTAATCTGAGAATTTTCTAGTTTTAATTTCAGATTTCTTTCTAGTTTTTAGTTCAAGTGTGTTCCAGACTTCAGTTTGTAGAGAGTGTTGATTTTAGTTTGAAGATTTCCATCCAGAGAGGATTTTAGAGCAAATCAAGTTGCAGAGTTGGGATCAGCCCCATGGATCAGGCCACTAGTCTACGGTGTTCTTGACACCTCCTGAAGGAGCTGCCATCCCCAACTGGAGCCACTATTAGAATCCTATAATTCACAGTATCACAAGGTGACTAATTATTTATGAAATCTTTCATATTGAAAATAATATTCCATGGCTGTCATTTATTTCCAGAAAAAGGAAGGGAAATACTGACTATCAAGAGCTTCAAAGGAATCAATCTACCTTTTTAGTTAAAATGAAGGAGGAAAGAGTTGCTAAAAAGCATAATGGTGAGAAAACTTCATTTTCTGCCCTCATTCATTTCATTTATCCTCTTTTACCCTTCATTTTTCAAAATTTTGAATTACAATGCTTGAAATCCCATTAAAACCATTCAAATCCAAATATCTATGCTTTCGAGACTTTATAGTAGCTCCTCCCCTTACATTAGGCCACTTGATATGTTATACATATGTTATAAGCCACATCAACCTTACCTTATCGCAAATTCCACCCAAAACCTTTATCTCATTGACCCCTTCCTTACTTTTTCGCATTGGAATTTTGCAAACAATCCTTGCCACATTCATTTTCCACTCCATAAATCTTCCGATGCGATATTAAAGGGACCCACCTTTCCCTAACATGTCAAATTTTCCCCACCACACATCGTACATCGCAATCAGCGATATTGCAATGCGATAAGAAGTGGAGTTGCAATGCAATGTGATTGCATATCGCACATGATATAGGATCCTTGTTATTTCTATTTTTTAAGATGCACGACATGCGATAAGTTATTCACTACAATTTGCAATCTGCAGGTAGGCCCACCTCCTTGCTACATCACCTTACATCACCTCCGCTTCGCACTTCGCAAGCTTTAGCATTCTACTCCCCGCGCTCATCACAAAAATTTCAATTTGCAATCTACGGGTGGGCCTACCTCCTTGCCACGTCACCATCCACTCATACCCCGATGGTAATTTATCCTCAACCCCACATCCCACGTTGTTCCACCTTAAAATCCTCGCACCTTTCATTGTCTCAGCCCCCCATCTCCACATCCGAAGATCTCCACGCATTTCTCACCCCCTTCGGCCTTCATAATTTAACCATGGGGGGGTCCAAAATGGGCGGTATCTCTTACTGCCATTCCCACTACGTGGCGTGCCTAGGCTAATTTTCACCCCCTACTCCAATACCACCTACCACTCCACTACCCCCCCCCAAAATCTGGTTTTCCCTTCGCTTTGATATCACCTACCCCACGACTCCTGCCATCGCTGCGTCACGTCGACCACTGCCACAATTTCTCCATGTCGACAAACCAACTTTCGCCACCACTGCATCGTGCCCACCTACAGACCCCCATCACCACTGCTCCACATCAACCTTCCTTTCCATCTCACCTAGAAGTTTATTATTGGAACACTCAAGTTATAATCGGGTAACCACCCATTCAAAGGAATTTCTACCAATCATTCAAGGAACAACAAGTTTTCCATTTTAAAAGCTCCACAACGGCAATAACCGATGCGGAAGAGACAAAAGAAATCAGAAATGGAATATCCATCATGGAAGCCAGCGCAGCCATCAGATCATATCATCCAATGACTATTTATTAAGGAAACACAGAGCCAGATGTCAGTGTTGCCTCTTCGGCATCATACTAGCCAGATTTTGCAATTAGTGACGAGCTGCGAAATTAAATACAACCACTGTTTTGGCCAGAATTATCTTATCACTGCTTGCATGGTTCCACTTCTCCAATTTATGCTTGAATGTAATTAATGAAAATCACTGTAGTAGACAGAGCAACTGACTTAAGTTTTAGATAAATACTACATTCATTTGCAGTATCAAAAGGGGCTCCGAAAAGGAGAAACCATTGTAAAGGTATCATTTGGTTGTAAACACTCTATTTTTGGATGGATGAAAGGACATTTTTGTTTCCAGATTCCTGTGTTACGATCTGTGGTGAAGTGCTTCTTTTCATGTAATTTTTTATTCTCCAGTTTCACATATTGTTTTCTCTCTTTACTGTGGATAAGATTATTTTTTCTTCAGGATTTGTCATCGAGCACCCTATTCAATCTTAAAGCAGTATCTTTTTTTTCCTCTAAAATCTGAATGCAGAATTTAGATAGGGTCTTCTATGCATTTACATTGAACCTTAATCTCTCCTCCTTTTCCATTTCACAAACTATAAGGATCCATTGCAATGACTAGCTTTCCTAGTCTCACATGATCTCAGTTGTTCATTCATTTAAATCTGTTTACACCTATTTGACTCCATAGCCCAATGGCCCTCTTCTGTTGTCTCAACCACAAACTTTCAAACAAACCCCTATGCACTAATAGCTAGCCTAAAATTCCCATCAAACAAAGTAAATCTAACAGAGATATCCCTCTCTGGGTCTAGGAGGGCTAGATCCAGGCCCGAAGCGGTTTGATGTTGGCCCTCCAGCATTCTGTCTTTAGCCTTCAAAATTATGGGGTGCTAACACCTCACTGAAGGCTCCAACTCTCAGCACCATCTGTGGACCAAGTTTCATAAACTTTCACACTAGATACACCTTTTTTCATACATCACAACTTGTAGATCCCTTTTCATCACATAATTGATGTTGAACCCTTTAACATCATATAAGCCAAATATCAAAAACTGTAATTGATAATTCTACCCAAAAATTCCTCAAATTCATGAAAAAAACCACTGAACCAAACAATCACCAATCACTCGAATACTAAACCAACCACTGAAGCAAAGGATCACTTAACCAATCACCAACTTAACTCAAACAGAATAGTGAGATCATTGTAAGCATAACACATAACTGAATTTAGAATACTATATCAACACATTGAATCAACTGAAACCCTGATCATTCATAAACCAAAAGATATACCATACTTCACTTAAGGCAACCTGTGTGTATATGGGATTTTATATAGAGAAACCTGCATACAAATATCAATACACTAAGTTCTAAAACTATTACTTTGAATTAGTCACAAAATTGAGCAGATTCATTTAACTTATAGATATTTGAACCCTCATACAATTAGCAAACAACAAGAATATTTTCAACCAATCAACATGCAACCAATTTCAACTTCATCATTCAATCAGTTCTACTTCAAACATTATCACTCAACCAAGATCAACATGAAGACATAATTGACAGACAACAAAGATACAACTGCACCGACCTGATTGATCAGTAATTTATAAGAATAAACCCTTCCTTTACGTACATTACTTTGAAGAAATGAACTCGCGTGTATACGCGACTTCATTGAGACCAACTTGTGTACAGATCTACAAATTTTGACCTAAAATTGTGCAGCTCTTTAGAACTTCAGAAAAACCCAGATCATAACATTTAGAGATAAAAAAATGCGTCAATACTTAGATCTAGTCAATCCATGAGAAAATCATATAATGGAAATTAATTTCAAGTCTCATGATCTTAATCCATCATTATATTCATCAGTGCATTATTGTTTCAGATCAACTTGTCAACTATAGCCCTTACAAAGCAAATATACTTCAGATTGAAGTATTCCTTAAAAACCCTTACTCATGCACACTTAGCACTTTGATCTTCACCTCCTTATATAGATAGAGCCTTAGCCAATACCATGAGCCAAAACCACACTAGTGACAGTGGTAATCTTGGGTGGGATCAAATAATCATTACAACGGTCAATATTTTGGGCTAATACCTGTAGAAAATTTTGAATCTTATATCTTATGCAGAAATTATTACCATTAATCCAGTTAAACTCCTCCTAATTATATAAGTTATCAAATGAATAAATTCAAGTTAACATCGAAGAAAAACACATAACAGATCTCTACCAATTCAGATCTAGAATAATTACATGCACACATTGACAAAGTGACAGTTATTTCTGGACAAATAGTCCCCGGAAAAACTCAATGTGGGAAAACCAATCTTTGGTTGCTGGAGGGTTCTATTATTAAGAATATTTCTAAATACACAGATCTGGGTTCTAGATCTGGAAAACCCAACAGATAAAATAGTAGATCTACAACTCACTGGTTGATCTAGGGCCAAAATAATGACTGATCAACACCCTCAAATGGGATTTACATAACTCAGCCAAATCTAGGCCTAGAAACCCCAAGGATGCCCCTGAAAGGCTTTGCGTCAGCCTCTGAATCCCCTAAAAGCCTATGCATTAGCCTTGGATGGCCTCCAAACTCTCAGCGTTGCTCCAGAAGGGACTGCATTACCCCAGAATGGGTGACGCAGTCACTACCCTGCCCCTAAGGGTCTCTGCGTAACCCCTGAAGGGTCTCCTGAAAATTACATTGTCCTTGCTGCTACTGCTGCTACTTCCTTCCTCTGCATTGTCCTTGATTTGATCTCTTCTCTACCTCTTTTTTATTCTAGACCCTGGGATCAGATCATCCCCTTGGTCTAAATTCCCCTCTGCAGCTGAAACACTTCTGGGTATTCTTAGCAAACCTTGCCCTAGAGTCTCAGCTTAGCTTCAGCGCTTTGCCTCTGTGTATGTTACAAATGACCCCAAGCCTTTCCTTTATACTTTTCTCGTTGAAAAATAAATGACCATGATCAAATATTGAATCAATGGCTAAGATTAAAAGAAAGCTTGATCCATGTGACTTAAGACAATTTCATCACATGTGTAATTAAATTCACTTTAATTATTTAAGTTCCCTAAGTTTTAACTTAGGAAATATACTTAAAATAATTAATTAATTTAATATCTCCTAAACCAGATGAAATTTCCCAAATCCATTTCTCAGTCTTGTAGATCAAGTGTACTCTAGTCCCTCCACAAAATTTTGGAGCTAGAGCACAACTGATGCTACCCAAAATACACAAAATTCCAACACTCCCTCTTAGGATCAAGCGTGTGCTCTAGCAATACATCACATGATGCATTACATGACTTTGAGTATTGGTTCTGTGTTGCTGAAGCTTGGTCTGCTTCCACTCAACTCTGTACTGTTGTTGCCATTATGTATTGTTGCCCACGACTCTGTCACTGCCACTGTAACCTCTGTACTATAGCTCCCTCCCAATATGTTGCATCTGTGCTGCTCATAACAATGCCACTGCTGATATGCTACACTGAAAATTCAGTTGTTGGGAGAAACAACTGAATCTCCTACCCAATCTTTGACAGACAAGTCAAATGGGTTGCATCCTCATCATTGAAGCTCCATAGGCTACAGATTTGTTCTGGCATCTAAAGAATGATGCACAACTATAGATCTGCCTACGTAATCAGACTCCCTATGCACTACTGAAGTCACATCAGCCCCTTGTGTTGAATTCTGTCATGTTGTTGCTGCACTGCGATGTCCCTCTAAAGATTTATGTGCTGTTGTAGCTCTGCACTGCGTAAGAAGTACTGCTCTGCACTGCTGAAGTCACATCATCCTCTGCGCTGCTACTGATTCTACGTTGCTACTTCTTTTCTCTCTACTGCTCCTTGCAGTCTTCAGATCTTCCTCTGCCTCTACCTCATCTGTGATCTATGTACCCATTACTCCACTTTTCCCGCTACTATCTTAAGGCTGGCATAGAATGCTTGTGATCCAAGAGATGAGATGCTCAAGGATCCCGTCTTACTTCCATGTAGCTCCTCTACATGTCCATGTCACCCCACCTTCGTGGTTCATGAGCACTCATGGCTGCATCATCTCTTGACCCATCATCTGCCATAGCTGCCTTGGAAGAATATGCTTCCTTGTCCCTTTTCTTCTTCGGACAATGGCTAGAAAAATTTCCCATTTCACCACACTAAAAGAGCTTGATCTTAGAAAGATCCTTATTCTTCTTTGGCTGCCTCTTCAATGCCAAGGATGCATCTTCCTCATCTTCCTTCTTTACTTCACTCAACGCAGGGCTATGCTGCCTCTTGGTGAATCTGCATAGTTCTTCTTGCTGCAGGATTGACCACAAGCTGTCCCAATCTGGGAGGTTTGCTCTGCCCAAGATACTTTGGAAAAAGGTTTCCCACTCATCTGTGACTGCATTGAGGGTAGTCCTGACTACCACAACATCATCTACGGTTGCACCTACTGTAGTCAATTGATCCCTGATTGATTTTAGTCTGAAGAGGAAGTGTTCCATATCTTCTCCCTTGGTCATCATGAAAGACCTCATTTGGGTCTCCAACAACATTTTCCTTTGCACAGGCTTTCCCTCATACAGGGAAGTCAAGGCCTTCCACATCTTGTTAGTTGTCTTATTCTCAGGTATGTGTGGTACAATATGGTCCTTTATACTATCCATTATCATCTTCTTGGCATGCCCAACTACTTCCCTATGCTTCCATAGGAGATCTGCATGTTTCAATGTGGCCAAAATCTATTCTACATAGTCTCTTAGATTGTATGCCTCAAGGAAAATCATGATCCTTTCTTTCCAAACCGAAAAGTTTGAGAGGCCCTCTAGCCTATCCTAATCACGCAATCCATGAGTAGCCATCTACTCATAATGTTTCCTTCCTTTTCTCTTTACTAAAGATCTAGATCTAGGGTCCTTTACGAACTGGGCACCCTATGCTCCCTCTAACACTTGATTTCCCTCCATGGAAATCTACCAAATCAACTATGATTCAACTTCTCCTTTGATCCTTTGATCAAATCTAAGTTTCCTTTGGCAAGAAAATTTTCTGAGAAGCTGATCTCCTCCCAATATTTGTCACTTGTGCTAAGGCTAAAAATATGAAAACTTCAGAAATTTAACCCCACCATCTCTTCTAAATTTTTGCAGTTTTTTTTTTTTTTGCAGTCTTTTCTAGATCTAACAAATTCAGATCTGAATCACATTGGCTAGCTTCAGACCCAACCAATGCTATTTTTAGCTACCTTTGCACAGTAATTGCGTGGGCTTGCTAGGAAACAATGTTGGACATCGTCACCCTTCTGTTTGCGTGAATCTGCTCATGAAAAATGCATTGTCCCTTCAGGTCTGCTTCTCTCCTACTTTCCAGCTTCTTTTTGCAGCTAGATCCTTCATATTCTTCAGGTGGTGACCCTTCTAGATCTGCAATTTCTCTAATACCATGTAGAAATTTTTGAATCTCATAACTTATGCAGAAATTATTAATGTTAATCCGGGTAAGCTCCTCCTACTTATATAAGTTATCAACTGAATAAATTCAAGTTAACATCAAAGAAAAACACATAATAGATCTCTAGAAATTTATATCTAGAACAAGCACATGCACACATTGACAAAGTGACACAGTTATTTCTAGACAAATAGTCCCCGAAAAACCCAATGTGGAAAAACGGGTCTCTGGTTGCCGAAGGGTTCTATTATTAAGAATATTTTTGAATACACAAATCTGGGTTCCAGATCTAGAAATCCTCGACAAAGAAAACACTAGATCTACAGCTCACTGGCTGATCTAGGGCCAAAATAATGATTGATCCACACCCTCAAACGAGATTTACAAAACTTAGCCAAATCTAGGCCTAGAAACCCCAGCACTACCCCCGAAAGGCTCTGCGTCAGCCTTTGAAGCCCCTAAAAGCCTCTATGTCAGCCTTGGATGGCCTCCAAACCTTTAACGCTACTCCAAAAGGGACTACGTTACCCCAGAATGGGTGACGTAGTCACTATGCTACCCCTAAGGGTCTCTATGTAACCCCTGAAGGGTCTCTTGAAAATTACATTGTCCTTGTTGTTGCTGCTGCTACTGCCTTCCTCTACGCTGTCCTTGAAATGATCTCTTCTCTGCCTCTTGTGTATTCTATACCCTGGGATCAGATCATCCCCTTGGTCTAAATTCCCCTCTCTACAACTGAAACATTTCTGAGTATTCTTAGCAAAACCTGCCCTAGAATCTTAGCTTAGCTTAAGTGCTCTGCCTCTATGTATGTTACAAATGACCCCAAGCCTTTCCTTTATACTTTTCTAGTTGAAAAATCAACGACCATGATCAGATCTTGAATCAATGGATAAGATTAAAAGAAAGCTTGATCCGTGTGACTTAAGACAATTTCATCACATGTTTAATTAAATACACTTTAATTATTTAAGTTCCCTAAGTTTTAACTTAGGAAATACACTTAAAATAATTAATTAATATAATATCTCCTAAACTGGATGAAATTTCCCAAATCCATTTCTGGGTCTTGTAGATCAAGTGTACTCTAGTCCCTCCACAAAATTTGGGAGCTAGAGCACAACTGATGCTACCCCAAATACACAAAATCTCAAAAATACCATGGTAAAGATGCTTGGTATAAATAAATTAGTGTGCCAGCATGTACGCGACTTGGCTTCTTCATACCCACGTGTGACTAACCCGCGTATAGATCTTCAAATATTCACATTTATCAAACTTATGTTTCTGACCTGAAAACCTTTTTCCAATCATTTTGTCACCTTTGAAATGATTGGTTAACACATCTGGTTACCATTGAACTGTTTTGTTACCAATGGGTTGCCATCAGGGACAACACATGCACCATAATTCCAACAATCTCCCCCTTTGGACTTGATGGCAAGCATGTTGGTGTTTGATCATGATAACTTGAAGATCCTAAAAGAGACACCATAGTCAAATACCAATATAGTCTCTACCTTTGACATAAAAGGCAAATGACGGACCAATTCTCCCCCTGAGCATATGTGAATGTTTAAGAAGACTTTAAAATCTATGACTATATGATGCCGTTTTAAAAATACCTTACATCAACCACCCAACCAAGTGGGGTTACATACCAACAACTTCCTAGAATGGGAATACATAAATGATTCAATTACCCAACCAAGTGGGTTTACATAGTATGATTGAATAAATACATCATGGGACTCCATCTGATATTTACATTAAATTACATGTACAAAGTGAGAACCATTTGAACATCTATAGTAGTGCCTTAAACATAATGCCAATAATGCATTAGCAAGCCTAAACTCCCCCTGAACCAGTGTTCCATGCGTGTTGTCAGATCATCAAATCATGCGTTAGAGTATCTTCATTAATCAGAAAAGGCATAAATGAAAAATTGAACCAACTCCTAAAGCTTAAAACCGGTTATAAGAAACAACTACAGACTGTAATCAACTGTTAATAATAAATAGCAGACAAATGCATATCATATACTATTCTTGATTTAGACCCGTATTTATGATCAACGATGTATATGCGCTTGCATGAATTAGAATTCGTGTATAGATGCGACTATGCTTCATGAAACCCGTGTACAGAAAGAAAAATTATGAATTTTCACCTGTAGAAAGAGTAGACTTGATTAATAAAAAAATGAGGCAGAGACAACTCTCAGTTTCTATCTGAGATATTCAAATGCTTCTCTTCGAAGAGGCTTAGTACATATATCAGCAATTTTTTCTTTGGAGGGAACATACTCCAATTTAACCTTTTTCTCAAGCACCTATTCTTATAGAAAAATATACTTAATTGGAATTTGCTTGGTCTTGGAGTGCATAACAGGATTTTTCGAAATACTAATAGAACTTGTATTTTCACATAGGATGGAGATGGGTGCAGAACATTTGATTTGAATATCTTGTAATGTCTGCATCATCTAGAGGAGTTGAATGCAACAAAATGAAGCAACCACATATTCTTCTTTCGTTGTAGATAAGGCAATAGAACTTTAATTCTTGCTTAACCAAGATACCAATCGGGGCCCCATGTAAAATGCACCTCCACTAGTGCTTTTCTGGTCATCGAAATTTCCATCCTAGTCCAAATCTATGTATGCATGAATGGTAAGATCTGCCTCTTTAAGATACCATAAGCTAAAATCTTGGGTTCCTTGGAGATATTTAAATATTGTCTTAACTGCTTGAAGACATGTTTCCTTTGGATTGGCTTGGAAACGTCCAACGACCCCAATTGCATGCATGATATCTGGTCTAGTACTTATTAGATAAAGAAAAATTCCAATCATAGACATGTACTTTAGTTGGTTTACTATGGGATATTCATCATGTAAATTGAGGCTAAATCCTATCATCATTGGATTACATACTGGTTTGTAGTCTTCCATCCCATACTTCTTTAGAATCTACTTGAGATATTTTGACTCTGAGAGAAAGATGCCATCTTTTTATTTTTGTACTTGTAAACCAAGAAAATATGTTAGTTCCCCATGTTAGACTCATGTATTTCACAGTATCACTAGGTGACTGATTATTTTCTCAGGCCTTTCATACTGAAAATAATATTCCATGGATATCATTTATTTTCAGGAAAAATGGGAAATCCTGACTGAAAAGAGCTTCAAAATAATCTGTGTCTTTCATTTCAGTAGAAGAGGGAAATGTTGATGATAAGGTGTGATGGTGATCAAACTTCATTTCTACCCTCATTCCATTTTATTCACCAATTAGTGCCCCACCACCTAGACCTGCTACTTATGTTGTATACTGCCTCAGTATTTGGAATCTTATTGACACTCACAACCATGTGTTGGAAATATTGTCATTTATGGCAAAGGAAAAAAAATCAGCATCACTAGAACTATCATTAAGGCAAAGGAGAAGATCAAGTAATAATGCAGTAATAAAAGCATAAAAGAGAGGCAGAGAAGAAATAGAGAGGCAAGGAACAACATTAGACCATTAGCGAAGAAAAAGGCAGCAGAGAAGTAGTTAAGGCAAAAAAACATCAAAGGCAAAGTCGTGAGCATGATTGGGTCAAGTCGTGCATGTTTGAGTTGAGCCATGAACGCGGGGCAAGTCATGAACATGGGCAAAGTAGTGAACGAGTCAAGTATTCTATGAACAACTAAGAAAAAAATGGGCACAACCAAAGAAACAAAGCCAAAAAACCACAACAAGGGAGCATTGAGGACCATTGGATCTGAGCATCAATCAACGATGGAGATTAAATCGCATATCACATATCGGCAAGTTTTACATTCACAAGTTAATAAATTGCAAGTTAAAAGTTTTAAGTTGTGATGCAATAAGTCACAAAAAACGTGAAATGCGAAGTGTGGACGATGACGTGGAAGTGACATGGATGTGACATGGCAATGACACAACAAGCTTACGTGGCAGTGACACAACCCAGACCCCACAGACCGCAGTTAGTTTATGATGACGTGGAAATGACATGGAAGTGACATGGCAAGGTGACGTGGCATGATGACATGGACCTGGCCCGCATACCGCACATCACAGATCACATAGGATAAGTTATTGTTAAACGTTAAAGGTTGCAAAGTGTGATAAATAGGCCTGGATGTGATGTAGTTTGAAAGGCAAAATCAAAAGGATTTCAAATCCGTATGCAAATTCTTTTCTGTGTTAAATCGCATTGGAGGAGGAAAAGGAGATTAAAACGTAAAATCTATGGAACACAAAGTGTGATGTGCGATGCCAGGTGGGACCCAATCGCAATTACAAATCGCAAATATTAAAATATAATTTGCAAAGGTAAGTGTTAAAACAACTAAAGTGCGATGAGCAATGTCAGGTGGGACCTGATCGAAATCAAAAATCACAAGCCTTAAAGGATAGGCATGGGAGGTAAGTGTTACAACCTCTGAAGTGCAATGTGCGATGCCAAGTGGGACCCGATTGCATTTTCAAATCAAAAATATTAAAAAATAAGTTGCAAAGGTAAGTGTGAAAATCACCGAAGTGCGATGTGCAATGTCAGGTGGGACCCGATCGCATAGCGCACGTCACAAGTTTTATAAGATAAGTCCTAAAGAAAAGTTAAGAACAATGAAATGTGAAGTGCGATGTTGGCGCGGATGTGATGTATTTCACAGAAAAGGCCTAAATATTTTCAAGTCCGGGCGTATGAAGTTTGTGCGCCATTTTATGAATAAATAGCCTAATACATGGTATAAAGGACTTGTGTTGGAATAAGCCCTGACAAGGAATGCAAGAGGTCGAGTCGGGAAAAGGAAATTCATGCGGAACTATTATGGTATACCAGAAGAAGCATAAAAGGCAGTAAAATCATCGCCACAATCATCAACCAATGAAAATTGGCAAGCATTACACCAAATTTAATTACCAAACGCCAATTTTCTGAAAGGCAGGGCCAGATGTCAGAGCCACCATTGGTTGCCTCTTCGTGACCATCGTAGCCACCTCCAAGCTTATTTTTTGATCTTACAAAGAGCCATCGAAGCGTTTGGATCCATGAAGAGCTACCCAAAATTAATTCTACAGGCGGTGTTTTTGTCAGAGATATCTGATCAGGCCTTGCAGGGAAACACTTGTCCATTTTCTTCTAAATTGTAATCAATGAAAGGTTGCGAGTAAGGTAGGGTAACCGACTTAGTCTTTATATAAATACAACATGCCTTAGCAGTATCAAGGGTTGGAAAATTGGACCCTACTGAAACTTGCATTGTAAGAAGTATTGGAAAACTACAATTGTTTGAGTTGGGCATCAATAATAAGAGAACGTTAATGGTGGTGTTTTTCCTCTGCGTTAATGTTTTTCCTCTATATTTTCATGTTGTGCATCAATTTATCTGATTTTTTATTAATATTTGCTGAGAGAGCACCTTAATTCTATCTTTGTTTGTTATCTTAATGTTTTCTTCTGAATTATAGTAAAATAATTCTTAACTACTCTTTAGCTATTACTGAACTCAATGCTTTCTTTCATCTCATATTCACATAGCCAGTAAGATCCAGTCTGCATAGTTAGCTTGCCCTGTGAATTCCCTTGAAAATTTGATGCAAAATTCAGCCTTTTATGACTCCATAACCCAATGGATTAGTCTCACAGCTCCATCTGTCCAACCACACAATCAATCAAAACAAACAATCAATTTTCTCCATCACTGTAGCTAGCATAATATCAACACTTATAATTATCAAGTTTAAATCATAAAAATAGAGAGAGCCCTCTTTGAGTCTAGGACGGCTAGGTCCTGGAATCCAAAGTGGTTTGATGTTGTCCTCTATTGTTTGTTCTTGCTAATCTTACAAATTATAGAGTGATAACATAATGGCGACCATACTGGAGAATGGGTTATTGAAAAATCTTAATATTTCATCATAGCTCAGAAACCCTAGTCAAAATATTGTATGATTCAAGTATGTTCCAAGATTGGTATCTAGTTGTTGATGATGGGCAATAGCCAGACACAAGAAAGTTGAAATCACGCACCTAGCGACTCCAGAGTTTTCAGTTGACCTAAAGACTCCACTGGTAGAAGAACACAAATTGGTTGTGGATATACAGTGACCCCACTCTCTGACTGATTGACAAGATGGATCCAAGAATACAACGCAGGTATGCTCCAATGAATACAGATCACATTCTTGGATTCCCACACAAAATGCCTCTGGTAAATTGATACATAATTCTTCCTATTTTTAAAGATGAGAATGTTGATGATGTTTTGTTACATCTCATTTAATTTTATATACGCTCATGGAGGTTGAAAGTCGAATGGAATGATGATTGCCTCATGAATATTTTCATGGTAACATTAGAAGGGAAAGCAAGGTAATGGTATGAAGGTCTAAACCCTGGTAGTTTGTTTTCTTTAAAATATTTCCACAAGGTGTTTTATGAGCATTATAAAGAAAATTATCCATCTTTGTCATTAGCTAAAAATTGTTGTGATCAATCTAAGAATCTCATACAATAAATTGTAAATATTGATGAAGATTTAGGAAATCAGCATCCTGAGGATCTCTTAGAAGCAATTCATGAATTTCATTCTCAAGTTAACTCTCATGACAACCAGGAGAAGTTAGTTGGAAATGAAAGCAATCAGGAAATGAAAGAAGATTTAGAAGATCTCTCTGTGGGGACAAATGATAATTGATCTGCTCTTTTGTGTGAGGCTAAAGAAGACATTCAGCCTCATGACCCGTCTTCACAAGAGAAAGAAAACAATTATTTTTCAATATAAAGAAAACAAAGCCTCCCTCCTCCTTTAACTGAAGAAGAAATCAATCAGATTCTAAGCATGCAACCAACCTCTAAATTTTTATGTAATGAAGAGATTATTTCTATTTGTTCTACTGTTGATTTATGTACTGAAGCATTTCCTCATGAAGAAATAGAAGAACAGATTGATACTGATGTTGTTATACCTTCTCAAGAAATCTTATTGCCAGAAAGTGATCCTATTCATCAAAATGATGGCCTTCAAACATAATTCAGCCAACTCAGTCAAGACATATCAAGTTTTCTTGAGGAAAATATAGTGGTATATAATGAGGATGTCATGTTAGATGACCATGAAGAATGTGTAGATATTCTCTTTCAGAAGGATCCTAAGCATGACAAAGTGGAACAAGGAGCAGCCCTAGATGAATTTTTTTATTTAAATCCTTAGGGCCAGGTATTGTTCCAAGATCCTTTTGTTGGTTTCTTAGAATCAGCTAACGAAGGAGTATGCTATGCCAGGAATGGTTTGTTGCAGAGTATAAGGAAAAGTTTGAGCACTGCTATTCAAAGGAAAGCAATTTGGGAGTGGCCCTTTTGTTTTTCCAGCCTACTCAAAAAAGTGAACAATAATCAATCATGTAGTCATTTAATTGATTGGTTGCATTCGAGAAAGAAGTTCAGTTACTGTATATATCATATCCAAGTTATATTAGGGTAGGTAGGTGTGAAAATAAGCTCAGCACTCTGAGCATATTTCAAATTTTAGTTTTAGATTTCTTTTCATTTTCAGATCAGTATGTTTCAGACTTTAGTTTCAGCTTAGTTCTGGTTTCACCATTCAAGTTTTCAAGGTGCAACAATATGTTCAGATTTATGGATTGCAATGGATAAGTTCAATTGTATTTTTAGTTCTAATTTCAGTATGCTAATAAGCTGGCTAGCCAAGCATGTGGTATATTTTTATCAGTCAAAGTCATGAGGAACAATCAGCTAGTTTCCAGTCACTAAGTTGCCTGACAGATCAAGATACAAGTTGTGGGATCAACCCAATGGATCAGGCTACAAGTCTCTGGTGTTCTTGACACCTCCTGAAGGAGCTGCCATCCCCAGCTGGAGCCACTGTTAGACTCTTGTATTTCACAATATCACTAGGTAACTGAGTAGTTTCTCAGGTATTTCATACTGAAAATAATATTCCATGGCTATCATTTATTTTCAGGAAAAATGGGAAATCTTGACTGACAAGAGCTTCAAAAGAATCTATGTGCCTTTCAATTTAGTAGAAGGGGAAAGTTTTGCTGATAAGGTGTGATGGTGATAAAACTTCATTTCTACCCTCATTCCATTTCATTCACCAAATAGTGCCCCACCACCTAGACCTGCTACTTATGTTGTATACCGCCTTAGTATCTGGAATCTTATTGAAACTCGCAACCATGTGTTGGAAATATTGTCATCGATGGAAAAGGAACACAAAGCAGCAACACCATAACTATCATTAAGGAAAAGGAGAAGATCATGAAATAATGCAGTAAGAAAAGCATAAAAGAGAGGCAAAGAAGCAGTAGAGAGGTGAGGATAAACATTAGACCATTAGCGAAGACAAAGGCAATAGAGAAGCAATTAAGGCAGAAAAAAACAAAGGCAGAGTCATGAATGTGCTGGGCAGAGTCATGAACATGATTGGGTCAAGTTGTGCATGTTTGAGTTGAGTCGTTAACGTGGGTCAAGTCACGAACGTGGGCAAAGTAGTGAATGAGTCAAGTATTCTATGAACAACTACGAAACAAACGGGCACAAACAAAGAAACAAAGTCGACAAACCACAAAAAGGGAGCAGTGAGGACCGTTGGATCTGAGCATTGATCAATGACAGAGATAAAATCATATATCTCATATTGACGAGTTTTAAAGTCATAAGTTAAGAAATCACAAGTTAAACTGTTTAAGTTGTGATGCGGTAAGTCACAAAAAATGCGAAATGCAAAGTGCGGGTGATGATGTGGCTGTGACGTGGCTATGATGCAGCAAGTTGACATGGAAGATGATGTGACCCAGACCCCACAAACCGAAGTTAGTTTATGATGACATGTGTTGTGTAACCAGCTCCCAAGAGAGAAGAAAAGAGATATTCATGCCTTAGAAATGAGCCACTTCGAGGGGGCAACCTCCAATACATTACATGAATGAAAAATTCTTGGATGATTCAATTTACAAAACCTCCTTTCTATATATAGGAGTCCATGGGGCCATAATGTAATCCCAGTGGGCCACAATGTAATCCTAGCCGACCTAACAATAATAATTTAGGGGCACAATAATAATAGAATGGGGGTTACAAGGGTACAAAAATAACAATAAAGGGGTTACACTAACAACAATAAGGTACTATACTATTAATATAGGGACCTAACATGCCCCTCTCCTTCAAAAAAGCGTTGTCCTCAACGCTTGAGTAGCTCTGGGTGCTTCTGTATAAATTTTTCATCCTCCCATGTAGAATCTTCAGTGTATAAATTCTTCCACTTGATGAGATACTCTGAAATTGATCGATTCCGTAGTTGTCGAGTTCTTATTTCCATGACCGCTTCTGGTTCCAATATGATTTTTCCTTCCTCATCAAGTTCTGGCAATATTGTTTGAACTGGAAGATTTTCACCTATAACCTTCTTTAAGCATGAAACATGGAAAATTCAATGCACTCGTGAAGCAGCAGGGAGCTCCAATTTGTATGCCACAGCACCAATCTTTTGCAACACCTTGTAAGGACCATAGTACTTTGGTGATAATTTATTATCCTTCTTAGCTTGCTTGAGGGACATTTGTTTATATGGTTGTAGTCGTAAAAATACCCAATCTCCTACATCAAAACTTCTCTCGCTGCGATGTTGATCTGCCTGTTGTTTCATTCGATTTTGTGCCAAATTCGGGTTATCCTTTAAGAGTTGGAGAACTTCTTGCTGATGCTCGATGTGATCTTCCACTGCTTGAACCTTCGAATTTTCCCTTAAAGATGATGTGATCGATGGTGGATGATATCCATAAAGTGCCATAAATGGGGTCATTTTTGCTGCAGTATGGAAGGAAGTGTTATACCACCATTCAGCGAGAGGTAACCACTTGACCCATTGTGTTTGTTTATCAAATACAAAAAAACGAAGATATCCTTCCAAACATTTATTTACTATCTCTGTTTGACCATCAGATTGAGGATGATAAGATGAGCTATGAGCTAATTGAGTACCCAAACAAGAAAATAACTCCGTCCAAAAATTTTCCGTAAAAATGGGATCTATGTCGCTCACAATAACCCTTGGGCTTCCATGTAGCTTTTGAATTCTGTCCACAAATGTAGTAGCAACTGTACTTGCTTTAAATGGATGAGATAATGCACAAAAGTGTGCATACTTAGTAAGTCTATCAACTACCACCATGATGACATTCTTTCCTTCAGACTTAGGTAAACCTGTGATAAAATCCATTGAAATCTCCTCCCAACGCTGACTTGGAATGGATAAAGGTTGTAGAAGTCCCGAGGTCTTAATTGTCTCCACTTTATTCTGTTGGCAAACCAAACATTCCGCCACAAACTTTTGAATATCAGATTTAAGGCCATCCCAAAAAAATTCTTTCTTCACCCTGTGGTAAGTTTTTAAAAATCCTGAGTGTCCTCCTAAAGGAGAAGTGTGCAATTCCCGAAGAATCTTTTGTTTTAGTTGGGAATTCTTACAAAGATATAAGCGATCTTTGTACCATAAGGAATCATTTTTCCAACTAAATGTATCGGATGTACTAGGATCTTGCTGCAACTTTTGAATGAGTGTCCATACATCTTTGTCCTTCTTCCATTCATCTCTTGCTTCGGTTATCCAATCTGGTTGGATAATAGAAATAGCACAAAGCAATGCTTCCACCTCTTCATTCTTTCTTGAGAGTGCATCTGCAACAACATTAAGCTTTCCTTTTTTGTAGATTATTTCAAAGTCATAACCCAACATCTTTGTGACCCATTTTTGCTGCTCTTCTGAAGATAGTCTTTGTTCCAAAAAGTGTTTCGGACTATCATGATCAGTTTTTACCTTGAAGTGTCTTCCCATTAGGTAAGTTCTCCATTTCTTTAGTGCATGCAGTATTGCTAACATTTCCTTCTCATAAATAGGGTTCTGTAAATACTTTCCTTTGATTGGACGACTTTCAAAAGCAATGGGTCTTCCTTCCTGCATTAAAACTGCACCAATTCCATTTCCTGAGGCATCACATTCCACAATAAAGGTTTTTTGTGAAGTCTGGCGTAGCTAAGACCGGTGCTAGGCACATTGCCTCTTTAAGATGTTCAAAGGCCTTAGTTGCTTCAGGAGTCCATGAAAATGCATCTTTCTTCAATAATGTTGTTAGAGGTGCTGCTATTCTCCCATAATTCTTAACAAACTTGCGATAATACCCTGTTAACTTGAGAAATCCTCGCAACTGCTTTATGGTTGTGGGGACTTTCCATTCTTTAATGGCTTTAATTTTGTTAGGGTCTACTTTAACACCCTCGTGAGATACAATATGACCCAGATATTCCACCTCTTGTACTCAAAAGAAACATTTGGACTTTTTTGCATATAATTGTTTCTCCTGCAATAGTTTGAGCACCCTGTCAACATGTTCAACATGATCCTTCCAAGACCTGCTGTAGATTAGTATATCATCAAAAAATACTAGCACAAATTTACTAAGGAAGGGTTTGAAAATGGAATTCATCAACCCTTGAAATGTAGAAGGTGCATTGGTAAGGCCAAAAGGCATGACCAAAAATTCATAATGACCCTCATGAGTTTGAAATGTTGTTTTTGGAATATCTTCAGTCTTCATTCTAATTTGATGATATCTCGAACGAAGATCCAACTTGGTAAAATAAATTGCTCCATGTAATTCATCCAATAATTCATCAATCACAGGAATGGGAAATTTATCTTTAATGGTGAGCTTATTGAGCTCCCTATAATACGGACACATTCGCCATGATCCATCCTTCTTGTGTACCAATACTACAGGAGCAGAGAAAGAACTTTGACTAGGTTGAATTATACCTGCCTCTAACATTTCTGCAATCATGCGTTCACTTTCGCTCTTTTGGAAGTAAGGATATCTATAAGGCCGGATGTTTGGAGGAACACTTCCTGGAATCAAATGAATAGCATGATCATGATCACGAATAGGTGGGAGTCCTTTGGGAGTTTCAAACACCTTGGAATGATTGTCCAAGACTTGTTGGAGATCTGCAGAAATAGATGATTTTGATGTTGGAACTTCTGGTGAGCATAATTGTGCAATTACGCCTCGTTGTTCTTTCTTTAGAAGCTTTGTCATGCCATTAGAGCTTATTATCCTTCCTGGCTTCCCTTCAATACCCAGTAGTTTGACTTCCTTTCCTTCTGAAAAGAATTTCAAGAAAAGTTCTTGAAAATTAAAAGCTACCGTCCCCAAAGATTGTAACCATTGTACTCCTAGTACAACATCAGCACCTCCCATAGGAATGGAAAGCATTGGACTAGTCAACACATATTCCCCAATGGTTAGCTTGATGTTATTGCATTTTCCAGAGCAATTTATAGTTCCTCCATTTGCAACCATCACTTGACATTCTGGTGCTGGGTATAGGAAACAATTTAATTCCTTGGCTACCTTACAATGAATAAAATTATGAGTGCTACCTGAATCAATCAACACTATTACCTTTCTCTTCTTGATTTGTCCTTTTATCTTGAGAGTTTGAGGAGTGGTAATTCCTGCCAGTGCATTACACGATATGGTTGGATTCATTTCTTCCTCTTCTGGGGTTGGTTCCTGGTGTATATCCTCTTCTTGTTCATTTTCTTCTTCCTCTTCACAATCTATGTAAAATAATTTCTTCTCGACACACTTATGACCTTTAGTGTATTTGCTATCACAACTGTAGCAAAGCCCTTTTGCTCTTTTTTCTTCCAATTGTTGTGGTGTCAACCTTGTAGGTTGTGGAAATCTAGGCGTAGCAACACTTCCTTCTTTATAAAATTGAGTGGTAGGCTTCCTTGTCGCCATAATTTTACATTCAACTTTTCTTGCCAACCTGAATGCCTTCTCCAATGAATCAGGTTCCAAAACGCGAACTTCATGTTGGATGTTATCCTTTAAAGTGCCTATGAAGAGATCAATCCTGTGTTCCTCTGGAATATCAGTTACCCTTATATTCAATTTTTTGGAAGTCCTCAATGTGCTGCCCCACTAAACCCTTTTGTTTGAGATTTATCAATTGGCTAAAGAAGGTGTTGCTCTTTGTATCCTCATAATGTGCTATCATTTCCTCGTAAAAATTGACCAAGTGACAATTTTTTTACGGGAGCAAAGCCATCGATACCATACAAATGTATTTTGTTCTAAATGTAAAGTTGCAATGCGTACCTTTGTGTGTTTTGCACGTTATGGAGATCAAAATATTGCTCCATCTGTAGTATCCATGTTACAGGATCCTTTCCATCAAACTTCCTCATATCCATTTTTGGAATATGGTGGTTCTTCCCGCCAACATTCGAGTTTATGAAATCATGATTAACCTTTATTTTGTTCTCATCAGGAGGTTCTTCTCCTATATTTCCGCCATTAGGAATCATTTCTGGTTTTAAGCTTGTCATCAAGCCTTCCATGTATGCTTTTAGATCATTCTTCATGTTTTCTATGTTGTATTTCATGTCATCCATCTTAGCTTCCATGCCCACTTCCATGCCATCCATCTTAGCTTCCATGCCATCCATCTTAGCTTGCACACCATCCATTTTAGCTTCCACGCCTTTCTTCAAACCTTCCATCTTTACTTCCACGCCATCCATCTTAGCTTCCATGCCTTTCTTAAAACCATCCATCTTCACTTCCACACCTTTCTTCAAAACTTCCATTTCATTTTTTGCTGCTCTTTGCGAGAGTGAAATTTGTTGCACTTGTTCTTGTAATTTTGATAGATCATGTTGCAATTCTTCATATTCATGAGTCATGGTAGAGCCTTCTGAAGGCTTGATGGGTGTTGAATTCTTTTTAGGGGCCATTTTAGAATCCAATATTGATATCTATTCTACAAGATGCCCTTGGAATCAATTCAACTTGATTCTTCAAACAAGACTTATGCAATTCGGAAAAAAATACACACCTTTTAGTAGCTTTTAGGAGCTCGATATTGAAATTGAATTATCTCTGTAGTTGAAAATCTTCGATATCTGAAATTCAGCCCTGTAGTAGATCTCTGAAGCTTCTTTCAAATTCCACAGGTCTGACCTGATTTGGATTCTCCAAGACAACGTTGTGTCCAATCTCCCACAATGACCTAATTCTGGACTGGTTTAGTAGAGCGAACTTGTACGACTTTCCACGTGTCACTGTTTTTTCCTTTGTCTCTGAAATTGATAGCCCAGAAACTTCAGTCTGTGTACTTGTGACCACTTTTTATGGCACTTCAATCCAATGCCCAGAGAGAGAGTTATTGAAGTTTTCCCACGATCACCTCTTTGAGATGCAATTCAGGAGCCTGAAAAAGCACTACCTTCCACAGATCATATCTCCAAAAATATTGCGAACCAAGCTCTGAAATTTTTTGTCGAATTTCCTCAGGATTTCAGCTTTGCACCATATGAATTTCAGACTCTGAAACTTCGTACAAAAAAATTTATAGCGCAAATGCCACGATGACCTGTTTATGAGCCTGAAAAAATACCTAACTTCCACAGATGATATCTCCTCAAATATTGCGAACCAAGATCTGAAATTTTTATACAACCTTCCTCAAGATTTCAGCTTCGCACCCTAAAAATTTCAGCTTCTGAAGCTTCGTAGAAAAAACGTTATAGCGAAAATGCCACGATGACCTGTTTGGAGCAGCGAAACCCTAGAATCCCAAAGCTCTGATACCAAATGTTGTGTAACCAGCTCCAAAGAGAGAAGAAAAGAGATATTTACGCCTTAGAAATGAGCCACTTCGAGGGGGAAACCTCCAATACATTACATGAATGAACAATTCTTGGATGATTCAATTTACAAAACCTCCTTTCTATATATAGGAGTCCATGGGGCCATAATGTAATCCCAGTGGGCCACAATGTAATCCTAGCCGACCTAACAATCATAATTTAGGGGCACAATAATAACAGAATGGGGGTTACAAGGGTACAATAATAACAATAAAGGGGTTACACTAACAACAATAAGGTACTATACTAGTAATATAGGGACCTAACAACATGGCAGTGACATGGAAATGACGTGGCAAGGTGACGTGGCACAATGACATGGACCTGGCCTGCATACCGCACATCACATATCACAAAGGATAAGTTATTGTTAAATGTTAAAGGTTATGAAGTGCAATAAATAGGCCTGAATGTGATGTAGTTTCAAAGGAAAAATCCAAAGGATTTAAAATCCATATGCAAATCCTTTTCTTTGTTAAATCACATTGGAGGAGGAAAAGGAGATTACAATGTAAAATCTATGGAACACGATGTGCGATGTGCGATGCCAGGTGGAACCCAATCGTAATCATAAATCGTAAATCTTAAAATGTAAGTTGCAAAGGTAAGTGTTAAAACAACCGAACTGCGATGAGCGATGTCAGGTGGGACCTGATCGAAATTGTAAATCACAAAACTTAAAGGATAGGTGCAGGAGGTAAGTGTTACAACTGCCAAAGTGCAATGTGCGATACTAGGTGGGTCTCGATTGCAATCGCAAATCTTAAAAGGTAAGTTGCAAAGGTAAGTGTGAAAATCGCCAAAGTACAATGTGCGATGCCAAGTGGGACCCGATCGCATAGATCACATCGCAAGTCTTAGAAGATAAGCACTAAATAAAAGTTAAGAACAACGAAATTCGAAGTGCAATGTTAGCGTGGATGCAACGTATTTCAAAGCAAAGGCCTAAAGATTTTCAAGTCCGAGTGTATGAATTTTGTGCGCCATTTTATGAAGAAATAGGCTAAAACACGATATAAAGAACTTATGGTGGAATAAGCCTCGACAAGGAACGCAAGAGGTCAAGTCAGGCAAAGGAAGTTCATGCGAAAATGTTCTGGTATACCACCAGAAGCAGAAAAAGCAGTAAAATCGTCAGCACAATCATGAATTAATGAAAAGTGGCAAGCACTACACCAGATTTAATTACCAAACGCTAGTTTTCTGAAAGGCAGGGCCAGATGTTAGAGCCACCATTGGTTACCTCTTCCTGAACATCACAACCACCTCCAAGCTTATTTTTTAATCTTACGAAGAGCCATCGAAGCATTTGGATCCATGAAGAGCTGCCCAAAATTAATTCTTCAGGCGGTGTTTTTGTCAGAGATATCTGATCGGGCCTTGCAGAGCCACACTTGTCCATTTTATGCTAAATTGCAATCAATGAAAGGTTTCCGATTAAGGTATGGAAACCGACTTAGTATTTAGATAAATCTTACATGTCTTAGCAGTATCAAGGGTTGGAAAATTGGACCCTTCTGAAACTTGCAATGTAAGAAGTATTGGAAGACTGTAACTATTTGAGCTGGGCATCAATAATAAGAGACCATTCACAGGATTCTTGAGTTATGTTAATGGTGATGTTTTTCCTCTATGTTAATGTTTTTCCTCTGTATTTTCATGATGTGCATCAATTTATCTTATTTCAAAACAGAAATTTTAGATTAAGATTTGCAGAGAGAGCACCTTAATTCTGTCTGTGTTTGTTATCTTAATGTTTTCTTCTGAAGTATAGTTAAATAATTCTTAACTACTCTTTAGATATTACTGAACTCACTGCTTTCTTTCATCTCATATTCACATTGCCAGTAATATCTAGTCTGCATAGTTAGGTTTCCCTATGAATTCCCTTGAAAATTTGATGCACAATTCATCCTTTTATGACTCCATATTCCAATGGATTAGTCCCACAGCTCCATATGTCCAACCACACAATCAATCAAAACAAACAATCAATTTTCTCCATCATCGTAACTAGCCTAATATCAACACTTATAATTATTAAGTTTAAATCATAAAAATAGAGAGAGCCCTCTCTGATTCTAGGAAGGCTAGGTCCTGGAATCCAAAGTGGTTTGATGTTTTCCTCTGTCATTTGTTCTTGCCAATCTTACAAATTATAGAGTGATAACACCCCAAGTAAAGAAATTTCAAATTCTTGCTGCATAACATAAGCAAAATTTTTACTCATAGATTCTTCATTACTTCCAAAGATGATATCATCAACATAGACAACAATAATTAATAATTTACCATCCTCAATTTTTGTGTACAGGTTGATGTCTGCGGATCCTTTTGTAAAATCTTGTTGTTGGAGATACTTGTCAAGATGATAATACCATGTTCGTGGGGCTTGTTTTAGCCCATATAAATCCTTTTTGAGTTCGCATACAAGGTTTTCATCATTCCCTAAAATGAATCATTCTGGTTGTTCAATATATGCTTCTTCTTCTAGATCTCCATTAAGGAATGCATATTTTACATCCATTTGATAACCTTTCAAATGGAGAAAACTTGAAAATGAAAGAAACATTATTATGGCTTCAAGTTTGGCTACTGGAGAAAATGTTTCTTCAAAGTCTATACCTTATTGTTGAGCATAACCTTTATAAGCAAGTCTAGCTTTGTTTCTAATGAATTCTCCATTTTCATCAACTTATTTTTGAATATCCATTTTGTCCCAATAACATTTTTATCATGAGGCCTTGGAACCAATTCCCATGTATTATTATTTTCAATTTGATCAAGTTCTTCATCCATGGCCTTAACCCAACATTCATATTTACTATCTTGATTTACATTTTGTGGTTCAATGGTGCATAATAAAGCTAGATAAATAGGAGATCCTACAAGAGTTCTTCTTGTTTGTACCCCAAATTCCTTTTCTTCTAGAATTTGAGTTTCTTGATGATTCTTCTGAACATACCTGGATGGAGCCTTTTGTTTATCAGATGTTTCTTCTTCTATTGCTTCATTAGTTTCTTCTTCTATATCATTTCAATTCGATGTGGGAAAACATTCATCATCATCATCCTCTTTTGTTGTTGTTACCTTTTTGAGATCTTTGCATGTTTCGTCAATCATAACATCAATACATTCAACAATTTTTTGAAGTCCCTTATTGTAACATTTGTATCCTTTGCTTCTATATGAATAACCAAGAAGTATTCCATCATATTCCCTATTAGGTCCCTATATTACTATTTTAGTCCCTTATTGTTATTAGTATAGCCCCTTTATTGTTATTGTTGTACCCCTGTAACCCCAATATTGTTATTATTGTGGCCTTAATATAGAAGGAGGTTTTGGTCATTTGTAGTATCTAAGAATTGCTCATTTATGTAATGTATTGGAGGTTTCCCCTTCGAAGTGGCTGATTTATAAGGCGTTGATCTCTCTTTTCTTCTATTTTTGGAGTTGGTTTCACAACATTTAGTATCAAAGCTTTTGATTCTAGGGTTTCGCTACTCCAAACAGGTCATCATGGAATATTCGCTATAAAAAAAATTCTACAAAGTTTTAGAAGCTGAAATTTTAATATGGGGAAGAAAAAATCTCGAGGAACATCGTCAAAAAAAATTTATAGCTTGTTTCGCAATATTTTTGGAGATATGATCTGTGGAATTTAAGGCTTTTTGTAGGCTCCTGAATTTAACCTAAACAAGTCATCGCGAAATTTTATCTAAAACTTTTTTTCTATGAGGTTTCAGAAGCTGAAATTTTCACATAGCAAAGAAAAAATCCTGAGGAATGTTGTGGAAAGATTCCAGATATTGATTCACATTATTTTGGGAGGCAGGATCTGTGGAAATTAGGGCTTTTGTAGGCTCGTGAATTTCATCTCAAAGAGGTGGTAGTGGGAAAATATTCATAACTCTCTCTCTGAGCATCAGATTGGAATTTTGTAAAGAGTGGCCACAAACACATGGAATTTAGTTTCTTTTCTATCAATTTCAGAGCTGAAGGAGGAAATAGTGACACGTGGAAAGTCATGAAAGTTCACTCTACTGAACCAGTCCATAATTAGGTCATTAGGGGAGATTAGACATAACTTTGCCTTGAAGAATCCAAATCAGGTTAGCCCTATGGCATTCGAAAGAGGCTTCAGAGGGCTACTTTAGTGCCAAATTTCAGATATTGAAGATCCGAAATCATATATATAATTCAATTTCAATATCGAGCTCCTCAAAATCAAGAAAAAGGTGTGTATTTTTTTTCCAAATTTCTTAAGTCTTGTGTAAGAAATAAGTTTGAAGTGATTCCAAGGGCCTATTGAGCATATATTTCAGTATTGGGTTCTAAAATTCCTCCTAAAAAGAATTCAACACCCATTAAGCCCTCATAATACTCTACTATGGCTCATGAAGATGAAGAATTGCAACATGATCTATCAAAATTACAAGAGCAAGTGCACCAAATTTCGCTCTTGCAAAGAGCAACAAAAAATGAAATGGAAGTTTTGAAGAAAGGCGTGGAAGCGAAGATGGATGGTTTGAAGATTAATATGGATGGTTTGAAGAAAGGCGTGGAAGCTAAGATGGATAGCGTGGAAGCTAGGATGGAGGACATGGAAGAAAAAATGAAAGACAACATGGAAAACATGAAGAGTGATCTAAAAGTAGACATGGAAGGTTTGACAAAGTTGATACAAGAAATGATTCCTAATGGAGAAAATATACTAGAAGAAACTCATGATGAGAACAAAATAGATGTTAATTGTGATTTCATAAACTCTAATTTTGGATGGAAGAACCACCATATTCCAAAGATGGATATGAGAAATTTTGATGGCAAGGATCCTGTAACATGGATACTACATATGGAGCAATATTTTGATCTCAATAATGTTCAAAACACACAAAAGGTACGCATTGCAACTTTACATTTCGAACAAAATACATTTGTATGGTATCGAGGGCTTTTATCCCGTAAAAAAATTGTCACTTCGTCAATTTTTACGGAGGAAATAATAGCACATTATGAGGATACAAAGAGAAACACCTTCTTTAGCCAATTGATAAATCTCAAACAAAAGGGTTCATTGGTGGAGGACATTGAGGACTTCCAAAAATTGAATATAAAGGTAACTGATATTCTAGAGGAACACGGGATTGATGTCTTCATAGGGACTTTAAAGGATAACATCTAACATGAAGTTCGTGTTTGGGAACCTGATTCATTGGAGAAGGAATTTAGGTTGGAAAGAAAAAATGAATGTAAAATTATGGCGACAAGGAAGCCTACCACTCACATCTATAAAGATGGAAGTGTTCCTACTCCTAGACTTCCGCAACATACAAGATTGACACCACAACAATTGGAAGAAAAAAGAGCAAAAGAGATTTGCTACAGTTGTGATAGCAAATACACTAAAGGTCATAATTGTTCTGAGAAGAAATTATTTTACATAGATTGTAAAGAGGAAGAAGAAAATGAATAAGAATCTTCAAAAGAAGAGGATATAAACCAGGAACCAACCCTAGAAGAGGAAGAAACAGGTCCTACCATATCGTGTAATGCATTGGCATGAATTACCACTCCTCAAACTCTCAAGATAGAAGAAAATATCAAGAAGAAAAAGGTAATAGTGTTGATTAATTCGGGTAGTACCAATAATTTTATTCATTGTAAGGTAGCCAAGGAATTGAATCGTTTCATATACCCAACACCAGAATGTCAAGTGATGGTTGCAAATGGAGGAACTATAAATTTCTCTAGAAAATGCCATAATATCAAGCTAACCATGGGGGAATATGTATTGAATAGTCCAATTCTTTCCATTCCAATGGGAGGTGTTGATGTTGTACTAGGAGTACAATGGCTACAATCTTTGGGGATGGTAGCTTTTAATTTTCAAGAAATTCTATTGAATTTTTTTTTAGAAGGAAAGGAAATCGAATTACGGGGTATCGTAGGGAAGCTAGGAAATATAATAATCTCTAATGTCATGACAAAGCTTCTGAAGAAAGAACAACGATGCGTAATTTCACAATTATGCTCACTAGAAGTTCCAACTTTAAAATCATCTATTTCTGCAGATCTCCAAAAAATTTTGGACAATCATTCCAAGGTGTTTGATACTCCCAAAGGACTCCCACCTATTCGTGATCATGATCATGCTATTCATTTGATTCTAGGAAGTGTTCCTCCAAACATCAGGCCTTATAGATATCCTTATGTGCAAAAGAGAAAAATTGAACATATGATTGCATAAATGTTAGAGGCTAGTATAATTAAACCTAGTCAAAGTTCCTTCTCTGCTCCAATAGTATTGGTGCACAAGAAGGATGGGTCATGGAGCATGTGTTCGGATTATAGGGAGCTCAATAAGATCACTCTTAAAGATAAATTTCCCATTACTGTGATTTATGAATTATTGGATGAATTACATGGAGGAATTTATTTTACCAAGTTGGATATTTGTTCAGGATATCATCAAATTAGAATGAAGATTGAAGATATTCCGAAAACAACATTTCAAACTCATGAGGGTCATTATGAATTTTTGGTCATGCCTTTTGGCCTTACCAATGCACCTTCTACATTTCAAGGGTTGATGAATTCCATTTTCAAACCCTTCCTTAGAAAATTTGTGCTAGTATTTTTTGATGATATACTAATCTACAGCAAGTCTTAGAAGGATCATGTTCAACATGTTGACAGGGTGCTCAAACTATTGGAGGAGAAACAATTATATGCAAAACATCCAAATGTTTCTTTGGAGTACAAGAGGTGGAATATCTGGGTCATATTGTATCTCACAAGGGTGTTAAGGTAGACCCTAACAAAATTAAAGCCATTAAGGAATGGAAATTTCCCACAACCATAAAGCAGTTGCGAGGATTTCTCGGGTTAACAGGGTATTATCGCAAGTTTGTTAAGAATTATGGGAGAATAGCAGCACCTCTAACAACATTATTAAAGAAAGATGCATTTTCATGGACTCATGAAGCAACTAAGGCCTTTGAACGTCTTAAGGAGGCAATGTGCCTAGCACCGGTCGTAGCTACGCCAGACTTCACAAAAACCTTTATTATGGAATGTGATGCCTCAGGAAATGGA
Organism: Pinus albicaulis; assembly: GCA_034641835.2. Classification (NCBI taxonomy): domain Eukaryota; kingdom Viridiplantae; phylum Streptophyta; class Pinopsida; order Pinales; family Pinaceae; genus Pinus; species Pinus albicaulis. The sequence continues at coordinate 82,788,826 of CM076576.1, forward strand.
ATTGGTGCAGTTTTAATGCAGGAAGGAAGACCCATTGCTTTTGAAAGTCGTCCAATCAAAGGAAAGTATTTACAGAAACCTATTTATGAGAAGGAAATGTTAGCAATACTACAAGCACTAAAGAAATGGCGAACTTACCTAATGGGAAGACACTTCAAGGTAAAAACTGATCATGATAGTCTTAAACACTTTTTGGAACAAAGACTATCATCAGAAGAGCAGCCAAAATGGGTCACAAAGATGTTGGGTTATGACTTTGAAATAATCTACAAAAAAGGAAAGCTTAATGTTGTTGCAGATGCACTCTCAAGAAAGAATGAAGCGGTGGAAGCATTGCTTTGTGCCATTTCTATTATCCAACCAGATTGGATAACTGAAGCAAGAGATGAATGGAAGAAGGACAAAGATGTATGGACACTCATCCAAAAGTTGTAGCAAGATCCTAGTACATCTGATACATTTAGTTGGAAAAATGATTCCTTATGGTACAAAGATCGCTTATATCTTTGTAAGAGTTCCCAACTAAAACAAAAGATTCTTCTGGAATTGCACACTTCTCCTTTAGGAGGACACTCAGGATTTTTAAAAACTTACCACAGGGTGAAGAAAGAATTTTTTTGGTATGGCCTTAAATCTGATATTCGAAAGTTTGTGGCGGAATGTTTGGTTTGCCAGCAGAATAAAGTGGAAACAATTAAGACCCCAGGACTTCTACAACCTTTATCCACTCCAAGTCAACGTTGGGAGGAGATTTCAATTGATTTTATCACGGGTTTACCTAAGTCCGAAGGAAAGAGTGTCATCATGGTGGTAGTTGATAGACTTACCAAGTATGCACACTTTTGTGCATTATCTCATCCATTTAAAGCAAGTACAGTTGCTACTATATTTATGGACACAATTCAAAAGCTACATGGAAACCCAAGGGTTATTGTGAGCGACAGAGATCCCATTTTTACTGGAAATTTTTGGACGGAGTTATTTTCTTGTTTGGGTACTCAATTAGCTCATAGCTCATCTTATCATCCTCAATCTGATGGTCAAACTGAGATAGTAAATAAATGTTTGGAAGGATATGTTTGTTGTTTTGTATCTGATAAACAAACACAATGGGTCAAGTGGTTACCTCTTGCTGAATGGTCGTATAACACTTCCTTCCATACTGCAGCAAAAATGACCCCATTTATGGCACTTTATGGATATCATCCACCATCCATCACATCATCTTTAAGGGAAAATTCAAAGGTTCAAGCAGTGGAAGATCACATCGAGCATCGGCAAGAAGTTCTCTAACTCTTAAAGGATAACCTGATTTTGTCACAAAATCGAATGAAACAATAGGCAGATCAACATCACAACGAGAGAAGTTTTGATGTAGGAGATTGGGTATTTTTACGGCTACAACCATACAAACAAATGTCCCTCAAGCAAGCAAAGAAGGATAATAAATTATCGCCAAAGTACTGTGGTCCTTACAAGGTGTTGCAAAAGATTGGTACTATGGCATACAAATTGGAGCTTCCTGCTTCTTCGCGAGTACATCCAGTTTTCCATGTTTCATGCTTAAAGAAGGTTATAGGTGAAAATCTTCCAGTTCAAAAAATATTTCTAGAACTTGATGAGGAAGGAAAAATCATATTGGAACCTGAAGCGGTCACGGAAACAAGAACTCGACAACTACGGAATCGATCAATTTCAGAGTATCTCATCAAGTGGAAGAACTTACCCACTAAAGATTCTACATGGGAGGATGAGAATTTTATACAGAAGCACCCAGAGATACTCAAGTGTTGAGGACAACACTTTTTTGAAGGAGAGGGGCATGTTAGGTCCCTATATTACTAGTATAGTCCCTTATTGTTGTTAGTGTAACCCCCTTATTGTTATTATTGTACCCTTGTAACCCCAATATTGTTATTATTGTGCCCTTACATTATTATTGTTAGGTCAGCTAGGATTATATTATGGCCCCATGGACTCCTATATATAGAAGGAAGTTTTGGTCATTTGTAGCATCCAAGAATTGTTCATTTATGTAATGTATTGGAGGTTTCCCCCTCAAAGTGGCTGATTTCTAAGGCATTGGTCTCTCTTTTCTTCTATTTTTTGAGCTGGTTTCACAACATCCCCTAGCTTCAAACTTACCATTTTCTTCATCATTATTTTTTATGAAACATTTACTTCCAAAGTGGCTTGCCATGCCAAAGTTCGTATGGATTTTTATCACTGTTTACATGAACATGAGCCTTGTTGAGAATATTTACTGTGGTATGTGCAGCTTCGCCCAGAAGGTGTCAAGAGTTCCCTATTCATCAAGCATAGCACAAGCCATTTTTTGAACCATTATGTTCATTATTTCTTCCATGCCATTTTGTTGAGGAGTTGTGGCTACAGAAAATTGTCTTTTTATGCCATGTTGTTCAGAGAAAACAAATAATTCATTTGATATGTATTCTCCCACTCGGTCATATATGAGACATTTTATTTTAATATCTAAATCATTTTCAACTAATTCTTTGAATGCTTTAAATTTATCAAATTCTTCATCTTTGTGTTTCAATAACTCGATCGAGCACGTTCTAGAAAAATCATCAATAAATAAGATATAGTATTGTTCTCCATGAGATGAATTTTTCCTTACTGGTCCACTTAAATCAATATGTATAAGTTAAAGAGGCTTACTTGTTGATCCTTCCTTGGCATTGAATTGAGCTCTGGTTTTCTTACTGAATTGACATGACTTACATATGGTACTTTATGGTAGGGTGATGTTGGGCAGATCACGAACAACTTTGAGCTTGCCTGATTTTCTTATTTGAGAGAAGCTTAGATGTCCCAACCTTTTGTGCCATAACCAATTTTCCTCTGCTTTGCCTAGGTAACATTTTTCTTGGCCACCTTTAAATATATACATATTACTCAGAGTTCTTGTTCCTTTTATTATGGTCTTTCCTATGTCAATTTCATGAACTTGGGATTCTTTTGATCTAAAGACCACTTCATTTCCTTGATCACACATTTGGCTAACACTACGCAGGGCTCTAATAATTCTCAAAGTTGTGAGATTTTGATTTATAGTTTAAAGAATATTAGAGGTAACCACAGATATACTTTCAAGATTTAGAATCTAGCCCTCCTAAGGCTCAGAAAGGGCTCTCTATATAATATTTAACTTTCTTTTTATATATGATCTTAGGCTAGTTATATGGGGCAATTTGGTTTTGATATTTTGTTATGTTTGGTGGGAAAAATCACTTAATAAGATGGATAGTGATAGATCTATTTTTCCATTGGGAAAATGGAGTCAATATGTCAAGCAGATAGGTCAGGATCAAAGTCTAAAGTCAAATATTTTCAGGGCAAGATAGCAGAGTCACTCAAGATTTTTGAGGCTGATTGGTGAAGTGGTTTAATTGGGATAAAGAACAATCAAGGATTCTTTGATCTAGATAAGGAGTGAAGAGGATAGAGGTCATTCGAAAGAGGGAGAAATTAAGGGTTCCCTACTCTAAAAATCAGCAGAAAACATCAAAATGAAAGCTAGTAAATAACAGAGTGCTTTTAACAAATTCTGATATATATTCCTGATTTCACATTAAAATTTAGAACACATTTAAGTACGAATGGCAAACATATGAAGATTTAACAAATAACAGTAGAAATTACTTCACTTGAGTATCCCAACACATGAATCCTGAAACATGATGCTTTATTAATTTGATCCAACCTGCTGACTTGAAACTTGGTACAAAAGCCCTCCAGGTACAAAAATATTGACTATAGAAATCTTCAGCAATTTATTCCACAATAATACTTCAAAGAGTGAATTATTTATACAAAAAGTGTTACAAAATATCCTAGAAAAATAATAGGAATTTTCTAAGGAAAATAAAATATCTCTTACAAAAAGAAAGTGACAATTGCTTCACAAACTTGCAAGTTGTCCTACTTATTCAAATTAAATAGTAAGGTTGTTTTGATTTAGGTGTAGCTGGCTGTTGTGTTGTCTTCAATGTTGGAAAAAAGATCTTCAATCTGTTTTGAAACTCTATCTTCTCATCCAATACTCTTTTACTCATACACTTTAACCATTGATACTCTTTCATTTGTTGTAGGACTATTTTACTGTTGTAAAATTCGGTTTCTACTTTGTAAAAACAACATTCTGCTTTTCCTCCTCTTTCACTGTAAATTATTTTTTACAGCAAATCAGTAAGCTTTTGCAAAAATTATTCCTCAGGTAACTTGATATTGGTAATTTTTCTGTAATTTTCATCAGCCTCTATGTATCTAACAAAGGTCGGTTTAACCACAAAGAGATGTTTTATCTCATTCTGTAAATAAAACAAATCTTCAATTCTTTTGTGCAACACTTTGCCTGTAGGTACTCCTTGCCAATCTGCCTTGTTTACTTTTTCTTTGGAAAAACCTATGATCTTCTTGTTGTAATCCTCTTGCTTTATTAGTTTATCATTTATAACAAGAATGTTTGGCAAGACTTTTTGCCTCAATATCTCAAACTTTACCATAAATCTAGTTATGGCTAAATCCATGCTTTGACACTTCTCTTCTAGCTGCTTCATCAAGTTTTTCTTTGAAATTACCTTTCTCACTTCAAGAATTGTTTCAGTTCTATCAGTTATCCCTATCTCATCCAATTCTTGTTTGTTTTTTGTGTTGAGAAACTTGATTATTTCTTGGGCGGTTTGGCACCAAGCTCTTCCTTTTTCTTCACAATTTCTTCTTTTGCTACTTTAAGCAAGTCCTTTTGTTCATAAATTATATGAATGGAAGGCCAAGTATCATTGATTGACTCAATGATCTTGGACCACATTTGATTTTTTATGTAAGCCATCGGTTCTTTCAAGGTTAATTCTGCTTCAACCTTCCTCAACTGCTCACTTAACCTTTTGGCTTTTTGTTCCTTTGTTTTAGCATTGATTTGAGCTAATTTCTTGGCATCTTCCAAGTTCTTGATTTGTTCTTTCAACCTATTGATCTCATTATTCTAAATGGACATATCTTCCATGGCTTTTATGAGCTTGTTGGCCTCATCTATTTGTTGCACTGCTGAAGTAGATGATTCTGTAGCAGAAGTAGTGGAAGAAGTCATTGGCACAATGATGGCCAATGGGAATTTTTGTGCCAATTCCTCTACTAAAGTTGAAGGAACTGCTGTAGTTACCATGGGGATGACTATAGGAGGAACACTTTGAGTTTTTGTAGCTTCTTTCTCTTGGAGAAGATTTTCCATTTCTATCTCCATTTCCTTAATCTGTGTTGTCATTTGGAGTATGAGACTCATCATCTCATCTTTCTGATTTACCTCCTGCACAATTTCTTTTACCTGTGGATGTTCTGTTGGAGGAAATTTTAGTTGCTTTCTAAGTGCTGCAATGTCAACATTTTTCTTTTTCACCAATTATTCTGCAATCTTTACATTTGCAGGGTCATACCCTACCTCAATCACTAGTTATTCTAAAGACATAATTCTAGTGTCTTTAGCATAAGAGGAAGCTTTTTCAATCCTAATTTGATCTCTCAAATTGGTTATAGTGTTCTGAAGTTTCTGGGCACTCATTGCCTTGGTAGTCATAGTAGAATAAATCATTTCATAGCTTTACTTATGAAACTCCATTTGATCTAGGGATGAATGCTTTCTACTGGTACTGCAAAGTCAACTTTCTTATAGTCTGCTATTGTTGTAGGCCTATGCACTGTTGGTTGTAGCACTATCATAAGAAATTTCTTGTTGGTGTAATCAAAGGCTGAGAGTAATCTATTTTGATTTCCTAGAGTTTGCTTTAAATACTGTGAATAAATCTCATTTTTTAACTCTTCATTCTTATCCTTTTTTTCTTTACATTTCTCTTTGATATCACTGTATGTATTCTCTGCTTGTTGTGATGAGTATTCCTCCATGTTTTGGTGTTTTTCAATAATTTGAGTGTTTGAAGTATCATTTTCCTACTCATTCTCAAAAACTGTAGCAGCATCTGTGTTCTTCTCTGGGTTTTCTTCATCTAGAACTTCAATTGTTTCCTTTTTCTTGTCCACTGGATTGAGCTTAGGTTTCTTATTATATCTAATTTTGAATCTAGTCTTTGTCGTTGTTTCAACTGTATAGGTACCTTATTCTCTAATTCTCTTTTTGGCTTTATCCTCTTGATTTACAGTTTTCAAGGTGTGACTAGTATCACCCTGTTTGACTGTTTCCATTAAAGTATTGTCCAACCATTCTGTTTGATTAGCAAGATGTTCAATCTCAGGCCTTTTATGATGGATATAAGGGGTTAATTTTCATTTTACCCTCATCTTACTTAGTAATCTGTGAGGACCATAATTCCACAAGAAGCTTTCTTCAAATTTGTATTCAAGAAACTTTTTTACTGCCTCTATGCCTACTTCCCTGTGATTACAAATGAAAGGACCCACCTAGTTTTTCAACTTGAATTGAGTCTTATTTTTGGCAACCAAGAAGTTGATAGAATCTAAATTGAGAATTTGTCTTATGTACTCTAAGGCAAAACCTCTCATTGGCAAGTATTTTGGAAATTTATAGGGCAAAAGGTTTGACCCATAGAGTCTAATCTCGCGTGATTTTGGTAAAGGTACCAATCTCCAGTTCTGCTTTGCTCTGACAGCTGTAATACTTTCTTTATTTCATTACTTATCCTTGGTTGTACACTATTTGTCAGCATGTTTATCAATGGATGAACAAAACAATCTATGAAATCCACATAAGTGAATTCTGTTGATTCTTTTTTTATTAGAGAGGTCCAGAAAATGACTGACAATGGATTACCTTCTACATCCAATTTCTGAAGGGTTATTGGGAATTTATCTGCTTGGAAGTAAAGGAACATGTGAAAGAGAACTCCTTTAGTGGGAAATTTCACAAGCTGATCATGGATACTATCAGCTATGTATTCAACATAGTTATAAATGAGAGAAGGAGGTTGACCAGGCACAAAATTAGATAGAAAACCAAGAATAGAATCATCATTGTGCTCATCAGTAAAATAACCCAGGATAAAGGATAACATTGAAATGACATGCCTTGATTGTTCAAGAAATTTGGAAGATGAATAGGGAGGGTTAATATTTGTGATTTCAACATATGCAGGCATGAATTTTTGGAAGATATGAAATCTCTTAGGAAATTATACCTGAATATAAAGCTTTGTAAGAGCTTCTATGGATAATGGGACTGCATTGGGATCCAGTTTCAACTGAAGCATTAGGTTTATAGACTCTGCAGTAATAGTGAATAATACTTCTTTATTAGCATCAACCATAGCTCTTTGGTCAGGGGAATAGTAGGTTTGGCACAACCTAATGACTTCTGGACATTGATGGGTATGTGGAACTACATATTTGGGTAAATTGGACTCCCAAATCTGAGCTTCATCTCCCTGATCTAAGGATTTTTTTAGACTCCAGCAGTGGAGATTTAGAAGATTGAATTCTATTACTGGATCATTTATTTTGTAATCAACATCACTTAAGGGTGTATGCTCAACATATACAACAATCGGTTGTAGTGCATTTATAACAATGGTGCTTTTAGAAGCCATTTTTGGGTTTAATTTTGACAATTTTAACATTCGGATCTTAGGAACTATGTTTTTAAGCTTTTTTATACTCTTCTATAAGCTTAGACTGTTTACAGAAGGAATTTTTGGTTTGACATATGTCTTTTGAACAAAAATAGGTACAATTAGGCTTTCTTCTGGTTTTTTAACCTTCAATTTAGTTCCAAAATAAATCTTCAAATTCTTTATAGACTCGGGAAAAGGTTTCAACAAGGGTTTCCTGCTCTTCTTTGATAAACTAGACTGAAACAATGTAATTCATGCATGAAAAGGTTTCTGAGTATTTGCAAATGGTTTTTGAGTCAAAATAAATTTCTTTACAGTTTGTAAAAGGCTAAAACTTCTTCAATTTTGATTAAAGCAGGTTAAAGTATTCGAAACAATGGTTTTATTAGGGTTTCTACATAAAATATATTCTTTGAAGGCAAATAAATGTATTTCTGTGGGAAAACATCTTTACAAGGCTTAAATTCTCAGAAAAGTTATTTTTTCAAATGATAGGAGGGTTAATTTCTTTGAAGAATACCTGTTTTTGCAGGTATTTGGTCTTGAAATAGGGTTTCTGAGGCGTCGAGGAGCTTTCTGAAGTTGTTGAAGTCCTTGGAGGCTGATTGGAAGCTTTACGCAGCCACATCAATGATTTTAATGGTTTTTCTAGTTCTTTGGGCATGAAAATAGGGCTATGGCATCTTTCCTTTAGTCAGAAAGGGTTTAAATGCACAAAAAACTGAGAAAAAGGTTTAAACTGAGCTTATTTGCAGTTTTATAGAAAATATGGTTTAAACAGTATGTGTAGTTAATCCGGGTCAAGTCAGATCAGAAGGTGGTTTAGTGTCGAGGATAGAATGCCACCAGTGGTTATCGGGACATGATAAGGCGGTAAGTTGTTTTTTGTAAATGAATGTGATCGAATCGTTTAACGTCGCGTGGAGGAGAGAGAAGAGGGAAATACTGCAGATTTCACAAATCTCAAATCGAATAACGATCGCACTTTTGAAAATGCGATATCGCATATGGTTCGTTGGATCATGTTAAGGAGATGCGAATGACTGTGATTCATCGGTGGATTAGCTCGGCATATGGGGCATGGGGCCCAAGAGATTTATATGTGGCGGGGTTAAGTTATACATTTAAAACATAGTTTTAAATGTATAAACTAATGTATTAATGGGATAGGTAGAATATATGATTTACTCAACAAATAGCTTATTTACATGTGTATTATAACTTGTGGGTCGGTTTTTTTTTAAATATATTTGTTTAAAACTATGGGGAGCAGGATATGTCACGTGGGGTAATATAACCATAGTTAAATTATTAATAAAGTGGGTTTTTGGATATTTAATAAATGAATTAATATAACTATGGGGAGTATTTGTAAGGAGTTAATAAAATAAATTAAAGTTAATATGAAAATGAATGTGATGAGTGAACATATACATAAATGTACTAAGTAAAAGTGTATTTCAAGCATTTGGGTACAATGATGGCCCCTTTTTAAACATTTACAGTTAATACTTAAGATAAATAGTATTTGGTGGGTTTTTTAAATGTTTTTGTATGAAATGAGATTAGTTAAAGGGGATTTTTACTTTCCCTAAGAAAAAAGGTGTCTTAACTTAGGAAAAGGGATTATATCTTTGGAAAAGGGTGATTATGTTGAGGAAATGGGTTTTTATGAAGGGAATCCCATAATTATTACCAATCAATTATTAAGCCTTGGGTCCAGTCTCAACAAAAGTCAGAGAAATGCTCTGAGCCTTTTTAAATGAAGGTTTTGAATACTGAAATATTTTGAGGGAGGGGAAATTAGTAATTTTCTAGATGATGTTTATTACAAGCCTTGTGCAACTGATTTCTACCTACCCATCATATATTCTATCATTTTTTCATTATTTGCATGGGTGCATTTGAGCTTGCAACCCCAAATCCATTTTTATTTTAAAGCATAAACTATCTAAATCTAACCTTATTTCATTCGAGGGCTCAGATTAAACTGTTGAGCTCCTCATTTATTCTCTAACTATCTACTGATTTTTCAAGTTTAAACTGTTTAACATATCTTTATTCTTTATCTATAAACATGAAATTCAAAGCATGAAAAATTTAAGGTTAAACTATTTAACTCATCATGGATTGTGGCATTTTGAACAAGCTGCACATAATCATTATTTTTACAGTAAAAGTAAAAGTAGTGGCATTTTAACTTGCATCACTTTCATGTCTTAGTTTTATCTCTCTTTTGTTTTTGAGGTCTATTTTTTAATATTTTTTATCTTTTCTTTTCAAGTCCTTTGATCTTTCTTTTAGGACTTTTACCCTCTTTTCATTTTTATTATTTTCAAATATGGGAAAACAACTTGCAAAAGGAAATATATGTACATATTTACAAGACTAATCATAGTCAATTCAAAAATTATTAACCCTATTATTATAGGACCCTAACAGTGGCTCCACATGGTGATGGCATTTCCTAGTGAAATGTCAAGAAATTTGAGACTAGTAGCCTTTGAATTTTGACTGTGCTGACCTTGTAAATGTTGTTTGAGCTCTGCAATTATTCATACTTATGATTTTTTACCTTTCAAAGCTTAGGGCCTTCTCTCTGGGCTTCAACTTTTTTAGTAAAACATCCAATCCAACCTAAAATATGCAATGTTATGTACAATGGATCAAGAAAACAAAATTAACTATTAGTTTTTTTCTGAAGAGTAATAGTGCTTCATAATTCTACCATTGACAGGTCCACCCAACAGATCTGATCCATCCATTTCTTTCAAAAAGAAAGCATTGTTACCTCTGTAACCATAAATAACATAAGTTCCTTTCCATATGAAATCAAATTTCCCATGTTTACCTTTCTCTTCTCTCCTTGAATCCCATTTTATAACTTTGTCACCAATGTAGAAACCATCTTCTTTACTCTTTTTGTCAAAAAAATTATTTATCTTGTCTTGGATAACTTGAGACTTAAGGTAAGCCTCTTCTCTTGTTTTTTGTAAGTGAATAGTTTGGTTAATCCTTCTTTGAATGTCATTGATCTCAACTTTTAATTTTTGGATTATTTTCATTATTGGTACTCCTAAGGAAGATGGAAAAACAACATCCATTCCATAAACAAGATGGTAATGGGATGTACCAATAGATTTTTTGGTGGTAAGTCTATCTACCCATAAGGAATTAACTAACCTCTTGTTCCAAGTTTTCTTGTTATCTTCTAGTAATTTCTTGATGATGTTCACTGGGCTTTTATTGGAAGATTCAGCAAGGCCATTACCTTGAGGGTAATATGTAGTAGAATGGCGATTGGGGTAATGTGGTATTTATGACATAAATCAATCATTGTTTTGGATTTGAATGCAGCTACATTATCAATGATAATCTTTTGGGGCATCCAAGTCTTGAAAGTATGTTGTTTTCTAAAAAGGAGATAATGACCGTGTCAGTGGCTTTCCTGGAAGGTATGGCTTCTATCCACTTAGTAAAATAATCAGTGGCTATCAGAATCCACTTATGTTGAGCTGAGGATGGAGGATGAATTTCATCAATGAAGTCAAGACCCCATTTTTCAAAAGGCATCTCTGTTGAGATGGGTTTTAAGGGTAGGGGTAAGATCTTTTTATTTCCCTCAAATATTTGACACTTGTGACAGGAGGTCACATACTTTTTTACATCTACAAACAAAGTAGGCCAGCAAAAACCAACTCTCGGGATTTTGTTTGCAGTAGCTTCTAGTAGAGATGTCCTCCACAGTCACCTGCATGAAATTCTTCTAAAAAAAATTCATCTTCTTCTTTAAGAAAACAATTCAGTAAAATTCCACCAAGATCTTTCCAAAATAGTACATTATCTATAATACAAAATCTTACTGCCTTTAATTTTAAGAATCTAGCTTTTGTTCTTGATAATCCGGGAGGAGCTTGTAAATTTAGTAATACAAATATGATATCTGCATACCATGGTGAGTCTGAAAAGGCTTCACTGATCTCTGGAGTCGCCATATCTTTCTAATCATCTACTTGGGCAATAAAATTAATGTCTAAAGCATGACAGTTTGATTCATCCATGATTTTTGCTAAACCTTGACCTTTTATGAGTTTAGTGGGTTTGATCTCTATGTAATATTCCAAAATTGTGGCAATCCACTTGACTCTTTTACCATCAGGCCCATTCCAAGTTATAATATCCTTTACAACTGCATTTGGAACATAGGCAATGATGTGTGAATAAATATTGTACACTCTAAAGTCTTTAATGACCTTTACCAAAGCTAGGGCCTGTTTCTCCATGATATTGTACTTTAAAGTGGCATCTCTAAGTGATTTTATAAAGAAAGCAATGGGTTGTTCATAGTGTTGGGAAAAATACTGAGAGGGGGGGTGAATCAGTATTTTGTGCAAAAAATCAAACTTTTACTTTTTCCCTTCTAAAAACCCATACGCTACTTTACTGAAGGAAACTAGCGTATACACGAGGATATTCTTTACAGAACCCGCGTATGTCCAGAGATCTAATTATGTGTTTGAATCTTAACTCAGATCATTGCATTATTCATTCATCAGATATTTTAGAAATAGTAAACAGGTGCAGACAGAACAGAATAATCATCACACATATGCAACACACATGAACACCAGGATTTTTAGGTGGAAACCCCAGGAGAAAACCGCGCCATTGTTAGCCTTTAAGGGTGACTGTAGAAAACTTCTTACAATCATGTCTTGGTGCAGACTCAAACCCCGTACTTGTGAGTACCCTGCGAAGGCTACTACCTTCTCTGGACACCGGCCAATCTGGAGGAGCTACAACCCAGTGAAGGCTTCGACCTCGGCACCCCTTTGCGAGATCACGTTTCATGATTTTCCATTGGATCAAAACGGCTTCAACACAACCCTTCACTTATCAACAATCATACCTTGCTCATTGCTTCAAACAGAACAGTGAGACCACTGTAACCAGAATATCAGATATAACCCAGACTTCAGAATAGATATGCAGAAACACATTCAACCTTCAGCAAACATTAGATTATATATAATATGCACTTTTATTTAATCACACCCGCGTATATACGCGCTTTCTAGAAGACGAACCCGCGTATACTTCAGTGCATTTCCAAAAGAAAAACCCCTAGCTGCGCCATATGGCCTTTTCTTTCCACAGGACCCAGCTCTACGCTTTTCATGAGCGAACTTTTGCGTATAGATCTATAAAGATAAACTGCGGTATACCGGATATAAACTTTTTGATTTCTTCAATCTCTTCGACCGGGATTGCGCCATGTCTTCTTCCCACTTCTTTTCAGATCATCCTAGAGATTCATCATTTCCAGATCTAGAGATTTTTAACCTTCATCATATTCATGGGTGCATCATAGATTCAGATCTATCGATTAAGAACAGAGTTCAACCATACAGATAAACTTCAGAGTGAAGTATTCATCAAATCCCAGACACATGCACACCCTTGCACAATGATTTTCTTCTCCTTATATAGGTTTACCCTTTTTCAATACCATGAGCCAAAACCACATCGCATCCGATGGTATTCTTGGATGGGATCAAATAGACAACCCAACGCTCAATACAATGGGTCAATACCATGGTAGTAACCCTTGGTTTTACAAATTTAGAGCGCAATTGAGCATACGCGACTTGGCACGTACTTTTTCGCGTGCATACACCACTTCGCCTAGACAAACCCGCATATGCCTTAAGACACACACTTTTCATCATTATTCTTGCACATACTGATATTTATTTTTCTGGTACTTCTGCGCTTCTTGTAGAACATCAGATTTACATCATTAATGCATCAAGAACAACTTCATTGCCATCATCTTCATCAAGTGGGTTGCCATCAAGGACAACACTCTGCGCCATATTGCCAACAATCTCCCCCTTTGGACTTGATGGCAACCACGAAGGTGTTTGATCACCACAACAGATAGATACATTGATTATAATCATTACACAATAACCATGTTACTCTCCACTTATTCAAACACCATGTCACTCTCCCCCTTTGACATCAAGGGCAAAGGGCGGATCAAAACCAACACAAGGTTTTTCTCTTCATGTAGAAGGAAGCGCTCTGCAGATCTGATGTGCACTGAAGTTACCATTCTCCCCCTGAGGTCACGCTGAAAGTTCAAACATATTTTTCAATGAAGTACATGACTCTATGACCTTCCTATCACCAAGGACTCATACATACATCAAAGATCCAACCAAGTGGATTTACATAAGAGACTCAAATACCCAACCAAAAGGGGTTTACATATTTTGACTCAACTACCCAACCAAGTGGGTTTACAAATTTGAACAAGTCCTTACATGACTGAATATTACAATTTTACATCATAGGTCTCAACGTGACCTTTTTCATCAAATTACAAATATGACCTTTTATGACCAATATCAGAAATACCTCAAGAGAGATCATATTTCAGAATCATAAGCCAACAATTCATAATACCCAGCAAGGCTATTGCTCCCCCTGAACCTGTACATCAGTTTACTCCTTCATCTCCCCCTTAGCTTGTGCATCCTGAACACTTTTCAATAGAAGATCATCAAGGCATCTTTACCCAATATCAGAGAATGAGACAAAAATATAAGAGATAAAACTTCACCAGAGATACCATACAGCATCAGAGATATCAAACAGTGCTGCAGATGTGCTGTAAAATGCTGACCCCAACCAAAATTTGTCAGCAACTGACCATACGCGGCTTTTTATGGATAAACTCGCGTATATATGCGACTCTCTTTCAGGAAATCTGCGTATCCAATTTGATCTTCTAAATTTAAGCAGTTCTGATTTTCTTCACAGCAGAGACTACTCCCAGTTTCTGTCTGAGATATTCGAATGCTTCCCTAGGCAGAGGTTTGGTAAATATATCAGCAACTTGTTCTTTGGAGGGAACACACTCCAACTTCACCTTTTTTTCAAGCACTTGTTCACGTAAGAAGTGATACTTGATGGCACTTGTATTATCACACATAATGGATATAGGAGGTGAACATGTGATTTGAATGTCTTGTAAGGTCCACATCATCCAAAGAAGTTGTGTGCAACATGATGTATCAACCACATATTCTTCTTTTGCTGTAGATAAGGCAATAGAGCTTTTCTTCTTCTTGAACCAAGATTCTAATCGGGGCCCCATATAGAATGCACCATCACTAGTGCTCTTCCGATCATCAACATGTCTAGCCCAATATGCATCCGTGTAAGCATGAAGAGTAAGATCAACATTCTTTGGATACCATAGTCCAAAGTCTTGAGTTCCTTGTAGATATTTGAATATTATTTTGACAACCTGAAGGTGAGACTCTTTTGGATTAGCTTGGAATCATCCAACAATCCCAACAACATGCATAATGTATGGTCTAGTCCCAGTGAGATAAAGTAGGCTTCCTATCATTGATATGTATTCTGGTTGATTCACCGCGGGAGAATCATCATGAGAACTGAGGTTACATCCGGTTATCATTGATGTACTTACAGGTTTGCATTCTTCCATGCCATACTTCTTCAAAATTTGCTTAAGATATTTTTTTTGTGATAAGAATATTCCATCTGCAGTTTGATGCACTTGCAACCCAAGAAAGAATGTTAGTTCTCCAAGTAAGGACATTTCAAATTCTTGCTACATGACAGAAGCAAATTTCTTACTCATAGATTCTTCATTACTCCCAAAAATGATGTCATCAACATATACAACCACAATCAATAGTTTATCATTTTCAACCTTTGTGTATAAGTTGCTATCAGCAGACCCCTTTGAAAATCCTTTTTGATGAAGATATTTGTCAAGACGATAATACCATGCCCTTGGAGCTTGTTTGAGACCACATAGAGCCTTTTTAAGTCTACAAACAAGATTTTCATCATTTCCCAAAATGAATCCTTCTGGTTGTTCTATATAAACTTCTTCTTCTAGATCACCATTTAGAAATGCAGATTTAACATCCATTTGATAAACTTTGATTTGTTGAAAACTTGAAAAAGCAAGAAACATTCTTATGGCTTCAAGTCTAGCTACAGGAGCAAAAGTTTCTTCAAAGTCTATACCTTCTTGTTGAGTATACCCCTTGCAAACTAGTCTAGCTTTGTTTCTTATAACATCCCCATTCTCATTTAACTTGTTCTTGAATATCCATTTAGTTCCAATGACATTTTTATCATGTGGTCTTGGTATCAATTCCCAAGTGTGATTCTTTTCAATTTGATCAAGCTCTTCATTCATGGCTTGAATCCAACATTCATCTTTGCTAGCTTGATTGACATTTTGGGGTTCAATTGTGGACAGGAATGCCAAATAGCTAGAAGACCCCACAAGAGTCCTCCTTGTTTGTACACCTGATTCCTTGTTTCCCAAAATTTGAGATTCAGGATGATTCTTTTGAACATGTCTGGATGGAGCTTTCTCTGATAATTCATCTTCAGGTTCTTAATTGGATCCACTGTCTATATCATTTCCATTTGATGTAGAAGGACAAAAGTCACCATCATCTTCTTCTGTTGCTTGTGTTTCTTCTTTAGGAGCTGTAGGAGACTCATCAATGACAACATCAATACATTCAACAATCTTTCGAAGCCTTTTATTGTAACATTTGTATGCTCTGCTTGTAGATGAGTAACCAAGAAGTATCCCTTCATCTGATCTAGGTTCAAACTTTCCAAGCTTTTCATCATTATTTTTGATAAAGAATTTACTTCCAAAAATTCTAAAATGCTTCACAGAGGGAGAATTACCATACCAGAGTTCATATGGAGTTTTGTCACTATTTACCCGAACATTTGCCTTGTTGAGAATGTTTGCTGCTGTATGTGCTGCTTCTCCCCAGAACATGTCAGGAGTTCCGGACTCATCAAGCATAGCTCTAGCCATTTGTTGAATTGTTCTATTCATTCTTTCTGCTACGCCATTTTGTTGTGGAGTGCCTGCTACAGAGAACTGTCTTTTTATGCCATGTTGCTCACAAAATTCAAAGAATTCATTTGATGTATATTCTCCTCCTCGATCAAATCTAAGACACTTGATTTTTAGATCTAATTCATTTTCTACCAATGCTTTGAAGATCTGAAATTTTTCAAATGCTTCATATTTGTGTTTAATCAACCCGATCCAACACATTCTAGAGTAATCATCAATAAATAAGATATAGTATTCTTCCCCACGTGGTGACTTTTTCCTCATAGGTCCACATACGTCAGTATGAATGAGTTCAAGAGGCTTACTTGATGATCCTTCTTTGGCATTAAATTGTACTCTGGTCTGTTTACCGAATTGGAAAGATTTGCATATGATACTCTCTGGTAGAGTAATATTGGGAAGACCACGAACAGCTTGAAGTCTGCTTGCTTTGTTTATTTGAGATAAGCTCGGATGCCCCAGCCTTCTATGCCATAGCCAATTTTCTGAAGATTTGCTCAAGTAACATTGATCTTTGCAGTTCTTCAATATATACAGGTTGCTTGGAGTTCTTTTCCCTTTTATAATAGTTTTACCTGTATCAAGATCACGAACCATGCATTCTTTTGAACTAAAGACAACTTCTGTTCCTTGATCACACATTTGACTTACACTTAACAGGTTATGCCTTAACCCATCCACATACATGACATTATTAGCCTTCACCTTTTCTTTTAGAAACACGGACCCTTTTCCTTTAATTACAGCAGGAGTATCATTTCCAAATGTAACTTTCTTTTCCTTTTCTAGAGCATTATATGCAAGAAGTTTGCTTTTGTCACCTGTCATGTGTCTTGAGCACCCACTATCAATGTAACATTGATTTTCTTCACCTTCTGCAAATAACACTATCCCACAATTTTCAACCTGTAATTCCTTCTTTTTCCATACTTTGGAACTTGAAGGAGAATGTTGTTTTGGCTGGACTTTGCTCCTGCATTCAGATTCTTCATGGCCAAAGTTATTGCAATAAGCACATTCAACTTCATTTTGAAGAGGAGAAAAGTTGTTATATGTGTTCTTCTTTGGTTCAATATCCATTCTTTTCTTTCTTGCTTCTCTTGTCATGATGGTTTTATATGCAACACATTGAACAACTTTATGACCAAAATTGTGACATGAGAAACATTGTCCATTGAAGTAGAAATTTCTGCGATCATGAAATCTTCTATTTGAATTTACCTGTTGATTGTTGCTTCTTTGAGAGATATCCCTTATATTGTGATGATCATGCTTTACCTGTAAAGATTCTTTATTCCCTTGCTGAGTGGCTGAATGAAGTAAACCAGTTGTAGCTGCTTTTAGATAATTTGGTGCTGAAGCCTGAGAAGATTCTCCGATATATCCAAGACCTTTCTTAATAAGAGGAGAACGTTGAACCTTGATAATCTCATCTAAGGTTTCAGATCCTTTAGCAAATCTAAGATTCAGAGTCTTTACTTTCTCAAGTTCTTTTCTTAGACTTACTACTTCACATTCTAATTTTTCATTATGTTTCTTTGCTTCTTCATTCTGCCTTTTCAGAGTCTCTATGATTATTTTACTTTCTTCCAAGAATATTTTGAGTTGATTGTTTTGATCAAGAAAATCATTGTCATCTAGAGCATCCATAAAATCATCCTTATCGTCTCTAGAATTATTTTCAAATGCCATGAGAAGTCTAAGATCTTGTTCACATTCTTCCTCACTATCAGATAACCCATCACTGTCTTCATTTGTATAGTAGCTTTTCTTAGAGCTAGATCAGTTCTTATTCCTTCTTGATACTTCTTTCTCTTTAGCAAATGTTTCTTTATAAGGACATTTTGCAGCATAATGACCAACTCTTCCACAATTGAAACATTTTAAAGGAAGCTTACCTTTGAATCTTCCAGTTCCTAGTTAGAGTCTTCTCACAAAGTTTGCCTCATCTTCTTCTGAGATATACCCTGATCCTTCCGGTTTTTGAACTTCTTTCCCTTTTGTAGAAGCTTTAAAAATAGCTTCTTTGACTTCAGATGGGCCTCCTCTCCTCATTTCATATGCAGTCAATATGCCATGAAGTTGCACCACAGAAAGATTTTGAATATCCTGTTTTTCTTCAAGGGCAGAAACTTTTGATTCAAATTTTGCCGTTAGCGATCGTAAAATTTTCTCAACCAAAGTAGTGTCAGATATTGTTTCACCCAGATTTCTCATACGATTTACAACATCATCAATACGTAAAAAGAAACTGGAAATACTCTCATCACCATGCATCTTTAAATTTTCATATTCAATTCTGAGAGTTTGGAGTTTTGCACTTTTTACCTTTGCGTCGCCTTCATAACTTAGAATTATTTTGTCCCATATTTCCTTTGTTGTATTCAGCTGCATGACTTTGACAAATTCTGATTCAGTTAGACTTCCTATTATAGCATTGACCGCTTTTGCGTTTGATTCATAATTCTTCCTTTCAGTTGGATCTGTTGGTGTAGTGGCTGGATATTGATATCCTTGTTCAACAATGGCCCATACATCAACTCCCATAGACTGAAGATAGGATCTCATCCTCACTTTCCAAAAGATTAAATTGCTTCCGTTGAAGAGCGGGGGCTTGATAGATGCTGTTCCCTCATGATTGCTCATCTTGCTTGATCTTCCTTCTAGCGGCTAAGCTTTTTCAGAAGGACCTGCTCTGAAACCAATTGTTGGGAAAAATACTGAGAGGGGGGGTGAATCAGTATTTTTTGCAAACAGTCAAACTTTTACTTTTTCCCTTCTAAAAACCCATACGCTACTTTACTGAAGGAAACTAATGTATATACGCGGATATTCTTTACAGAACCTGCGTATGTCCAGAGATCTAATTATGTGTTTGAATCTTAACTCAGATCATTGCATTATTCATTCATCAGATATTTCAGAAACAGTAAACAGGTGCAGACAGAACAGAATAATCATCACACATGCAACACACATGAACATCAGGATTTTTAGGTGGAAACCCAATTCGGGAGAAAACCACCGCTGCCGTTGTTTCAGCCTTCAAAATTTATTATTAAGAAAACTTCTTACAATCATGTATTGGTGCAGACTCAAACCAGCACGCAGGCACCCACCTGCAGAAGGCTACTACCTTCTCTCGTTTACCAGCCAATCCTAGAAGGGAGCTACAACCCCTGACTGAAGGCTTCGACCCTCAGCACCACTGCAGACCACGTTTCATCAATTTTCAAACTGGATCAAAACAGCTTCAACACAACCCTTTACTTATCAACAATCATGCCTTGCTCATTGCTTCAAACAGAACAGTGAGATCACTGTAACCAGAATATCAGATATAACCCAACCTTTAGAATAGATATGCAGAAACGCATTCAACCTTCAGCAACCATTAGATCAGAAATCATACGTGCTTTTATTTAATCAGACCCCGCGTATATACGCGCTCTCCAGAAGACGAACCCACGTATACTTCAGTGCATTTTCCAAAGAAAACCCTAACTGCGCATACGCGCTTTTCTTTCCACAGACCCGCGTATACACACGCTTTTCATGAAGCGAACCTGCGTATAGATCTATAAAAGATAAACTTTACAATACAGACCAGATCTATAAACTTACCCAGATTTCTTCAATCTCTTCAACAATATTGCACCAGGTCTTCTTCACTTCTTTTCAGATCATCCTTGACATTCACCATTTCTAGATCTAGAGATCTTGAGCCTTCATCATGTTCATAGGTGCATCATAGATTCAGATCTATCAATTAGAAACAGGGTTCACCCATATAGATATACTTCAGAGTGAAGTATTCATCAAAGCCCAGACACATTCCCCCCCTTGCACAATGATTTTCTTCTCCTTATATAGGTTTACCCTTTTTCAATACCATGAGCCAAAACCACATCGCATCCGATGGTATTCTTGGATGGGATCAAATAGATAACCCAGCGCTCAATACAATGGGTCAATACCATGGTAGTAACCCTTGGTTTTACAAATTTAGAGTGCAATTGAGCATACACGACTTGGCACGTACTTTTCTGCGTGCATACGCTACTTATCCTAGACAAACCCGCGTATGCCTTAAGACACACACTTTTCATCATTATTCTTGCACATACTGATATTTATTTTTCTGGTACTTCTGCGCTTCTTGTAGAACATCAGATTTACATCATTTAATGCATCAAGAAAAACTTCATTAAGTAGGTTTCCATCATCCTCATCAAGTGGGTTGCCATCAAGGACAACACTCTGCATCATATTGCCAACACATAGCCCTAGTCATTTTTCTGCAGTAAGACTACAACAATAGCGTGTTCTGAAGCAAAAGATAAAATAATAAAATCCTTCTTAAAGTCGAGACTTATAAGCACTGGTGTTTTGGTTAAAGCTTGTTTAATTGATTCAAAAGATTGCTTGGCTTAAATAGTCCATTTAAGTATTGAGTCCTTTTTAATAATATCATTAAGTTCTCTGATTATTTTAGCTAGATTTGATATGAATCTTCTAAGGAAGTTAATTTTACCTAAAAAATCTTGTAACTCTTTAATGTTTCTAGGAGGACTAATAATAAGAATGGCCTCTATTCTGGAAGGGTCTATTCTAATTCCCTATTTATATATAATGTGTCCAAGTAACTTACCTTCTTCTAATCCAAATAAATTTTTCTTAGGGTTTAGAGAGATTCCAAATTTCTTGCATTTAAGAAAGACTTGCCTGAGATTATCCAAATGTTCATAATCAGTCTTTGAAAATACGGTAATATTATCTAAATAAATCAATAAGAATTAATGAATTTATTTTGCAAAGGATATATCCATAGCTCTTTGAAAATTGGCTCCTGCATTCATTAACCCAAAATGCATTTTTACATACATAAAAGGGCTCCATGGATTTGTAAAAACATTTTTGGCTTGGTCCTTTGGTTGGAATAATATTTGGTTATACCCTAAAATTCCATCTAAAAGTGATCCTAGAAGAACCAACTACCCTTTGTAAAATGTGATCCATCTTTGGTAAAGGGTAATTGTCTTTTAAGGATACTTTATTTAAATTTCTAAAATCGACACATAATCTAATTTCTCCTATTTTTTTCCTGGTGGGAACTAGATTAGAAACCCAATCATAATATCTTATTGGTGCAATTATTTGGGCCTCATACATTCTGTTTACCTCTTTTTCAATTAAAGGCATAAAAACAGGATTGATCCTTCTTAACTTTTTTTTAAAAGGTTTTTGGTCTTATTTTATAGGGATTTTATGTTGTATTATGCTCGTGTCATAGGATTTTAAGTCCTCATATCTCCAAGAAAAAATATCTTGAAATTCCTTAAAAAGAACTATGTATTTTTCTTTTTCTTGCTGAGGTAAAGCTTTGGAAAATTTAATCATCTTAGGTTTTAACTTTGTACATTTGTTACATTCCTCAATATGAGATCTAAGTGGCTCCATTTTAGGTTTTCTGGAAACATTATTTGAGTCAAAGAAATCTTCTAAAGGGGTTAAGCCTTTTGGTAAAAAGTTGTATTTAAGATTTAAAATGTCAGATTCATCATCAACTAGCTCTTCAATCTCCACTTTTTTTAAATTATCTATGTCTGATTGACTAAATTTAGTATGTTTAGCAAAACTTAAATTATTTACATCTATGTTATTCAAATCAATTTCACTATCTAAATTCTAATCTACTGTATAGTCTGTGTCTATTTTACAATTCTGAAATTCACTTTCATTGTTCATAAAATGGTAAATATGTTCATCTTGTGAGAAAATTTGCCAATATTTAAGATTATCTGGAATTATCGGTCTATGTTTGACTTCTGTAGTATATATATGATTTGGATGAAATGGCAGATTACAGGTACTAGAAAAAGTTGCTAGGGAGTGAGCCTGTATGTTCTGTTTTCTTGGTATTGCAGAAAAATTACATTCTAACAGTTCTTTGATCAAATCTAACACATTTTCTATATATTGGCTTAATATTGGATTATTAAAAGAATATTCTCCATTAATATGTTTTACAATCAACTTTGAGTCTCCCATAATTGATATTCTTTTACCTTCTAAATTCCTAATAATCTGCAGTCCTAAAATGAGAGCTTCATATTCAGCCATGTTATTGGTACATTTGAAATTCAGTCTGAAAGCATGGCCTTCTGCATGATTTTTTTCCATATTATTTATCCAAACTCCTGCTCCTACTCCTAATTTATTGACTAAACCATCAAAATCTAGGTGCCATAATGATTCATGAAAGATGTTTTCATTGTCTGGTGTTTTATTTTTATCTTTTAGTTCAGTTTTGATTTCACTATCAGTTTCAGAGTTGCATAATATGAATGAATCCAAGTCAGTAGGTGTAGTGTAAATTGGGTAATTTCTTGGTTTTTCTACACTACTCACCATATATTTCATCAATGTTTCCCTATAGAGTTTCTTTGGTTGGCCAAAAACTGATATGGTTTCATATGACATATCTAGTTGTAGAGATCCCTGTAATTTAGCTCCCCATAAGCGAGATAAGAGCATTTCATATTTAGGTGGGATATCAGCTACTACAATGTCCATGAGTATGCTTTTAACAGGATATTGAACTAATTTGATGCACAAATCTTTAATCAAACCTAAACATTTCACTTTGCATGAATCAAATGAAAAGAGATCTTTATGCGACCTAGTGATATCTAAATTCAAGGTTTCCATTATTGTTTTTGGCATTAAATTGTGTGAAGCTCCTGAATCTAACATTGCATTGTGTAATATTTGGTCATGAACGGCTAATGTAAAACGGTGGAACTGCTCCATCTTGGTGTTTTCCATTAACATCATGACCAAAAATTAACTCTGGTTGATCATCATTTAGATTTACTAAATCTTCTCCATCATTCATGTTTAAGGTTTTAGTGATAGTTGTTTTGTACAAATCATGTTTTACAAATTCTGTCAAAGGAATTGGCTTTTTTAATTTTGCAATTTCAGCTTGTATATCAAATGGAGCTTGTGATTTACTAAGCTGAATTATCTCTTCTTTAGTAACTATAGTTTGAGTAGGTTTGTCTTGTTTTTCTACAATTATTTTCTCATTTTTAGTTTGTATTTCTATTGCCTTAACATTTTTTGTTTTCTTTTCTGGGATAATTTGAGAAGTAGATGTTTTTGCAGATTTTGAATTATCATAAGCTGTTTTGGTAGTGGCAGCTTTTGGATCAGCTGATTCTGGATCAGCAGTGGGTGTTTTAAAATCTAAAATTTTTGTTTTAGCAAAATTAGTTGTTTTGAAAGAAGCATATTTTTGTGAATCTATTGATTTTTGGACAACCTCATTCGTTATATCAACAATCTTGGGATTGGGTGAAATTTTGGGGCTGGAAACTTTCTAGGATGAATTAGATTTTTTATTTTTTTCCCTAGGGAGAATTTGTAGAACTTTAATAGTGGGAACTTCTATTGTTTTCTTAGTTTGTGTTTTTGCAGATTTCTTAGTAGAATGCTCTTTTTTTTTCTTTCTTCTAAGGTTATATTGCTTATGTAATTCATTGATAACAAAATTATAACCTTGTTTGTAGTCAGATGATTCACCTGAATCTAATTGAAGTTGTTGCAGTTCAAATAACTCTTGGTCTTCCTGTGTGAGAAAGATAGTGTTATCATCATTTATACCCATTATATTTATGGTGTCTTCATCATTTTCATCTTGATGAGAAATTTCAGCATAGTTCTCTTGAAAAGGAGGTCTTATTGTCTGGTCAGGTGTTGATTCTTTATATTTTCCCATGTTTGTATTTTTCCTAAAGTTGAGATTTCTGATTTGTTGTTGGTTATCCCATTGTGGCCTCCTTTCTATATTTTCTAATATATCCATCATTCTCTCTAAAGTTTTGGCTAATCGATCTACTTTTCCATCTAAACTAGATGCTTCTTCTTTTATTGTTACTCTCCTCTCATTCCTTAATCTAGCTTTTATAGCCAATATATTTACCTCTACACTAACAACACCAGTTTGCATTCACTCTAAAGTTTCATCATTTCTCTCTCTTAATTGATAGTCCATATCTGTATGAAATCCATCAGGGAATTTGAGAAGGACAGAGTCTGGAGTGGGTTTAAGATTAGCAGGGATTGAATTATAAACGTTGTTGTATCTAGTGCAATAATCTTGGACTATTTCATTAGGAGCTCTTTTCATAGCATCACATTTAGATAATATTTGAAGTGGATTTTTCTTCTTTTCCCATTTATTCAAAAAAAATCTATGAAAAACTGCTAAATAAAAAATACTACCAGGATTAAGACCTTTAAACCATTTTTTTACCTCCCCAGTTAATGTTTGAGCAAAGAGTCTCATTTGTACATCATAATCATCTATTTCATGAAGATCAAAATAATCTAAAAGAATACATTGGAAAAATAGGTAGATCCCTTAGCATTAGACTAAAAGAACATGTTGCGGACTTATCTCGAAACAGAATAGCCAAATCCGCCTTAGCAGATCATGCCTTCGCATCCTCACATTACATTCAAATAGAAGATGCCAAACTTGTCTCTAAAGAGGACCATTACCTAAAGAGGAAAATCAAAGAAGCCATAGAAATTGAAAAAAGGAAAAACAACATAAACCGAGATGATGGTCTTATTATTAGTGACACTTGGAAACCCTTAATACATCAAAACCTCTTAAAAACTTGAAATCTAAAATATATATATATATATATATATATATATATATATATATATATATATATATATATATATATATATATATAATAAATTAATTAAAATATATATATATATACAATAAATTAAAATAAAATTTAAATTAAAATATAAATAAATAAATTAGTTAATAAAAAGAATTTAAAATATATAAGTAAATAAATTCTAAAAATTTTCAATCATAAAAATAAAAATAAAAAAAATTTAAATTTAAATTAAGAAGGTAATTAAATTAAAACTAAATCAATTAGTAGATTATTGATGATATGTATTATTTAAAAATATATTAAAATAATTTAAAACAAAAGGCAACAGTAAACTATTTAATTGTATAAGTTAGTTTAAATAATTTATATTATAGTAAAAAAGCATAATAAAATTATTAGTTCAATTAATTATATATATATATATATATATATATATATATATATATATATATATATAACAATAACTTATTTATTTTAAATAAATTTATAATTTCAAGTCATTTATATTTTAATTAAATTAAATTTTGGACTAAACAAAAATCATCATTCAAACCAACCTTTATAAATCTCCTCTTAGATCACTATTTATTCTTCCATTCCTTAGCCCTATTTCTCTCAACATTTCAAAGATCGTTGAATGCCTACCCCTGATGATGGACTCACTTAGGAAGTCCGAAACGTTGGGTTATTAGAAAAACTCAAAAACAGGTTATTCCTCTCTTCTAAGCTCAAAATAATCTGTCATCTTATTAATATGTCGTTGGGCAGTGTAATGAGTGGTTGCGTCAAATTGAGGTAATTTACTCTGGTAATCCCGAGGCATGTCATGTAACTGTCCTAGAAGAACCAAGGGAGCATACCTAGCAGCCATGGCTTGAATTCTAGCTTGGCTAGGAGGTAAGTTGGAAGTGCTTGAGGTAGAACTAGAAGTACTAGCTGATGCAGTTAAAGAAATGGATGATGAGATTGGAATGTAAGATGATGTACTTGTAAATGTGGTTGAAGAACTAAAAGGTGAAGTTGGGATGCTAGAAGATGAAACTAGGATATATGAAGAAGTACTTGGGAATGAGAATGATGTATTGGAAAATGTTGATGGGAAACTAGTGGATGGAGATGAAGTGGTGGAGGATGGGAATAATACTCTATGTTGGAATGGTTGTTTAGGAATAAATGGATCTATGGAATGGAGTGTAGTGGATATTATGGATGATGTGGTAGTAAAAAGAGATGAACCTACAAATTCTAAAAGGTTGGTATCTAACTTAGAAGTAGAGGGATTAGGTGTATATGCTGATAAAGCAGCTAATTTAACTAAATTCTGAAGAAGAGCTTCATCTATTTCCTTAAGTATAGTAGCATTTATTTCATCAAGTTTATCATAAGCTTCAAATGTCTTTGATTCAGAATCTACTGAAATAGTTTCCTGCTTTGTTTCAAGAAATAAAATAAAATCAGGATCTATAATAGCACTATTTAAGTCACTTTCTGATTTATTTCTGAATAAAGAATGTTCAAACTTTAAGTCAAACTCTATGTCTTGTATACTAACTAACTTTTTTGGAAGGGAATTTGCTATAACTAAGGAGACTTTATTACCCATATCTTCTACTTGTTTATTCTTTTTTCCAATTTTGTCAGGATTGTCTACTATAGCAGTAGGTTGTGGATCTAGATTTGACCTGGTATAGTAGATTCTTCTAGAAGCCAGAATTAAATTTTTTTATGAAATTATACTCACAACTTATAAAACAGTCTTAAGGTGAAAGAATAATGAAAAAATTCCTTTAAGACCTATTTAAAAACTGAGGATTGGTTAGTTCCCCAGTAGAGTCGACAATATGTTATCACTCTAATAATTCTCAAAGTTGTGAGATTTTGATTTATAGTATAAAGAATATTAGAGGTAACCATAGACCTACTTTCAAGCTTTAGGATCTAGCCTTCTGAAGGCTTAGAGTGGGCTCTCTCTATAAGATTTAACTTTGTTTTTATATATGATCTTAGGCTAGTTATATGGGGCAATTTGGTATTGATATTTGGTTTGGTTTGGTGGGAAAAATCACTTAATGAGATGGATAGTGATAGAGCTATTTTTCCATTGGGAAAATGGAGTCAATATTTCAAACATATAGGTCATGATCAAAGTCTAAAGTCAAATATTTTTAGGGCAAGATAGCAGAGTCACTCAAGATCTTTGAGGTTGATTGGTGAAGTGGTTTAGTCAGGATAAAGAGCAATCAAGGATTCTTTGATCTGGATAAGGAGTGAAGAGGACAGAGATCATTCGTAAGAGGGAGCAATTAAGTGTTCTCTACTTTGGAAATCAGCAGAAAACATCAAAATGAAATACAGTAAATAACATAGTGCTTTTAACAAATTCCGATATATCACTTCCTGATTTCACATTAAAATTTAGAACACATTTAAGTATGAATGGAAAACATAAGAAGATTTAAAAAATAACAGTAGAAAGTAATTCACTTTAATATCCAAACACATGAATCCTGAAACATGATGCTTTATTAATTTGATCCAGCCTGCTGACTTGAAACTTTGTACAAAATCCCTCTAGGTACAAAAATATTGACTATAGAAATATTCAGCAATTTATTCCACATTAATACTTCAAAGAGTGAAGTATTTATACAAAAAGTGTTGCAAAATATCCTAGAAAAATAATAGGAATTTTCTAAGGAAAATAAAATATCTATTACAAAAAGATAGTGACAGCTGCTTAACAAACTTGCAAGTTATCCTACTTATTCAATTAAATAGTAATGTTGTTTTGATCTAGGTGCAGCTAGCTGTTGTGTTGTCTTCAATGCTAGCAAAAGGATCTTCAATCTATTTTGAAACTCTATATTCTCATCTGATACACTTTAACCACTAATACTCTTTCATTTTCTATAGGATTGTTTTACTGCTATAAAATTCTGTTTTTACTATGTAAAAATAACATTATGCTTTTCCTCCTCTTTCACTGTAAATTGTTTTTTTTACAACAAATCAGTAAGCTTTTTCCAAAATTCTTTATCAGGTAACTTGATCTTGATAAGTTTTCTGTAATTTTCATCAGCCTCTGTGTATCTAACAAAGGTCGGTTTAACAACAAAGAGATGTTTTATCTCATGCTGTAAATAAAACAAATCTTCAATTCTTCTGTGCAACACTTTTCCTGTAGGTACTCCTTGCCAATCTGCCTTGTTTACTTGTTCTTTGGAAAAATCTCTGATCTTCTTGTTGTAATCCTCTTGCTTTATTATTTTATCATTTATAACAAGAATTTTTGGCAAGCCTTTTTGCCTCAATATCTCAAACTTTACCATAAATCTAATTATGGCTAAATCCATGTTTGACACTTCTCTTCTAGCTGCTTCATCAAGTTTTTCTTTGAAATTACCTTTCTCACTTCAAGAATTGTTTCAGTTCCATCAGTTATCCCTATCTCATCCAGTTCTTTTTTGTTTTTGGTGTTGAGAAACTTGATTATTTCTTGGACCTCTTCAGGTTTGGCACCAAGCTCTTCCTTTTTCTTCACAATTTCTTCTTTTGCTACTTTAAACAAGTCCTTTTTTCATAAATTACCTGAATGGAAGGCCAAGTATCATTGATTGACTCAATGATCTTGGACCACAACTAATTTTTTATGTAAGTCGTTGGTTCTTTCAAGGTTAATTCTGCTTCAACCTTCTTCAACTGCTCACTTAACCTTTTGGCTTTCTGTTTCTCTGTTTTAAAATTGATTTGAGCTAATTTCTTCGCATCTTCCAAGTTCTTGATTTGTTCTTTCAACCTATTGATATCATTATTCAAAATGGACATATCTTCCATGGATTTTATGAGCTTGCTGGCCTCGTCTGTTTGTTGCACCGATGAAGTAGATGATTCTGTAGCATAAGTAGTGGAAGAATTCATTGGCACAACTGTGGCCAATGGAACTTTTGGTGCCAATTCCTCTGCTAAAGTTGAAGGAACTGCTGTAGTTACCATGGGGATGACTATAGGAGGAACACTTTGAGTTTTTGTAGCTTCTTTCTCTTGGAAAATCTTGTCCATTTCTATCTCCATTTCCTTAATATGTGTTGTCATTTGGAGTATGAGACTCATCATCTCATCTTTCTAATTTACCTCCTACACAATTTCTTTTGCCTGTGGATATTCTATTGGAGGAAATTTTAGTTGCTTTCTAAGTGTTGCAATGTTAGCATTTTTATTTTTCACCAATTCTTCTGTAGCCTTTACATTTGCAAGGTCATACCCTACCTCAATCACTAGTTCTTCTAAAGACTTAATTCTAGTGTCTTTAGCATAAGAGGAAGCTTTCTCAATCCTAATTTGATCTCTCAAATTGGTTATAGTGTTCTGAAGTTTCTGGGCACTCATTTCCTTGGTACTCATAGTAGAATAAAGCATTTCAAAGCTTTGTTTATGAAACTCAATTTGATCTAAGGGATGAATGCTTTCTACTGGTACTTCAAATTCAACTTTCTTATAGTCTGTTATTGTTGTAGGTTTAGGCATTGTTGGTTGTAGCACTGTCATAAGAAATTTCTTTTTGCTGTAATCAAAGGCTGAGAGTAATTTGTTTTGATTTCCTGGAGTCTACTTTAAATACTGTGAATAAATCTCATTTTTAACTCTTAATTCTTAGCCTTTATTTCTTTATATTTCTCTTTGATATCACTGTCTGTATTCTCTTCTTGCTGTGATGAGGATGCCTCCATGTTTTATTGTTTTTCAATCATCTGAGTGTTTGAAGTATCATTTTCCTACTCATTCTCAATAACTGTAGCAGCATTTGTGTTCTTCTGGGTTTTCTTCATCTAGAACTTCAATTATTTCCTTTTTCTTGTCCACTAGATTGAGCTTAGGTTTCTTATTATATCTGATTTTGAATCTGGTCTATGTTGTTGTTTCAACTGTATAGGTACCTTCTTCTCTGATTCTCTTTGTGGCTTTATCCTCTTGATTTACAATTTTCAAGGTGTGACTAGTATCACCCTGTTTGATTGTTTCCATTAAAGTATTGTCCAGCCATTCTGTTTGACTAGAAAATTGTTCAATCTCGGGCCTTTTATGATGGATATAAGGGGTTAATTTGCATTTTACCCTCATATTACTTATTATTCCGTGAGGATCATAATTCCACAAGAAACTTTATTCAAATTTATATTCCAGCAATTGTTTTGCTACCTCTACGCCTGCTTCCCTATGATTGAAAATGAAAGGACCCACCTAGTTTTTCAAGTTGAATTGAGTCTTCTTTTTTGGCAGCCAAGAAGTTGATAGAATCTGAATTGAGAATTTTTCTTATGTACTCTAAGGCAAAAACTCTCATTGGCAATTATTTTGGCAATTTATAGGCAAAACATTTGACCCATAAACTCTAATCTCTGTGTGATTTTTGTAAAGGCACCAATCTCCAGTTCTTCTTTATTATGACAGTTGTAATACTTTCTTTATTTCATTACTTATCCTTTGTTGTACATTGTTTTTCAGCATGTTTATCAATGGATGAACAAAACAATCTATGAAATCCAAATAAGTGAATTTTGTGGATTCTTTTTTGATTAGAGAGGTCCAGAAAATGACTGATAATGGATTACCTTCTACATCCAATTTCTGAATGGTTATTGGGAATTTATCTACTTGGAATTAAAGGAATATGTGAAAGAGGAAGGATGAATATCTAAAAACTCCTTCAGTGGGAAATTTCACAAGCTGATCATAGATACTATCAGCTATGTATTCAACATAGTTATAAATGATAGAAGGAGGTTGAGCAGGCACAAAAAGTAGATAGAAAACAAAGAATAGACTCATCAGTGTGCTCATCAGTAAAATAACCCAGGATAAAGGATAACATTGAAATGACATGCCTTGATCCTTCAGGAAATTTGGAAGATGAATAGGGAGGGTTAATCTTTGGGATTTCAACATATGCAGGCATGAATATTTGGAAGATCTGAAATATCTTCGGAAATTCTAACCGAATATAAAGCTTTGTAAGAGCTTCTATGGATAATGGGACTACATTGGGATCTGGTTTCAATTAAAGCATTAGGTTTATAGACTCTGAAGTAATAGTGAATAATAATTCTATATTAGCATCAACCATGGCTCTTTGGTCATGGGAATAGTAGGTTTGACACAGCCTAATGACTTCTGGACACTTATGAGTATGTGGAACTACATATTTGGGTAAATTTGACTCCCAAATATGAACTTCATCTCCCTGATCTAAGGATTTTTCTAGACTCCAGCAGTGGAGATCTAGAAGATTGAATTCTATTAATGGATCAATTATTTTGTAATCAACATCATCTAAGGGTGTATGCTCAACATCTACAACAAGAGGTTGTATTGGATTTATAACAATGGTCCTTTTAGAAGCCATTTCCGGGTTTAATTTTGACAATTTTAACCTTCGGATCTTAGGAACTCTGTTTTTAGGTTTTTTTATACTCTTCTGTAAGCTTAGACTATTTACAAAAGGTATTTTTGGTTTAATAGAGGTATTTTGAACAGTAATAGGTACAATTAGGATTTATTCTGGTTTTTTAACCTTCAATTTAGTTCCAAAATAAATCTTCAAATTCTTTACAAACTCAGGCAAAGGTTTCAACAAGGGTTTCGTGCTCTTCTTGGATAAACTGGACTAAAACAGTGTAATTCATGCATGAAAATGTTTCTGAGTATTTGCAAAGGGTTTTTGAGTCAATCAGAGTTTATTTAAGGTTTGTAAAAGGCTAAAACTTCTTCAATTTTGATTAAAGCAGGTTAAAGTATTCGAAACAATGGTTTTATCAGGGTTTCTACAGAAGATACATTCTTTGAAGGCAAATAAATTTATTTCTGTGGGCAAACAGCTTTACAAGGCTTAAATTCTCAAAAAAATTGTTTTATCAAATGACACGAGGGTTAATTTCTTTGAATAATACCTATTTTTGTAGCTATTTGGTCTTAAAATAGGGTTTATGAGGCGTCGGGGAGCTTTCTGAAGCTGTTGAAGTCCTTGGAGGCCGATTGGAATCTTTAGGCAATCACAACAACGATTTTAATGGTTTTCTTGGTTCTTTGGGCATAAAAACATGGCTAGGGCATCTTTTCTTTAGTGAGAAAGGGTTTGAACATGTAGAAAACTCAGAAAAAGGTTTAAACTGAGCATATTTTCAGTTTTATAGAAAATCTAGTTTAAATAGTATGTGTAATTAATTTGGTTCAAGTCAGATCGGAAGGCGGTTTGGCGCCGGGGGGTAGAATTGTTATAGCATGATTTTCACCCTCATGTGATTCATGATTGTCTCTTTGGCCTTGGGTACCCATTCCCACAGTTTTGAATAAAGTTCATAAAAAAAAGTGTTTAAAATCCCATATGCAGGTATGCCCCGACTTTTCTGCGTGTATACGCGAGTCTAGAGATACTTTTCCGCGTATGCCATTAAAATCATTAAAAATATATATAAAAATCCCCATTTTCGAGGCTGGGTTGATGGTTATTCCTGTAATTCAACCACCCCAGCCCGTGGCCAACTGTTTCCAACATATTGAAACTACTTTGAGGGAGTATAAAAGCCCCTCATATGCATGGCCTAAGAGAGGGAGAAAATTATAGACATTATACTCTGTTGGAGCCCCAATTCAAGTCTGATTTCCCGTGCCTCCTGCACTTCCCAGATTTTTACAGGAAACCCTTGTTTCCTGGAGATGTTCATCAGCTTATATGTCATCTCATGTGCACAAGTCTTGAAAGTATCCTAGCAAGGCAAGGGCGGGACGAATCCGGACGACGGTCTGTTCGAAGATCGTGGAAGGATTCAGGTGATCTCTCCACCTTTCTATTATTGTACATGTTGTTCGTAATGAAGAAGAACCATCTTGTTCCTGAATTCACGTGTTAATATCTGCTTTCATATGTGAAAATATTGTTAATTAAGCATTTATTATTGTTTCACATGGATTACACTAACATTTAGGAGAGATATATGTTGTACAACTAGATTTCCGTGCATGTTCTTTCTTTATTTCTAGGTTGAAGAGGAAGAAGATTTGCTGGGGGTTTGGACCCCGCGGGATCTACATCAAACGTAGGATTTACGGGTGAGTTCTACAATCTATGTTATCTAGTTTTCCACATACAAGTTTCGTTGTGTGAGTCCTTCTTGAATAGCATGCCCTGATCTGTGGAGGTTTTTCACCCAACGACCTCTAGGGAGTTATTTCCCGAAACAGAACTGGCGACTCTATTGGGGATCGTGTTGGAGTTCCCATGTTTTGGCCAGATTGGCAAGACCAAAAGATAAGACAACATCAGAACCACTGTTGGGCCCTAGGATCTAGCCCTCCTGGACCCGGAGAGGGATCTCTCCAATAAAGCAAAGAATGATGTATCTTTGAGAGCTCAAAATGAGATGCTAGGCTAGGTATGAAGCACAAAGGGGGGTTTTAAATGATTTGGTTGGTTGGTTGGTGGGTTGGTTAGGAGACCATAAACTGAGAAGGTAATGGGAGAAAAGGAACAAGGCAGCAGGATATTTCTGCAAAGGGGATAGGCCAAGAAAGTGCCATCCATTGGGCTATGGAGTCATGAAAGGAAATTACATGCAACAATTAGCCAAGGCTTCCAGAGGGCAAGTCATCTATACTAAAGGATCTTTTAGATAGATGATGGGATGGAACACTAAGGAAAGAAAGTGGAAGAAGGAAAGACAACCAAATTTCTTTCTATAGATCAGGTCAGAGGTCATTTAACTCCAGACCTGCTTGGACATACTCTAAGGTAGCTCTCAAAGAGGGACAAAGGGGTTGCTTATAGATCGGACTAGAGGTCATTTAACTCCAGGTCTGCTTTAGAAACTCCAGGGGGAAAACAGAGATAAGATTAACAAAGGGATCTTAGAAAGGCCAGCTAGTCACGCAAGTATCCTAGTGGACAAGGCTAACTCTAATCCCCAGTGTTCCCAAACCTTCCAGCTTAAACCTCAACAAGAACATCTAAGAAATGATCCATCCAATTCATACATCAGAGAGCAGGCAATGACATCCACTACACTGGTTAAATTGACTGAAAGCAATCCTTAGATAACACATTTCAGAAGAGAAACATTAAAAGTAGGGAGAGCAGGAACATAGGGCACCTATCAAGGGTGAATCCTATGTTACACTTATGTTTCCTACCAGAAGAACATGAAACAGTATGAAAATGTAAATAACAGAGTTAAGAAAGACATCACCAATAGTAATAGACTAGGATCCTGTGAAATTTACTTTGATTAATTGATGAAAAACTAGTCATGTACAATAAGCTCAATGGCTAATACAATCCAAACTTTCTCCTCCCATCCTATTACATACAAACTACTCTGTAAATCCCTCCCAAGATTGTTCTAACAGTCAAACTGAATCCCTCTAATAGCAATAGCTAAACAACTGAGCAACAACCTTTACAATGTGTTCTTCTGGATTCTTATAGGAAAAACAGAGCAGAAGAGGTAGGTGAAGAATTAAATGAAGAATTAATCGCTCAGAAAAGGAGGAAGGCCGCAACCCATACTTCCTTAAATCTGTGCATCTACCTCTGGCAGTCTGGCTACAGTATTAATGCCATTCTCTGTTGACTGGTCAAACAAGCGAAATAATGATGCTAGGGTCTCCATATCGTGTAACTAATGCTTCTTGATGGTATAGGACTACTGTCGGGTAGGAAACTTCAGGAACACGATGTATAATAAAAACTGCATGGGCGGTTTTTCCTCTGATAAAGAAAAAGATTTTTGATGATGTGAAAACCCTGATAATATTATCTCTGTGCATTGGACCGTCCAAGGGATCCACGGGGTCTTCAAATCTGTACCTTTTCCTTCTAAAAATCTCTGCAGAAGCTTATGAGTCTTCCATTTCCTGCCTCGAGCTCTCTGCTGACCTTGTCTGTGAATTTTGAGCTTCAATGGCACTGGAGGGTTGGTAGAGTTTTAAAATCTATCCTTTGATGAATTAATGGTGCAAGCAACCCTCCAGATGCTTCCTGTAACATTAAGCTCTGAATATAACCTCTGCACCTGGTCTTCATTGATCCCTCTGTCACTGTGACAGAGATCACGCATCATGGCGGTCATTTACTATTGAAAACCCTGCAACAACACATTATCTGTGAAGAAAACAATGGATGGGAAATGGATGATGTGGACGGATGGAGGAGATGGCCATGCAGGAGTGATGGAGGTGAAACTTGCAGAGGAAACGGTGAGAATCGTTCTGGCGGGGGTTGACGGTCTGCAGAGCGAATATACGTGGAAAACAAACGAAAACACATTAAAAAACACGAAACGAACCAATTATACGTAATGGACAGGGCGCATGTATGGAGGGTGCATGTGGGGTGATGTGGCATATGGTGAAGACACGTGGACGGATGATGTGGAGGCCGGGGAGACGGTGGAATAGTCAACAGCGGGAAGACGAATCTGGACCGTTGATCATGGCGGAGATCATCGGCGGAGGACGACGGACGGTGGGCCATGGCGTGAGCTATCGCGCATGCAGCTTCATTAGACTTCGTGCATCTTGAGCGGGCGATGGCCGTTGGATGGCCCGTCCCAGATCGGACGGTTTACAACGATTTCGCTGGGCGTCCGTGTCTTAAGGATAATGCGCGGGGGATGGAGTTAACGGGCGAGAAAGGTGGTTTCAAAATCGTACAGGAGGACAGGTGGCGAAAGGTGAGTGGAATCGCTGGCCTCCGGGGAAAAACCACCAAGTGCGCGAGGGTGGTGCAAAATAAACCAGAGGTTTGTGAACAGTGAAAGTAGGGAGTGGGACCACCGTGGTGGGCGGTTTCTGCACCGTTAGATCAGGAACAGATCAACGGTCGAGAATGCGCCCGAAGCGCTCTAGCTATGAACCGTTGATCTACGGATTTAAACGAACGGTGGAGATGGACTGTGGGGGGCCAAGGTGTACAGGCACGGGAATTTTGGAGCAACCCCCTGCAGTGAATAACAACCGTTGATTTGAGTCGTCCCATATCCCGAGGAATCAACTGTGGGGGCTCCATGGTTTGACTCTACGAATGGAGAAGAGCCTCCGCAGGGGAAAAGCTTTGGTCACGGCGTTAGGCTATATGAAGCGGAAAGGCGCGGGGCTAGCGGAGAAGGGGGCTTAGGCCTATTATAAGGTCGGGAGTGGGTTTTTAACCCATTTCTAATTTATTTTGAGGCCCGAAGGGTAACGATAGGGAGATGGGGGGGAAAATAAGGAAACAAAGGGTGTGGGAAAATTTTGAAGGGGATTTTGGAGGGATTTAGAGGGTTGATAGGGGGAAATAGAGGGGAGCAGAGACACTTTGGCAGAAGGAGAAAAAAGGGAAAAGGGAAATTTTGCAAGGGTACAAGGGGTAAATGAAGGCTTTGAGCTAGGGAAACAGTAGAGGGGATTTGTATAAGGCAAAGCACATAGATACCTCAAGGATGATGTGTCTTCAAGGGAGATGCATTCCTTGAAGGTCTCCAAAATGACATAGCCCCCCAGCTTGCTTGTCAATAATTTCATAGGGGGGGGCTAACAGTGGCTCCACATGGGGATGGCTTCTTCTTGAAGGAGGAAAGACACCAGAAATGATATTTGGAGTAGGCCAGTTGCCTGCTGCTTGGCACATCCCTTTCTTTGATCAGCTACCACAATATGAACATGTTACATCAGCAGAAACATTCTTCCCAATCAATCTACCTACCCACACTACAATCCTAGCATTTTTTTCTTTCCTTAGGGTGCATTTGAGCTAGCAAACCCTTTACATCATTTTATTTGCAAACAAGAAAAAAAACCTATTCTACTTCTACCCTTATTGCTCCATGAGACCAGATTAGACTGTTGGTCTCCCATGTTTCTCTACCTACACTACTACCTGCTAGGATTAGACTGTCTAGTAGGTTTCTTCTCTACATTCTAAGACAGAAATTGAAACAACTAACTACCTGCTCATAAGCTGAGCTTTATTGAGATTTTCCTACCTACCCTACTCTACTGAAATATTTACAAGTCTAGCTTATAAAAATTGTCTTCCAATGTAACCAGTCCATCCAATGATCCCATGGCTGGTCCTTCTTGCTCAATTCCTTGAGCATGCTGGATAGGCAGGGCAGCTCCCACTCTTCTTGTTCCATAACAGCAGCCTTGAAAAATGTTCTCTCTATTTGCAACATGCTGCTCAAAAAGACCCTTGATCCTTCTTCAAGTATATGCAGTAAATGTGCATAAGGATCATGAAATGATACCTGGTTATGAATATCTAGCAAGCAGGATTCAACCAGGACTTCCTCTTCTTCCACTGGATCAAGGATAAAACTCTCTTGAAGAAGAGAATCTCCTTCATCTGCTTCACTTTCTGAACTGGAGGACTCATCATAGATTGCAGCAGTGTCCTCCTGGAGCTCTGATATGTTCTGCTCATATGTGCTGAGCTCAGTGAAGAGATCAATGTATTCTTGAGCAGGGGTGTACTCCTTTGCTTCCCCTTTTTCAAGAGAAGGCTCCTTGCTTTCATTCTGCTCAAGAGTCTCTTCCTTGCTTTCCTCATCATCTTCTGAAAAGAAAAACGGCTGGTTTCCAATCTCACTGATGATGTGTGGTAGGGCAGAATGAAGATTCATAGAATATTCATCTGCTATTATACTGTCATAGCTCTCCCCATCAGTATCATAGATAGGCTGACTGGTTTCATTACCTCTCTGAAATTGCTGGCTCTGATTTTCTTCCCATGAATCTAAGGATGATGGTCTTGCAAGCTCAGCTTCTCTTTGAAAGAAATCATCATCAAACGGATCATAAAAAGGAAAATCATAATTGTAAGTAATGTCACCCTTCAAACCTATCAGATTCTCAGCAGGTCTTTCTTCATTCTGATCCAGAGAGGAGTCTTCTGAATCTGAATAATCAAACTCATAAGATGAATGGGAAAGAGTGTGTGTTCTATAGAAGGCCTCAGAGGTGGACTGTTGTTTTAATATCCACTCTATCTCTTCTTCTGTCAAAAGAGGGGTTTCCCTTTCATCATGGACAGAAGCACAACAGTCCTCCTTCTCTTGTATTAGCTGATTTGGAGGCTGGATGTTTTCTTGAGCCTCATCTTCCACACCAGATTCTGCCTCTTCCATGTAGTCTTCTGCTTCCTCAAGGCAGCTTTCCTTATCAGCCTTTGCTAATAGGTCCTGATGTTCTTTGGTCAGCATAACACAAGGTATAGGTAAGCAATCAGGCAGTTTCTGATCACTAACCTCCTTATCTTCTATAGATTCTTGAACATCAAACATGTCTTTCTCATCTTCTCGGTCTTGACTTTGTTCTTGTTCTGAAAGATGCATAGGCTACTCGAAATAGTCATCATCTGTATTCATATTAGCCATGTGCATCTTTAGCATTTCACCAAAAGTTTCTGTTAATTCAATTAACTGATCGCACAAAGCATCATACTTTGCGTCCCGGTCCATGTTTGGATTCATGCTTATGCAAAGAAGGCTACTGCTTCTTCTCAACCAGTTCAGTGTCCTTCACCAGTGGAGTCATTTGGTCTTTGGATCATAGGGAGTGTGGAGTCACCAGGTGGATGAATTTGTCTGTTTGAAGTAGGCTGTTGTGCACCATTAGCAATTTGGTAATGTCACCTTTTAGGAATAACCTCAAAACACAACAAACTCCAACCAGAGATTGACTGGGAGGGCGTTTACCAGATATGTCACCTCCGAAGAGGGTGAGATCCGGAGGCTACCTGGCCCATCCCAGGCTCTGTCTAAGAGTATGAGGCACACAACGAATGGAGGCTGATTCAAGAAAGGGATGACTTTCTGCCAATCTAACCAGAGATTTGTGGGTTTGAATGCCTAGGGATGTTTAAAGTATAATGCACTCAATTCCCCAGTGGATTAGCCATTATGTTGGAGTTCCCATGTTTTGGCCAGATTGGAAAGACCAAAAGATGAGACAACATCAGAACCACTTTTGGGCCCTAGGATCTAGCCCTCCTGGACCCGGAGAGGGATCTCTCCAATAAAGCAAAGAATGATGTATCTTTGAGAGCTCAAAATGAGATGTTAGGCTAGGTATGAAGCACAAAGGGGGGTTTTAAATGATTTGGTTGGTTGGTTGGTGGGTTGGTTAGGAGACCATAAACTAAGAAGGTAATGGGAGAAAAGAAACAAGGCAGCAGGATATTTCAGCAAAGGGGATAGGCCAAGAAAGTGCCATCCATTGGGCTATGGAGTCATGAAAGGAAATTACATGCAACAACTAGCCAAGG
Organism: Pinus albicaulis; assembly: GCA_034641835.2. Classification (NCBI taxonomy): domain Eukaryota; kingdom Viridiplantae; phylum Streptophyta; class Pinopsida; order Pinales; family Pinaceae; genus Pinus; species Pinus albicaulis. The sequence continues at coordinate 82,828,366 of CM076576.1, forward strand.
CTTCCAGAGGGCAAGTCATCTATACTAAAGGATCTTTTAGATAGATGATGGGATGGAACACTAAGGAAAGAAAGTGGAAGAAGGAAAGACAACCAAATTTCTTTCTATAGATCAGGTCAGAGGTCATTTAACTCCAGACCTGCTTGGACATACTCTAAGGCAGCTCTCAAAGAGGGACAAAGGGGCTGCTTATATATCGGACGAGAGGTCATTTAACTCCAGGTCTGCTTTAGCAACTCCAAGGGGAAAACAGAGATAAGATTAACAAAGGGATCTTAGAAAGGCCAGCTAGTCACGCAAGGATCCTAGTGGACAGTGGACAGGGCTAACTCTAATCCCCAGTGTTCCCAAACCTTCCAGCTTAAACCTCAACAAGAACATCTAAGAACTGATCCATCCAATTCATACATCAGAGAGCAGGCAATGACATCCACTACACTAGTTAAATTGACTGAAAGCAATCCTTAGATAACACATTTCAGAAGAGAAACATTAAAAGTAGGGAGAGAAGGAACATAGGGCACCTATCAAGGGTGAATCCTATGTTACACTTCTGTTGCCTACTAGAAGAACATGAAACAGTATGAAAATGTAAATAACAGAGTTAAGAAAGACATCACCAATAGTAATAGACCAGGATCCTGTGAAATGTACTTTGATTAATTGATGCAAAACCAGTCATGTACAATAAGCTCAATGGCTAATACAATCCAAACTTTCTCCTCCCAGCCAATTACATACAAACTACTCTGTAACTCCCTCCCAAGACTGTTCTAACAGTCAAACTGAATCCCTCTAACAGCAACATCCGAACAACTGAGCAACAACCTTTACAATGTGTTCTTCTGGATTCTTATAGGAAAAACAGAGCAGAAGAGGTAGGTGAAGAATTAAATGAAGAATTAATCGCTCAAAAAAGGAGGAAGGCCGCAACCCATACTGCCTTAAATCTGTGCATCTACCTCTGGCAGTCTGGCTGCAGTATTAATGCCATTCTCTGTTGACTGGTCAAACAGGCGAAATAATGATGCTAGGGTCTCCATATCGTGTAACTAATGCTTCTTGATGGTATAGGACTACTTTCAGGTAGGAAACTTCAGGAACACGATGTATAATAAAAACTACATGGGTGCTTTGTCCTCTGATAAAGAAAAACATTTCTGATGATGTGAAAACCATGATAATATTATCTCTCTGTGCATTGGACCGTCCAAGGGATCCACGGGGTCTTCAAATTTGTACCTTTGCCTTATAAAAATCTCTGCAGAAGCTTATGAGTCTTCCATTTCTTGCCTCGAGCTCTTTGCTGACCTTGTCTGTGAATTTCGAGCTTCAATGGCACCGGAGGGTTGGTAGAGTTTTAAAATCTGTCCTTTAATGAATTAATGGTGCAAGCAACCCTCCAGACGCTTCTTGTAACATTAAGCTCTGAATATAACCTCTGCACTTGGTCTTCATTGATCCCTCTGTCACTGTGACAGATATCGCGCATCATGGCGGTCATTTACTGTTGAAAACCCTGCAACAACACATTATCTCTGAAGAAAACAATGGATGGGAAATGGATGATGTGGACGGATGGAGGAGATGGCCATGCATGAGTGATGGAGGTGAAACTTGCAGAGGAAACGGTGAGAATCACTCTGGCGGGGGTTGACGGTCTGCATAGCGAATATACGTGGAAAACAAACGAAAACACATTAAAAAACACGAAACGAACCGATTATACGTAATGGAAAGGGCGCATGTACGGAGGGTGCACGTGGGGTGACATGGCGTACGGTGAAGACACGAGGACGGATGATGTGGAGGTCGGGGCGACGGTAGAATGGTCAACAGCGGGCAGACGAATCTAGACCATTGATCGTGGCGGAGATCATCGGCAGAGGACGACGGACGGCGGGCCATGGCGTGAGCTATCGCACATGCAGCTTCATTAGACTATGTGCATCTTGAGCGGGCGATGGCCGTTGGATGGCCCGTCCCAGATCGGATGGTCTACAGCGATTTCACTGGGCGTCCGTGTCTGAAGGATAATGCGCGGGGGATGGAGTTAACAGGCGGGAAAGGTGGTTTCAAAATCATACAGGGGGACAGGTGGCGAAAGGTGAGTGGAATCGCTGGCCTCCAGGGAAAAACCACCAAGCGCGCGAGGGTGGTGCAGAATAAACCAGAGGTTTGTGAACAGTGAAAGTGGGGAGTGGGACCACCGTGGCGGGCGGTTTCCGCGCCGTTAGATCTGGAACAGATCAACGGTGGAAAATGCGCCCGAAGCGCTCTGGCTATGAACCGTTGATCTGCGGATTTAAACGGACGGTGGAGATGGACTGCGGGGGGCCAAGGTGTATGGGCACAGGAATTTTGGAGTGACCCCCCGCAGTGAATAACAACCGTTGATTTGAGTCATCCCATATCCCGAGGAGTCAACTGCGGGGGCTCCATGGTTTGACTCTATGGATGGAGAACAGCCTCCACAGGGGAAAAGCTTTGGTCACGGTGTTAGGCTATATGGAGCGGAAAGGTGCGGGGCTAGCGGGGAAGGGGGCTTAGGCCTATTATAAGGTCGGGAGTGGGTTTTTAACCCATTTCTAATGTATTTTGAGGCTCAAAGGGTAACGATAGGGAGATGGGGGGGAAAATGGGGAAAAAAAGGGTGTGGGAAAAATTTGAAGGGGATTTTGGAGGGGTTTAGAGGGTTGATAGGGGGAAATAGAGGGGAGCATAGACACTTTGACAGAAGGAGAAAAAAGGGAAAAGGGAAATTTTGCAGGGGTACAAGGGGTAAATGAAGGCTTTGAGCTAGGGAAACAGCAGAGGGGATTTGTATAAGGCAAAGCACATAGAGACCTCAAGGATGATGTGTCTTCAAGAGAGATGCATTCCTTGAAGGTCTCCAAAATGACTTATAGCTGACTTGGTCAAGAATTTCATAGGGGGGGGCTAACAGATCGCATTCTTGTGATTCCCCTGTTGGGTGGTTTCAGCTATTTTAAAGGTTTCCGACAGCTTTAATCATTATTTCCAGTCCAGTTAGTTTTTTCTCAGTCAGACTAAAGACCTGGTTCTTTAGCCAGGCTTGATAATTTTTATTTTTCATTATTTACCTTTCCATACGCTATTTTTCCTATACACAGACACATATACATGCAGTTTTGGTGAAAGGAAGTCATGTATATGCGTTTTTCCTCTGCCACAGTCGCGTATGCACGCCTGTTGCAAAACTGCTAAGTAGCGTATGCCTGGGCAAATTTTGAAATTTTTGATTTTTTGACTTTTTGGTCTTGTCTGCCTATGGGGACCTGTTCCTGTAGTGTACTTTTAGTCTCTGGATTGTGTTGAAGGTGGTTATTAGTCTTTTTCTCTCTTGTTCAATTGAAGACTAGCTCATTTGGAAAATAGTGTTTTTTAGTGCTTGCATCTCTGGTTCGAGTACCGAGATCTCTTTTTGGGGATTCTTGGTTGTTCTGCTTAATCAGGACAGAGGGCTTCTGCTCATATGCTCTTTCCTCACTTTATGTTTTGCTTTTCACTTTAACTTTTGACTGCTTTTCGGTTTTTTTTCTTGATTTCATTTGACTATGCCTTGTTGCAATTTTTGAAGAGTCATTTTTGGGTCTTTAAAGTTTTGTTTGCTGCAAGATTGTGCTATCCTTCTGGGCTAAGTTACTAAGTTTCTTGTCTTCCTTATGCTCGTATAAATCTTGCTACTAAGTGGCACTATAAGATTTGGAGCATTTTTGTTGAAGTTTTTCTTGAAATTCAGAGATTGTTTGGCTTGGGAATTGGATAGTTCTTCTTGGTCTCTTTGAAATCTTCTTTTTATAAAATTCAAAAGCTCAAAAAACATTTTGTTTTGCCATTGCCTTTGTTTTGTATTTTTGTTTTGGTTTCTTTTCATCTTTTGAAGCCTTGTTGAGATTTCTTACCTTCGGTTTCTGACTTGATTTGGGAAGGGAATTTTTATTGGTTTCTTTCTCTTATTTCGAGCATATTTTGGTGTCTTTATACTGAGAGTTTCTGATTTGGGAACTGGCTTTTTGGACAACCGGAAAAGTGATAGAACTGGGGGATTCTTGGGAATTTCTCTTTTCTTTGTTAGATTTTGCATCTTAGAATTGGCATGTTCTTAGTAATTTGCATTAGGTGCACTTGAACATTTGTAGTCTTTTTCATAAATTTTGCGAGTGTGAGTTTGATATCTGAAAAATAAAAAATAGTCTCGTAGAACCCGTGTAGAAATTTCTTTTCATCGAAAGGCAATTACTGCATCTGCATGTAGTTTGGTTTTCATTAATTTCTTTTCTGCGTCATAAAAAATCACGAGTTTCATTTACATATTCCCTTGACTTAATATAACAGCCAACTAAAATAAGCACATTAATTTAAAAACAACTAGCAAGTTTTTTATTAAGTGTCATACATCAACTAGCTAGGTTGTAGGGCCTTGGATTAGGTGAGTGGAGAGTTAAATCTCCAAGGCCGCTCAAAATAAAACATAGAATTTTATTAAATGAGTGAAATCCAACTACTTTAGGTGGACCGGGAAAGCTCTCCTTCAGAGATTCAAGCGCGAGGGGAAGTGAAGGTTGAGAAGAGAGATACCCCCTCTCCGATTTACTGGATCTTGCCTTAAGACCGTTCCGCCCGGCTGCTGAGACGGATTGGTGCCCTTAGTTGCCATTCTTAGGTACCACACAGGTGACTGTGGGGGGGAATACCCATGGTACCTGAGGCAGACGTCGTATCACTTCCAGCAGTACTTCTGGAGGGTGCCCCGACGAAGCTTGGGTACTTGCACCGAAAAAGGCTGTTGTTAGAAGGTCGGCGTAACTGTTTCTATTACCTTTGCTAGTAGGCCTGCGTCGTAATTATCCCAAACTACTTTCGGGAGGTCCTATTTTTCGCTTTCTCATATTTTGATGTCCGGTCCTAATCACCCGGAGCGGAAATACCTGAAGGCTGCTTTCTTGGTTGCATCTTAGGGATTTTTTGTAGTGAGTGCTCTTTGCTCCTAGCTTGCTTAGCTTTATACTTTTTTGAGTCTAATTAATCTGTTAAAGTGGCTGATCAAGCGCCTCGTCGATCAAGGAGAGTTCGGGGGTTATCTCCCGAAACTGTTGAGCCTTCTTCAAGAAGGCGTAGGAGTAATATAGTAGGTGAATATCACCCAATGGTATCTGACGCAGCGAAGAGAGATCCTCCACAAGGGCTTGAAGGTTTTGTAGTTGGTTTCGGTGTTGGTTCCGAGAGGAGCACTTTTCTCACCTCGAGAGTCTTATTTCTGCGGAAAGAAGAAGTAGAAGTAGAGGAAGTATCTCAACTTTCTGAATCACTTCCATCTCCTCTTCCTCCTGATTATCCATTTGTTGTTGAGTACATCGGACCTGAGTCAGAAAGACCAGAAATTCCTTATCCATCTTATTCATACCTTTCGATGGCCACGACTGGGAACGCGGCTTCAGCGGTGAGTGCTGCAGGCATTCAGACTCTTGCTTCAGTAGAAGGAGGAGGCACAATTGCTATATCTTCGATTGCTTCTAGTACTGCTGTGTTTCGCTCTGGTTTCACCCAAGCACAAGCTTCTCAATCTGTACCCATTTTTTTTGGAATGCTCAGTAGTGGGATTCCTTCGTTTTCCTTCTCCACTGCTGCAACTGCGTCTGCACCCATGTCTTTCATGGCTAGCGGGTCAGCTTCCTTTCAAGGGTTACCCTTCGGAAGTGGGCATATTCCTAGTTCGAATCCTTCCTTAGGGTCTTTTCCTTTTACTTCTCAGACTCAAAGTTTTAACCCTTGGTCTGGAGGTCAGAGTTCGACTACCATTACAGGTTGGAACCCTGTATTTACAACAGTGGGGGCAGGGAATCAATTTCTCGCTAGTCAACAAGGGAATGCTTCTTTCCCTTCGTCGAGTGCTTATCAGACTTTTTCCCCTATTTCTAATGCTTGGAACCCCTATCAGGGGGTTTCCTCTTCATTTATTACATTGGGGGGGGAACTGGTCCGGTCTTTGGTAACTCTACGTTGGGAGGGGGTCCTTCTCCAAATGCTGGGTCTTATCGCCCAACATTTTCTACGAGTTCTTTCTGGCAACCTGGTGCCTCATCAAATCCAGGTTACTCTTTTCAGAATGTTGGGAATTCATCCCACCAAGGATGGAATTCTCAGGCTCCTCCTTATTTACCTTTTCTGGCAACGTTGAACTTGCCAGATTTGTCAAAATTGACGAATAATCCGATCTAATATAGTCCGGGGTGGCCTTCGGTTCCTACCAAACTACCTTCAGACATTCCAAAGTTTGAAGGCAAGAATGGAGAGGACCCAGCTGATCATATCACCACTTTCCATTTATGGTGTTCATCTAATTCCCTGATCGAGGATTCGATTAGGTTGAGATTGTTTCAATGCACCTTGACTGGAAATGCTGCCAAGTGGTACATTGAGTTAGCTGGGGATAGTTTTGCTACTTTTGGAGATCTGGCTACTATATTTCTAAATCATTTCCAGTTTCCTGTCCGTTATGATGCTGGGACTGAACTCCTAGCTAATTTTTAGCAGGACGATGCAACCCACATTTCTGATCATATTCAGGAATGACGGAGAAGGAAGAGGCTTATTAAAGCTTATATTTTGGGAGAATTCCTTTTGGAATGGTTTTTGAAATCCCTGCAGTCAGATATTTCTAAGGATGTATCCCTCTCAGGGGTATTTTCTGAGGAACAGGCTATTTTTAGGGCCCAACAGCTTGAATTGATATATTCTCAGTCTGGTGTCCTTCATAAATATTTTCCCAATGCTCCTCGCTCCAAATTAGACATATCCAAGACTAAACCTGGTCCTCATGGTGATGGACTTATTGGGTCGATCAATAGTGGTGCAGCTAACCTGCTTAGTCAATTGCAGTAGTTGTCTATACAATCTGCTTCTTCTGGTTAGGTTGTGCCTGCTGAGTCATCGCCTTCTCAATCTTTGTCAGTAAATTCCATTCAGACTTCTAACCCTAAAGAAAATCAACAATCCGAAGGGAAGAAGAAGGGACGGAACAATAAGAAGAAAAAGGGCAAGAATGGGAAGGGTAATGCAAATAAATCCAACGAGCATGTTGGTGAGGGTCCAAAGGATAAAAAGAAAGTGAAGTTTCCATGCAAGTTATGTGCTGGAGACCATCTTACTCACCTTTGCCCTAAAATTCAGGATGCGCAGCGCTTGTTAGCTCAGCAGGGTTCTTCTAGTTCCTAGGCTATGTTGACAAACCCTTTTCCCCAAGGGCAACAGCTAGTTGTTGGCATGAATCAAAATACTGGGGCTTCCTCTGGGGGCACCCAGGAAGGGGAAACTCTGTCAAACATATACATGATGAGTGCTCACGCGAATATCGCCACGAGATCCCATGATTATGGCGAAGATGAGTCTTCAAAAGCCAAGGGTGCTCCCGATGGTACTGAGCCGCTTCATATCACGAGGCCTACTATGGAGCCTATACCTCGGATGCCAAAAACATCTACTAAGCGTACGAAGATTAATCCAAATTCCAGGGCTACCCAGAACTACTCTATTGTGGGAGATCTGGTGCAAAGTCCTTGTGCCATGTCGGCTCTTGAGGTGCTCCAATCTTGTCCAGCTCAGCGCAGTGCTCTGCTCACTGCTATTGGGGCTGTTGATCCAAAGAAATCTCTTGTGATTACATTCGATATGTCTAATTTTAAAAAGAGACTCCCCCATCATATGGCTTTTCATATCAAGTCATCGTTTCAGAAATTCAATATCTTTCGAACGATCGTTGATGAGGGTGCTTCCACATGTGTGATGTCTCTCGCATGCTGGAAGGGAATTGGATCTCCCGCAGTTGTTCCATCTGCTACTCTTCTGACTGCATTTGATGGTCATTCTCACAGACTACATGGTATTGTCCCAACTTTTCCCATCTGTGTTGGGAGAAAAACTGTAAATATAGAGGTTGAGATAGTTGATGCAAGCTTGGAATACAACCTTCTGTTGGGGCGAAATTGGATTTATGAGATGGATGCCATTACATCCTCATTATTTCGGATTATTTGTTTTCCTCATGAAGGGAGGATTGTTGCAGTTGACCAACTGGACTGTTCTCCTATAGACCTGAATGCATCTACTGACTCAACTATTCCAAAGTTGGATAATTCCAAGCCGCCTGTTGAGAATTTAGGGGGTTGGAATGTATTCTTCTTTGATGGTCACTTTTGATATTCCACATCCTATCGTTCATATAAATTCAATTTCATCCTCCAGGGCTCCTATTCGAAGAGATTTCTTCAGAACTCATTATTTTTGGAATCCTTGGACCTTGCCTTCCCCTACCTCCACATTAGCGGAAGGTCAAGTGGGTGGAATGGAATTTCCAATGTTTGCAACTGAGATTTCTTATAAATCTATTGTTGACTCTGCAGAGTGCATTCCAACTCCTCTTTCTCTGGAAGAGTTGGATGGCGATGTGGCTCCGGCTTGGACACTTAGTTCTTCTTCCACCCAGGAATGCCTTGATACCACTCTTCCATCTGAAGAGGCCATCCTGAAAGCTATGACTGGTATAGATAGACCGCGGGATGATTTGCATTATCGGTCTTACTTTTTACCTGATTTGAGTGAAGTTGAGTCAATTTTTACAAGTCCTTTGTCTCCTGGTCCTGTTCACCCAATCCTGAACCCTCTAGCACCAACACAGGTATATTTTGAAGGGAACATGGATGTGGTTTCTCCAACTATCCCGGTGAACATTTCCAGGGATCCCAATGTTATAGAGAATGTCTTCATTGGAGCTGAATGTTCCCCTGAAGAGATTTAGATTTACACCGATCTCTTTAAAGAGTTTAGGGATGTATTCGCTTGGTCTGATGAGGAAATGCCTAGTATAGATCCATCTATTTTCCAGCATGAGATCAAGACTTACGAAAATTCTAAGCCAATGAGGCAAAAGCTTCGTCCGGTCAATCCTAGGAAGGCTGCAGCTATCAAAGCCGAGGTGGAGAAGCTGGTCAAGGCAGGATTTATTTTCCCTATTCCTTTGACAGAGTGGGTTTCGAATCCTATTCTCGTAGATAAAAAACAAGGAACAATTTGAGTTTGCATTGATTTCAGAGACCTTAATAAAGCATGTCCAAAAGATAATTACCCCACACCATTTATAGATCAGATTATCGATGAGTGTGTCGGTAATGAGATTTTTTTCTTCATGGATGGTTTCTCCGGATATAATCAAACTACTATCCGTCCTAAAGATCATCATAAGACTGCCTTTATTTGTCCCTGGGGTACTTTTGCTTACAAGAACATGCCTTTTGGTCTTAAAAATGTTGGGGCTACGTTCCAACGGGCCATGTCATATGCCTTCCACGACATCAAACATATTATCGAGGCGTATTTGGATGATTTAGCTGTTAGTTCTCGAAATAGAATTGATCATCCTGCTCACCTCCGTCAAGTATTTGAACGATGTCGTTTCTACAAGATTAGGTTGAATCCGAACAAGTGTGTTTTCGCGGTTACATCCAATTGGTTATTGGGATTCATTGTGTCTTCGGAAGGGATTAGGGTAGATCCCTTCAAGGTTGAGGCAATACTTCAGTTTCCTCCCCCATTGTCTATTCGTCAACTTCAAATTCTACAAGGAAAAGCTAATTTTCTTCGGAGATTTATCGTAAATTATGCTGAAGTTACCAAAGGATTTATGATATTGTTGAAGAAGGGAGTTCCATTCTTTTGGGATGACTTCACTCAGCACTCATTCGATGCTTTGAAAAAATCATTGACCTCTGCTCCTTTATTGAGTCCACCTGATTATAGCAGGGATTTCCTTTTGTATCTTGCAGCAGCGAAATCTACCATTGGTATGGTTCTGGTTCAGGAGGATGATGCTCTTGCAGAGCATGTTGTATATTATGTTAGTCAAGGATTGGTAGGACCTTAACTCCGGTATACTCTGATAGAGAAGCTAGCTTTAGCAACTGTCCATGTTGTACAGTGACTCAGACATTATATTCTTCTACGAAAAACTTGTGTTTTGGCAGTAGCCAATCCATTTCAGTTTGTTCTCAGTAGGCGAGTGATTGGGGGCAAATACAATAGATGGATTGTGATTTTGCAAGAATTTGATCTTGAGTTTATGTCTACCAAGTCCAAGAAATCATTGGTTTTCGCGGAATTAATCTCTGAGTTGCCCTCTGGAGAAGAGATAGTCTATGACGAATCCTTCCCGGATGAACATTTATTTCTCATCTCTCCACAGGATCCTTGGTATGGAGATATCATTGTGTATCTTTAGACTGTGAAGTTTCCCTCTACTTTTTCGAAAGATGAGCGTTGTAAGTTGCGTCACTTGGCTAAGAATTAATTAATTATTGGTGATGCTTTATACCGTCGAGGGGTTGATTCAATACTGAGACGTTGCTTAACTCTCGAAGAAGCTGAGGCTGTGCTGAATGATTGCCACAATGGAGCTTGTGGTGGTCATTTATCTGGGCTTGCTATAGCCCAAAAAATCTTGCGTGCTGGATACTTTTGGCCTTCGATTTTCAAAGATTGTATGGAGTCGGTCAAAAATTGTCATCCGTGTCAGGTCTATACTCGAAAAATGCGCGCTCATCCAGCTCCGCTTTTTCCAGTCATTACTGTCAGTCCCTTTACAAAGTGGGGTATTGATTATACTACTTGTAACCTACCTTCGGCTAAAGTTCACAAGTACATTATTGTAGCAGTAGACTACTTTATGAAGTGGGTCGAGGCTTTGCCTACTTTTGGGAATGATGGTGAGACAACAGCTCTTTTTCTTTTCAACCAGGTTATTGCTCGTTTTGGTATTCCTAGAGATATTTTCACTGATCATGGAAGTCATTTTTAGAATAGCATGATGGCTGAGTTGGCTCTAAAATTAGGTTTCCGGTAGGAGCATTCATCTCCGTATTATCCTCAGGCCAATGGGCAAGTGGAAGCCGTGAAAAAATCCTTGAAGACTATTCTTCAAAGGAAAATTAATAAAGCTCGGTCAAACTGGCATATCATGTTGTATCCTGCACTTTGGGCATACAGGACGTTAGTGAAAACTGCAACTGGCTTTACTCCGTTTCAACTAGTTTACGAGTTGGAATCCATGTTTCCCATTAAATGTGAGATTCCTTCTCTTAAGTTAGTTGTTGAGCTTCTTCCTAACACTTCTAGTCTTGAAGAACGTCTCCTTCATCTTGAACATCTGGATGAGCAGCGTTGGGATTCCGCCACGATGAATGAGGCACATAAGAAACGAGTCAAAGTTCAGTATGATAAGGCGGTCAAACCTAGCGTTTTCTCGGAAGGCGACCTCATCTTGGTCTATGCCCAAGAGAAGGATGCCCTGGGTGCAGGAAAGTTTAATTCTATGTGTTATGGCCCCTTCATCGTTAAAAAAGTCCTTAAAAAGGGATCATATACCTTGGTTGATTTTGAAGGAAACGAGTTGCCGGAGCCCAGAAATGGGCTCTATTTGAAAAGGTATTATGCCTAGGCTTCGGCCTGGCATCTTACTTTTGTATATAGTAGTTTTGTTTTGTAGATATCTGTTTTTTAGGTCTTTGAGGTGATGGTGATGTTTTTGATCTACTTTGGCAGGTTGTATCAATGTCATGAGTCATTATGGTTTCGACGATGGTGCTAGTAGACACACCTGGAACTTGGTTTCCGTGGCTTGGGTGCTCCATCATCCATACGGTCAGTTGTTAGTATCAAGAGCAGTCTGCATTGGCCCTGCTTCCAATAATATAGCAGAGTACACTGCAGTTATTTATATACTCTCGGAGGCAATATCTTTGGGTGTTGATTCGTTGGTAGTTTTCTTGGACTCCCAGCTGGTGGTGTCACAGTTGAACAATACTTATTGGGTTCGAGATCCATTTTTACTCTGGTTGTTTTTGAGGGTACGTTTGTTACAAAGATCATTTCAATTTTTAAAATTCATTCATATTCCTCGAGCAGACAATTGGATGGTAGACTCATTAGCTAATCAAGCAATTAATTGGCATATTAATCATTCCATACATTAAAATTTAATCATCAAAAACATCATGCATTTTCGTACATTTGTCACATCACATCAAAAATTGTTGTATACATATATCATCAGAGTGTTCAAAAACTATACAAAATTGGATCCATAAGTCATACAAAAATTAGGGCTTATGCCCTATCATGTTTAGTATCCAAAAAATATACAATCATCTGGTAATCATATCTATCTACTCCTGTGGTCCCTGCCCAAAATTCGTGTCCCTATAGAACACGATTGTAGTAGCGACTTGGTGGAATAATCGCACCCAGTCACGTGGTACTCCCACTACCCATCGCTGGATGGCCTCAGGCAAATCTTCCACTGCAGCCATAGGCACTTGGCGAGTTAAACCCTCCAAGTTCCTCTGTACAACATGGAGGGTCCTGTCTGGGTCTACATTATCTGCCTCGCCTCTGCGGCGCTTATAACTTGGGTAGCCCTCAGGACAGACTGGTCCAATATTTGTATCATGATCATCATAATATTGTAAGTCATTTTGATTCCAATCAAAAAACATGTTTTGTTTTCACATTTTTTCACATATATTCAAAAAAAAAATCCAAAATAATCATTTAATTAAAAAATTTCAATCTTACCAATTGTGGCCCATGCCGCGCCAGGTGGAAGGACGAGGTCTGGATCACCGCGGAAATCCATCCCGGCATAGGGGTAGTCCTCCACTGCGATGAATTGTTCCGCCCACCATTGGAAGAACTCGTCATCCCAGGTGGTTAGGGGAACTTCACTTCCCCACAGTCTCTTCATTAGATCTGCCCATCGGGCAATTCTTGGTCTCTTGGGCTGTTGATGGAGGAGATCACTTTGGGTCGAAGCCCAAGAATCTTCTCAAAGAAGAATGTCATCAAGATGGTCCCATACCCGAAATGTTTTGTTTTTGATTTTTGGATGGAAGTCATTTGTTGCTTCATGTTCATTAATAGAGCTGTACACCAATCATATAGGTGAGCTAGGCATTCTATAGCTATGCTCATCTGAGTCCTGGATGCCTGATGCATGGAAGCAGATCCTGCTACCCTGCCAATGGTGAATAGGATAATCTTCATGTGTAGATCTCTCAAATATTTAATATAAATCTGAGTCCATACTTTCTTGGACCCCTCTACACAATAGACGTGGACATAGTCATCCACATTAAGCCCTCCCAAAGGCTTGCTGTGAAAATCTACTAGGTCTCCCCTCCGTGAGAGTCCAGTAATGAAGTAGATGTCTTCTACCTCTATGTGTATGGGCATTTGATCTATCACGAAGCAATCTTCCTCTGGTTCCCAATAATTTACAAGCATTTCAAGTAACCAGACATTACTCTTCATATTTGACATTTTGAAAAATTTGAGCAATCCACAATTTCGGAGGATATTGAGCGATAATTGATCTTTCATTACTTCATTGTCAATTGCACTATGCTCACGTTCCCTCCAAGTGATATTCATCCTGAAAAAATTCATTCATTTGTCCATTAGAAATGCTTTTTTACATTTCGGGTTGCGCATACGTGACTTACCCTATACACAGTCGCGTATATACGCGGCTTGGTCCATACGATCCCACGTATGCGCAGAGCCCTAAATTAAAAAAAATATTTCTACGGTGAAATTTCCAAATTTTAACTCTATTAATGGAAAAAATTGATAATAATGATGGATTAAGAGCTTACCTGACTGATTCGGCGAATTTTGATCACTGATTTCTCCTATTTTGACGAAAGAGGATTTTTCTCCAGAGCTCTTTTTCCCAAATCAGCAAGTAACAATGAACCAAATGTGAGGTAACATGTGTGTTTATGCCCATAATTTGAAAATTTTTGCAAAAATTTTTTATGCTTATTTTTTTCAATCTATCTTAAGCTAGATAACCTGGATGCTTGGAAGTGCCCAGATTGGTACATTTTCAGGTACATTTTGATGAAGTTGAGATTTTTCCGGTTTTTGATCCATGACTGCTGACTCGTCATGGCAGGTATATGATCTTCACTGGCATATAGGTTAGGGAATACATTTTTCCGTTTCATTTTTCATACTAGCCTCCATTCTGATCACTTGCCATAGGGTCGATCCCATCAGGTCATGAGTTTTTCACCCATTTCACTCGCCGATTATTTAATCATGACTTGGTGGTAGAGCCTTCCTTTACATGGGCTTCCTAGTTAGTTCCTCACTATCACTTGTTGCCCATGCTGCGTTTCCTGTAGGCTCGGGAGTCCTCTTTAGTCCCACCATGATTTATGTTTTGAAGCTTCATTCTTCTTCTTCTTCACTATCATTTTTCTGGCCATTGCCCTAGAGGCTCCCTGGTGTTGTTGAGTTGTACTACTGCGTTGCATACTGGCTACTTGTTTATCCTGGCCTTTAGCCGGCTTCATTTGGACTCGATGTTTAAGCCATCTTTTGACCTTGACTATCTATACAAGTTAACCATTGCATGCACTTAGCTATCGCGACTTGACACCCTTTTACCTATGGATGGAACATTCGTTTGAGTATCGCTTACCAATTTCCACCACCTTGCATTGAGCATAGGATCGTTCCTATCCCAGGAACTAGTGCATCTGTTTCTTGATACTCGTTCTATCCATTGTACTATAGCATTCTTTTATTATTTTTCAGGCTTATTATATGAAAAAGACAAAAAAATCAAATATAAAAAAAAGAGCGGGAATGGGATGTTACTTCGTAATTTTATGGCAGTACAGTATCAGTTTGTTGCCCTTGAACAAAGCACATACACTTATATATTTCCTTCATTTGGGATGGTTTTAGTTTTTACCTAGGTTCAGCTTTTGCCTTGTTTCACTGGTCAGTCCTCCCTCGATTGGTTATCTCTTCCAATCATATGGAGAGTTTGTTTTTGCCTCCTGCATAACAGACTTATACAGTGTCATTTTTACTGCCATGGTCATCACGAGTCGTGCTTTTGTTCAAGGGAAGTCTAACCAGAGTCGGCCATTCTACGGTGTCTCTTGACTCATTATTTCAGTCGACCTACCCGGTCTTGTCAGTATCTTGTTCTATCACATCAGATGTTTTGGTCTTCTTCTCATGCTGGTTTGAGAAGGTCTCCATTGACTTCTTTCTGGCGGGTTTGTCTCTCATCGACTACGACATATTGCTCTGAGAGTAAACCTAGAGCCACACCCTGGCCCTATTTCTATCATTGATAGGTGACCTTGTGCTCAGCATTTGATCATCATTATGGGTCTTTGACTAATTGGTTTCCCCTGTGTTTGACGTCATCATACATTATCACACTTGGGATTCGTGTAGTACCTTGATTTCCATTTGACCCTAACGGTGGATATCTCGCATCTGTGTCAGCTTTCATTATTGTTTGGTTCAGAGGCTTTCTTCCGTGTGCTAGCTTCATCTTGTGCATGTCGGAAACGTACTTCGGTTTGGTTCTGTCACTCTACTTCATCCAATTCCTTCCAAATCTTGGCCTGCGGGTTACACTCGCACTGGACTGATGTGGGATGCCTTAATGCCTTCCTTCCAGCAGATATTTTCCCATTGACTCCGACTCATTGCTCTGGGAATAAGGTCTAGAGTCTTTTGTCAGTACCTTAGGGTTTGTAGTCATCACTAGCAGACTCTTCGCTATCGACAGTGGGGATTCATCATTGCCTCCTGATTGGTAGATTCTTCCAAGTGTTCGACTTCAACTCATTTATTCGCACTTGTTAGATTGTACTGGGGCACCTTGACACTCATTTTCATTATTGGTGGGTTGTCTCGCATTGGTTAACGGTATACATTATTGACCGGTAATCCAACAATTTCTCACATGTTCGACTTCAGCTCATTTATTCCCATTGTGTAGAATTGTGCCATCGATATCGGTGAATAACTCGAGTTATATCAACATCTTTCGGTTCACTTTTGACAGTCCATTCAGTTTCTGCCAATGATGCCGTCCACCCTTGTATGTTGCAGTGTCAGTACAGCAGCATCCTATATGTTGGCTCCCGAGTTGCATGATTGTACCATGTGTTCCACCCCTTATGATTTGGTACTTGGAGATTCAGTTACTTTTTTGATTAGACATCCATTTTTAGCACTATTGAGCAGTTTGATATATGTGATACTTGGACATTGATTCCGACTTGTACTTCCAGGCCGTGCTCAGATGATTCATTGTGTACTTTCAGTTCAGCTATACTTGTATACATTCTGGATCTATTCTGTACTTTCTATATGGATATATTTTTGATTGAGCATGGGTATGCCTGCCTCAGACATGAGTTGACTCTGTTTTCTTTCATTGGTTTTTCGCAGGCTAAAATCTGGTGAAGTCCTCTCTTTTCCTCGCAAAGTTCTTTCTATGCACATAATATATTTCAGCCATCATGTACCCTTTTTGACCTCATATATTAGGGGGCATCTGTTATAGCATCATTTTTCACCCTCATGTGATTCATGATTGTCTATTTGGCCTTGGGTACCCATTCCCACAGACTTGAATAAAGTTCATAAAAAACAGTGTTTAAAATCCCATACGCGGGTATGCCCAGACTTTTCCCCGTGTATACGCGAGTCCAGAGATACTTTTCCGCGTATGCCACTAAAATCATTAAAAAATATATAAAAATCCCTATTTTCAAGGCTGGGTTGATGGTTATTCCTGTAATTCAACCACCCCAGCCCGTGGCCAACTGTTTCCAACAGATTGAAACTACTTTGAGGGAGTATAAAATCCCCTCATATGCATGGCCTAAGACAGGGAGAAAATTATAGACATTATACTCTGTTGGAGCCCCAATTCAAGTCTGATTTCCTGTGCCTCCTGCACTTCCCAGATTTTTACAGGAAACCGTTGTTTCCTGGAGATGTTCATCAGCTTATATGTCATCTCATGTGCACAAGTCTTGAAAGTATCCTAGCGAGGCAAGGGTGGGACGGATCCGGACAACGATCTGTTCAAAGATCGTGGAAGGATACAGGTGATCTCTCCACCTTTCTATTATTGTACATGTTGTTCGTAATGAAGAAGAAACATCTTGTTCCGGAATTCACGTGTTAATATCTACTTGCATATGTGAAAATATTGTTAATTAAGCATTTATTATTGTTTCACATGGATTACACTAACATTTAGGAGAGATATATGTTGTACAACTAGATTTCCGTGCATGTTCTTTCTTGATTTCCAGGTTGAATAGGAAGAAGAGTTGCTAGGGGTTTGGACCCTGCGGGATATACATCAAACGTAGGATTTACGGGTGAGTTCTACAATCTATGTTATCTAGTTTTCAGCATACAAGTTTGGTTGTGTGAGTCCTTCTTGAATAGCATGCCCTGATCTGTGGAGTTTTTTCACCCAACGACCTCTAGGGAGTTATTTCTCGAAACAGAACTGGTGACTCCACTGGGGTTCGTATTCTTGTGATTCCCCTGTTGGGTGGTTTCAGTTGTTTTAAAGTTTTTCGACAGTTTTAATCATTATTTCCAGTCCAGTTAGTTTTTTCTCAGTCAGACTAAAGACCTAGTTCTTTAGTCAGGCTTGATCATTTTTATTTTTCATTATTTACCTTTCCATACGCTAGTTTGCCTATACACAGACGCATATACATGCAGGTTTGGTGAAAGTAAGTCGCGTATACGCATTTTTCCTTTGCCACAGTCACGTATGCACACCTGTGCTAAGTAGCGTATGCCTGGGAAAATTTTGAAATTTTTGATTTTTTGACTTTTTGGTCTTTTCTGCCTGTGGGGACCTATTCCTGCAGCGTCCTTTTAGTCTCTGGATTGTGTTGAAGGTGGTTATTAGTATTTTTCTCTCTTGTTCCGTTGAAGACTGGCTCATTTGGAAAATATTGTTTTTTAGTGCTTGCATCTTTGGTTCGAGTACCGAGATCTCTTTTTGGGGATTCTTGGCTGTTCTGCTTAATCAGGACAGAGAGCTTCTGCTCATATCCTCTTTCCTCACTTTATTTTTTTTCTTTGCACTTTAATTTTTTCCTGCTTTTCGGTTGGTTTTATTGATTTAATTTGACTAGGTCTTGTTGCAATTTTTGAAGAGTCATTTTTGGGTCTTTGAAGTTTTGTTTGCTACAAGATTGTGCTATCCTCCTGGGCTAAGTTACTGAGTTTCTTGTCTTCCTTTTGCTCATATAAATCTTGCTACTAGTTGGCACTGTAAGATTTGGAGCATTTTTGTTGAAGTTTTGCTTCAAATTCGGAGGTTGTTTGGCTTAGTAGTTGGATAGTTTTCTTGGTCTCTTTGAAGTCTTCTTTTATAAAATTCAAAAAGCTCAAAAACATTTTGTTTTGCCATTGCCTTTGTTTTGTATTTTTGTTTTGGTTTCTTTTCATCTTTTGAAGCCTTGTTGAGATTTCTTACCTTCGGTTTCTGACTTAATTTGGGAAGGGAATTTTTATTGGTTTATTTCTCTTATTTCGAGCATATTTTGGTGTCTTTATACTGAGAGTTTCTGATTTGGGAACTGGCTTTGTGGACAACCGGAAAAGTGATAGAATTGGGGGATTCTTGGGAATTTCTCTTTGCTTTGTTAGATTTTGCATCTTAGAATTGGAATTTCTTAGTAATTTGCATTAGGTGCACTTGAACATTTGTAGTCTTTTTCATAAATTTTGCGAGTGTGAGTTTGATATCTGAAAGAGAAAAAATAGTCTTGTAGAACCCGTGTAGAAATTTCTTTTCATCGAAAGGCAATTACTGCATCTGCATGTATTTTGGTTTTCATTAATTTATTTTCTGCATCATAAAACATCACGATTTTCATTTCCATATTCCCTTGACTTAATATAAGAACCAACTAAAATAAGTGCATTAATTTAAAAACAACTAGAAAGTTTTTTATTAAGTGTCATACATCAACTAGCTAGGTTGTAGGGCCTTGGATTAGGTGAGTTGAGAGTTAACTCTCCAAGGCCGCTCAAACTAAAACATAGAATTTTATTAAATGAGCGAAATCAAACTCCGTTAGGTGGACCGAGAAAGCTCTCCTCTAGAGAGTCAAGCGCGAGGGGAAGTGAAGGTTGAGACGAGAGATACCCCCTCTCCGATTTACTGGATCTTTCCTTAAGACTGTTCCGCCCGGATGCTGAGACGGATTGGTGCCCTTAGTTGCCATTCCTAGGTACCACACAGGTGACTGCGGGGGGGAATACCCGTGGTACTTGAGGCAGACGTCGTATCACTTCCAGCAGTACTTCTAGAGGGTGCCCCGGCGAAGCTTGGGTACTTGCACCGGCAAAGGCTATTGTTAGGAGGTCGGTTTAACTGTTTTTTTTACCTTCGCTAGTAGGCCTGGGCTGTAATTATCCCAGACTACTTTCAGGAGGTCCTATTTTTTGCTTTCTCATATTTTGGTGTCCGGTCTTAATCACCCGGAGCAGAAATACCTGAAGGCTGCTTGCTTGGTTGCATCTTAGGGATTTTTTGTAGTGAGTGCTCTTTGCTCCTAGCTTGCTTAGCTTTATACTTTTTTGAGTCTAATTAATCTATTAAAGTGGATGATCAAGCGCCTCGTCAATCGAGGAGAGTTCGGGGGTTATCTCCTGAAACTATTGAGCCTTCTTCAAGAAGGCATAGGAGTAATATAGTAGGTGAATATCACCAAGTGGTATCTGACGCAGCGGAGAGAGATCCTCCACAAGGGCTTGAAGGTTTTGTAGTTGGCTCCGGTGTTGGTTCCGAGAGGAGTGCTTTGCTCGCCTCGAGAGTCTTATTTCCGCGGGAAGAAGAAGTAGAAGTAGAGGAAGTATCTCAGCTTTCTGAATCACTTCCATCTCCTCTTCCTCCTGATTATCTGTTTGTTGTTGAGTACATTAGACCTGAGTTAGAAAGACCAGAAATTCCTTATCCATCTTATTCATACCTTTCGATGGCCATGACTAGGAACGCGGCTTCAGCTGTGAGTGCTGCAGGCATTCAGACTCCTACTTCAGTAGAAGGAGGAGGCACAATTGCTATATATTCGATTGCTTCTAGTACTGTTGTATTTGGCTCTGGTTTCACCCAAGCACAAGCTTCTCAATCTAGTCCCTTTTGTTTTGGAATGCTCAGTAGTGGGATTCCTTCATTTTCCTTTTCTGTTGCTGCAACTGCGTCTGCACACATGCCTTCCATGGCTAGCGGGTCAGCTTATTTTCAAGGGTTCCCCTTCAGAAGTGGGCATATTGCTAGTTCGATTCCTTCCTTAGGGTCTTTTCCTTTTACTTCTCAGACTCAGAGTTTTAACCCTTGTTCTGGAGGTCAGAGTTTGACTACCTTTATAGGTTGGAACCCTGTATTTACAACAGTGGGGGCAAGGAATCAGTTTCTCGCTGGTCAACAAGGGAATGCTTCTTTCCCTTTGTTGAGTGCTTATCAGACTTTTTCCCCTCTTTCTAATGCTTGGAACCCCTATCAGGGGGTTTCCTCTTCATTTATTACATTGGGGGGGGAGAACTGGTCCGGTCTTTGGTAACTCTACGTTGGGAGGGGGTTTTTCTCCAAATGCTGGGTCTTATCGCCCAACATTTTCTACGAGTTCTTTCTGGCAACCTGGTGCCTCATCAAATCCATGTTACTCTTTTCAGAATTTTGGGAATTCATCCCACCAATGATGGAATCCTCAGGCTCCTCCTTGTTTACCTTTTCTGGCAACGTTGAACTTGCCAGATTTGTCGAAATTGACGAATGATCCGATCCGATATAGTCCGAGGTGGCCTCCGGTTCCTACCAAACTACCTTCAGACATTCCAAAGTTTGAAGGCAAGAATGGAGAGGACCTAGCTGATCATATCACCACTTTCCATTTATGGTTTTCATCTAATTCCCTGATCGAGGATTCGATTAGGTTGAGATTGTTTCAACGCACCTTGACTGGAAATGTTGCCAAGTGGTACATTGAGTTAGCTAGGGCCAGTTTTGCTACTTTTGGAGATCTGGATACTATATTTCTAAATCATTTCCAGTTTCATGTTCGTTATGATGCTCGGACTGAACTCCTAGCTAATTTAAGCAGGACAACGCAACCCACATTTATGATCATATTCGGGAATGACGGAGAAGGAAGAAGCTTATTAAAGCTTATATTTCGGGAGAATTCCTTTTGGAATGGTTTTTGAAATCCCTGCAGTTAGATATTTCTAAGGATGTATCCCTCTTAGGGGTATTTTCTGAGGAGCAGGCTATTTTTAGGGCCCAACAGCTTGAATTGATATATTCTCAGTCTGGTATCCTTCATAAATATTTTCCCAATGCTCCTCGCTCCAAATTAGACATATCCAAGACTAAAACTAGTCCTCATGGTGATGGACTTATTGGGTCGATCAATACTGGTGCAGCTAACCCACTTAGTCAATTGCAGCAGTTGTCTATACAATCTGCTTCTTATGGTCAGGTTATGCCTGCTGAGTCATCGCCTTCTCAATCTTTGTCGGTAAATGCCATTCAGACTTCTAACCCTAAAGAAAATCAACAATCCAAAGGGAAGAAGAAGGGACAGAACAATAATAAGAAAAAGGGCAAGAATGGGAAGGGTAATGCAAATAAATCCAATGAGCATGTTGGTGAGGGTCCAAAGGATAAAAATAAAGTAAAGTTTCCATGCAAGTTATGTGTTGGAGACCATCTTACTCACCTTTGCCCTAAAATTCAGGATGCACAACGCTTTTAGCTCAGCAGGGTTCTTCTAGTTCCTAGGCTGTGTTGACAAACCATTTTCCCCAAGGGCAACAGCTAGTTGTTGGTGCGAATCAAAATACTGGGGCTTCCTCTAGGGGCACCCAGGAAGGGGAAACTCCATCAAACATATACATGATGAGTGCTCACGCGGATATCGCCACGAGATCCCGTGATTATGGCAAAGATGAGTCTTCGAAAGCCAAGGGTGCTCCTGATGGTATTGAGCCACTTCATATCACGAGGCCTACGGTTGAGCCTATACCTCGGATGCCAAAAACATCTAATAAGTGTACGACGATTAATCCAAATGCCAGGGCTGCCTAGAACTACTCTATTGTGGAAGATCTGGCGCAGAGTCCTTGTGCCATGTTGGCTCTTGAGGTGCTCCAGTCTTGTCAAGCTCAGCGCAGTGCTCTGCTCACTGTTATTGGGGCTGTTGATCTGAATAACTCTCTTGTCATTACATTCGATATGTCTAATTTTAAAAAGAGACTTCCCCATCATATGGCTTTTCATATCAAGTCGTCGTTTCGAAAATTCAATATCTTTCGAACGGTCGTTGATGAGGGTGCTTCCACATGTGTGATGTCTCTCACATGCTGGAAGGGAATTGGATCTCCCGCAGCTGTTCCATCTGCTACTCTTCTGACTGTGTTTGATGGTCATTCTCACAGACCGCATGGTATTGTCCCAACTTTACCCATCTGTGTTGGGTGCAAAACTATAAATATAGAGGTTGAGATAGTTGATGCAAGCTTGTACTACAACCTTCTGTTGGGGCGAAACTGGATTTATGAGATGGATGCCATTGCATCCTCATTATTTCGAATTATTTGTTTCCCTCACGAAGGGAGGAATTTTACAGTTGACCAACTGGACTGTTCTCCTGTAGACCTAAATGCATCTACTGACTCAACTATTCCAAAGTTGGATAATGCCAAGCCGCCTGTTGAGAATTTATGGGTTGGAATGTATTCTTATTTTATGGGTACTTTTGATATTCCACCTCCTACTGTTCATATAAATGTTATTGCATCCTCCAGGGCTCCTATTCGAAGACAATTCTTCAGAACTCATTATTTTTCGGATCCTTGGACCTTGCCTTCCCTTACCTCCACATTAGCGGAAGGTCAAGTGGGTGGAATGGCATTTCCTATGTCTGCAGATGAGATCGCTTATCAATCTATTGTTGACTCTGCAGAGTCCATTCCAGCTCCTCTTTCTCCGGAAGAGTTGGATGGCGATGTGGCTCCGGCTTGGAAACTTAGTTCTTCTTCCGCCCAGGATTTCCTTGATACCACTCTTCCATCTGAAGAGGCCATCCTGGAAGCTATGACTGTTATAGATAGACCGTGGGATGATTTGCATCATCGGTCTTACTTTTTACCTGATTTGAGTGAAGTTGAGTCAAGTTTTCCAATTCCTTTGTCTCTTGGTCCTGTTCACCCAATCCTGAACCCTTTAGCACCAACACAGATATATGCTGAAGGGAACATGGCTGTGATTTCTCCAACTATCTCTGTGAACATTTCCAGGGATCCAAATGTTATAGAGAATGTCTTCATCGGATCTAAATTTTCCCTTGAAGAGATTCAGATTTACACCGATCTCTTTAAAGAGTTTAGGGATGTATTCGCTTGGTCTTATGAGGAAATTCCTGGTATAGATCCATATATTGTCTAGCATGAGATCAAGACTTACGAAAATGCTAAGCCAGTGAGGCAAAAGCTTCATCCGATGAATCCTAGGAAGGCTGCAACTATCAAAACCGAGGTGGAGAAGCTGCTCAAGGCGGGATTTATTTTCCCTGTTCCTTTGACAGAGTGGGTTTCGAATCCTGTTCCCGTAGATAAAAAAACAAGGAACAATTCTAGTTTGCATTGATTTCAGAGACATTAATAAAGCATGTCCGAAAGATAATTACCCCACACCATTTATAGATCAGATTATCGTGAGTGTGCTGGTAATAAGATTTTTTCCTTCATCGACGGTTTCTCCGGATATAATCAAATTACTATCCGTCTTGAAGATCAGCATAAGACTTCCTTTATTTGTCCCTGGGGTACTTTTTCTTACAAGAAGATGCCTTTTGGTCTTAAAAATGCCGGGGCTACGTTCCAATGGGCCATGTCATATGCCTTCCACGACATCAAACATATTATCGAGGCATATTTGGATGATTTAGCTGCTCGTTCTCGAAAGAGAATTGATCATCCTGCTCACCTCCGTCAAGTATTTGAACGATGTCGTTTCTACAAGATTAGGTCGAATCCGAACAAGTGTGTTTTCACAGTTACATCTCGTCGGTTATTGGGATTCATTGTGTCTTCGGAAGGGATTAGGGTAGATCCATTCAAGGTTGAGGAAATACTTTGGTTGCCTCCCCCGTCATCTATTCGTCAACTTCAAAGTCTACAAGGAAAGGCTAATTTTCTTTGGAGATCTATCGTAAACTATGCTGAAGTTACCAAAGGATTTATGAGATTTTTGAAGAAGGGAGTTCCATTCTTTTGGGATGACTTCGCTCAGCTCTCATTCGATGCTTTGAAAAAAGCATTGACCTCTACTCCTTTATTGAGTCCACCTGATTATAGCAGGGACTTCCTTTTGTATCTTGTAGCAACAGAATCTACCATTGGTATGGTTCTGGTTCAGGAGGACGATGCTCTTGCAGAGCATGTTATATACTATCTTAGTCAAGGCTTGGTAGGACCTGAACTCCGGTATACTCCGATAGAGAAGCTAGCTTTAGTAGTTTTTCATGCTGTACAACGACTCAGACATTATATTCTTTTACGAAAAACTTATGTTTTGGCAGCTGCCAATCCATTTTAGTTTGTTCTCAGTAAGCGAGTGATTGGGGGAAAATACAATAGATGGATTGTGATTTTGCATGAATTTGATCTTGATTTTATGTCTTCCAAGTCCGAGAAATCATTAGTTTTTGCGAAATTAATCTCTGAGTTGCCCTGTGCAGAAGAGATAGTCTATGATGAATCTCAGAATCTTTGAATGAACATTTGTTTCTCATCTCTGCACAGGATCCTTGGTATGGAGATATCATTGTGTATCTTCAGACTACGAAGTTTCCCTCTACTTTTTCAAAAGATGAGCACCGTAAGTTGCATCACTTAGCTAAAAATTATGTGATTATTAGTGATGCTTTATACCGTTGAGGGGTTGATTCAATCCTGAGACGTTGCTTAACTCTTGAAGAAGCTGAGGCTGTGCTCAATGATTGCCACAGTGGATCTTGTGGTGGTCATTTATCTGGGCTTGCTACAACCTAAAATATCTTGCGTGTAGGGTACTTTTGGCCCTCGATTTTTCATCACATGTGCTGGGAGTGGAATAAAAAAAATAATAAATGGTGTCAGTCATCTACATGTCACCAAATGTTTGCTCAATCAGTCTTCATTTTTCAGGTCATTCTTTGTCAGTCCCATACACAAGTGGGGTGTTGGTGCTACTACTTGTAACTGTTGGTCAAGTCATTTTTTTGACGGGTTGGCAATCAAAAGACAAGGCAACATCAGAACCAATCTTTAGAGTTCCAAGATCTAGTCCTCTTGTTCTCAGAGAGGGATCTCTCAAGTATTTGTTTGCAAAGGTTTATCTTGTTTTCTTTGATTATGGATTTTAGACTAGTTATTTAAGTACAGATGTTTGTTTGGTTGGATTGAGTTGATACAACAGAACATGAAAGGTCTGGGAAAGATAGACAGAAAGAGGAAGTATCTGGTTCATTGGGCAATGGAGTCAAAATAAGGTCATGACAAACTCTTCAAGGGATATGGGATATCAAAGGGAAAATCACTTGTGGGATCTTATTTGAATGGAATGCAGACAATAATATTTTGAAGAAGCTTCATTCTCAACAAATGAGACTTATTACTAACACTTTAAAAAAAGAGATGTTGGTAAACAGAGGCCCAACCATAAATTCCACAAACATTCTTTAAGAAAATAATGACTTCAAGACAACTTTTAAAATGAAATAATGATGAAAGACTCCTATTTCCTCAAATTTTTACAAGGACTTAAAGAAAAACATAAAAATTCTGATAGTTGCATTCACAGAAGAGGAACACTGACCATGTTTAGCACAACTATAAAGACCTTCAAAACAACTGTTCAAGCAGAGGCAAAGGGTAAGATCAAAACCAACCTCTTTGATTAACTTAAGATAATGGTACTTCAAAGGGAGACTTCAATAAAAGCTTTCAAGTGATGGCAGACAAGCAGGGAGAACCATAAATCATGTTGAAACCAACTATTTGAGCTATCAAGGAAATAAACAAGCATGAAGACTAAAGAGAAATTTTAAAGCCTCTAAAATACTTCAGCAAAAGAAAACATAAAACAGTGAAGGGTGAACAGGTCTAAGGTGCTTCTAGGAGTCATTTCTTAGCCTAAAAATTTCAGCCTACTGTAGTAAGAGATTATGAAACATAATGAAAACAGGAGAAAACATTAAACAGTTAGAATACTTCACCAACAACCAAGCTCATGAATCCAATGATAGAGCCTTCTCAGGAACAGGAATGCAACAATATCATCAAGACATCCAAGACTTCAATTTGTTTTTCAACTTCAACAGACTTGTATATTTATTTCCGAGAGTTTCAATGTTACAACTTGTGATCAAACAACAACCAACAACCAACCAATCCTCACTTATCTCTGCTGAAGTATTTATAGAAGAGTGAGGAGGTAAGATCTGATAAAAGATCTCAAAATCAATTAATACAAGCATTGATGTCTTCTTGGCCTTTTGAGGGGTTCAATGAGGAGATTTACATACATATCCTCTGTATTAAATGATTTACATAATGATTTCAAGCTTGGTAGGGGTTTTTTTGACCTTTGAGGCATTGTGAGGTGTCGAAGTAACTCTGCAGATACTCTTTGCATTGATGTTCCTGGCAGAAATAACTTCTTCGACTATGTCGAGGCAAAAATCTGATTTTGAGCAATAAATCCAACTCCTGATTGAATAGTTTGAGGCACAGGTGGCGCTTTAGTCACTAGAAGGAATCAATTTGCCTCCATGTGTGGCGGTGGAAGATTAAACACTTTAGGTTTTCCTTTAAGCTATGTTTTAGATCGGGGATTAGGTTTATAATGATCCTTTGGGCCATAATCCTTGTAAACAATCCATTAATCCTCTGCTCTGATAATTTCCTAGTCTTCAGTACTGTTACTCTTTCTCTGTGCCTGTTTCATGGTTTTCTTGTTGTCATGCAGGGCTGCACAGGGTTCATAAGGCATCTGTGCCTGAGAAAACATCGATGAAACGTGCATTTTAACTCTGCGGGTGATTTTCTTTGACGAATCAAAACAGGAGGATCGTCACCCTCCTTCTCTAGATCTTCTTCGAAAACCACGAAAATGATTTAAAACCCTCCACAATACAAACAAAATGTTAAAAAATCCTGCTTTTATAGGTTTTGACTGCTTTGGAAGGCGCGGAGGAAGCGAGGTCATTGGATGGCATCATCCAACGGCCATGGTTAATCGGAGAAGGCAGAAGAGAGATTAAATCTGAACCGTCGATCGCGCGTGATCGACGGCCGGGGGCGGAGGTTTGAAAGTCAAACGGAGGAATTGAGCGATGGATTTTGGACCGTCAATCTGCAGATCAGATCAACGATGGAGATGTGATTTCCGTTGCACGGAAACTAGTTTATCGGGCGGGCACCTTGGTTATACATCGGACAACATTGGCGAGCGCTCACCGTTGGATCAGTGGGCCCAGATCGGACGGCGGATATTCATTTCGCTGGGCATCCATGGTCTGGACTATAACACGCGGGGGACGATGGTTACGTGGCGGTTTTCAAACAGTGCATGGGACGCGTGTCAGGCGGTGTATGGAATCGTTGGTCGTTGGGAGAAAACCGCCTTTGCCCGAAGGCAGTGCGAAATATACCCACGGGTTTGGAAAACAGCGCAAGGTCGGGGGGGTCCACAGGAAAGGCGCGCTCCGCTTCGTTGATCTGCGGAGCAGATCAACAGTGGTGATTAAAGATTCGAACGGCAGGGACCACATGGTAGGGCGGAGTCCGCACCGTCCGATCTGCGGAGCAGATCGACGGTGTAGATCTCTCCACAATTGCACGGGCGGGTTTTTAATAAAAATAATAAAATGACAGGTTTTTACAAAAAACAAAGGTTTTATAGGTTCCTGCGGGGAAAATTAATTTTAAAGGGATAAGCGCTCGAGAGGTTTAGCAGTCGGTTCGGGCGCTCAAGCGCATGGACGACAAGGGTTAAAAACTTAAGCCCGAGGGGGCTTAAGCCCAATACATAAAAACTATGTATTCTCATGATTTCTAATGGTTTTTTAATGGAAATAGAGGGTTCCGATAAGGCTAAGAAGGGGTCTTAGACCTTATGAAATGGATTTTTATGAAAGGGGAAGGGAATAAAACATGAAATTGTGGGATTTTCATGGGGAATGGGAAAATAGAAAATGAGGTTAGTATGGGAAGGAGAAAAAGGGACAACTTGGGATTGCAGCAGTGTTTTGGCTTTGGAAATCAGCAGGATCTCTGAGTCTTGAAGGGAAACAGTAGTGAATATTATCCAAGGATAGGATATTATCAAAAGTCTTCAAGGATCAGCAATTTTAGTAATGAAATTGTTTCTTGAAGGCTATCCAACATCATTTAGCCACCATCTGATATAACATAATTTTATGGGTGGCTAACATAACCCGCCTTCGGCTAAAGGTCACAAGTACATTATTGTAGCAATAGACTACTTTACGAAGTGGGTCGAGGCTTTGCCTACTTTTGGGAATGATGGTGAGACAACAGCTCTTTTTCTTTTCAACCAGGTTATTTCTCATTTTGGTATTCCTAGAGAGATTGTCACTAATCATGGCAATCATTTTCAGAATAGCATGATGGCTGAGTTGGCTCTAAAATTAGGTTTCCGACAGGAGCATTCATCTTCGTATTATCCTCAGGCCAATGGGCAAGTGGAAGTTGTGAACAAATCCTTGAAGACTATTCTTCAAAGGAAAATTAATAAATCTCGATCCAACTGGCATATCATGTTGTATCCTGCACTTTGGGCATACAGGACGTCAGTGAAAACTGCAACTGGCTTTACTCCATTTCAACTAGTTTATGGGTTGGAATCCATATTTCCCATTGAATGTGAGATTCCTTCTCTTAAGTTAGTTGTTGAGCTTCTTCCTGACACTTCTAGTCTTGAAGAACGTCTCCTTCATCTGGAACATCTGGATGAGCAGCGTCGGGATGCCGCCATGATGAATGAGGCGCATAAGAAATGAGTCAAATTTCAGTATGATAAGGCGGTCAAACCTAGGGTTTTCTCGGAAGGCGACCTCGTCTTGGTCTATGCCCAAGATAAGGATGCCCTGGGCACAGGAAAGTTTAAGTCTATGTGGTATGGCCCCTTCATCGTTAAAAAAGTCCTTAAAAAAGGAGCATATACCTTGGTTGATTTTGAAGGAAACGAGTTGTCGGAGCCCAGAAATGGGCTCTATTTGAAAAGGTATTATGCCTAGGCTTCGGCCTTGTTGAAAATGCAGCAAGATGATGGAGCTTAGTGAAATGAAGTCGCCTTCACTAAGTGGGCCCGCAGGCGAATTCTGGCGCAAAGTCTATTTTTAGACTATGTCTATTTTTAGACATATGGAGCATGGTACGGGGATTGCAGTATGTTATTCTTGGAGTATTGGTCATGTTGGTAAAAATAGATGGACCTCTATTTTTTTGACCTATAGGTCAAAGTCTATTTTTAGACTGCCTATCCTAAAAATAGGGAAGTCAAATATTATTTACCCTTAATAATATTTGGACTATAAACTTCAGTTTACTCTCTTGGAGCACTTCAGTTCGAGCTACAAAAGTGGCTCATGCATCTGACAGAGGAATTACGCTATTCCCAAGGGTTTGATGGCATCATGCATGGTTGACTTCAGTTAGGACTTAAGTGGCAGAAGTTTGGTGGAGTTAATGAGACAGCTAGTGGAGTTGTGTTCTGTTTATTTTAGTTGAACTAGTTGAGATTAGTTTAACTAGCTAATCAATTAGTTATGAGTGGAGTGAATTAAATATTATTTAATTCATTAATTAGTAACTCATTATTCAACTCAAGAACACATCGGTTCACTACAGTGCATGATCAGTTCAGTGGAGACCAGTGAAAGAGATAGATGAAAGGGTGGAGTTAGCTATCAGTGGCGACATCAGTTGTGCATGAGTTTTGCACCACACTTGGAGGAATTGCCCATGATGATTGCGTTGTCAAGCCAAGGGGATTCGAACCTTGGATCTCTATATAGACAGGCCATGATTGCGCAATAGAGGCAAGGCAATTGGCGGTGAGTTTTGAACCAGTAACCTGTTCAAAACCAAGCTATTTTGTGTGTAACTTTATGAGAAAGTACTGAGTACTTGTGAGGAGTATTGTATTGAGTTTGTTACATGATTTCTCCATTATAATATACACAATAGCTGCGGGGTTTTCATCTATAAGCTTTCCCCATACATACTATGTTAATGTGTATGATGATTTGATGTGTTATTGCTTGATTTTATTTCCGCATGTTTGATGATCTGAGTGGAAGAGATTATGTGTTGCATATAAATTCGAATATTATGTGATTAGGATAGTCTCAGTGGATAATTGATCTTTATTCAGCAAATTTATACATGGTATCAGAGCTATTGAAGCAGAGATTGATCATCACAGTGATTACAAACTTATTTCGGTAGACAGAGTCTGCATGCGGGCCAGGTAGCCTCCGGATTCATCTTTCTTCGGAAAGTGAAAGGTCTGGTAAATTCCCCTTGCAGTCAATATCTGTGCTAGAAATAATTTTTTCTCACAGATCTAGAGCAGTTGAGCTTTGAGGTGGAATTCGAAATTTTGCAGCAGTTTTGTTTTCTTGGTGCCAGTGTTGAAAATTTCTTTCAACGGTTTGCGACTCAAATATGCTCTTGAAGGCAGTTCGAATTATGTTGCATGGAAGAATCGCATGGAGGCAGTATTGGAAGATAATGGTCTAAAGGAGTTCGTAGATACGGATTTCCAAAAGCCCACTGATCCTGCTAAAGTCGAAGCATGGCAAAAGAAGATGGCGAAGTGTCGAAGGATCATGTTGGAGGGAGTCAAGGATCATATTGTATCCAGCCTGCATGGAAAGGCTACTCCATATTTAATGTGGAAAGCCTTGACGGATCTATTCCAGAGTAAGAGTGACCAAAAGAAGCTAGCGCTCAAAGATAAGCTCAGGAACATCAAGATGGAGAAGGGCGATAGTATCGCCAAATACCTCACGAAGTTCACTCAATGCAGAGATGAGCTGGGAAGTGTGGGGGTGACTGTCGAAGACGAGGACATGGTCGACCTGGCTCTCCTTGGTCTTCCGAAGGCTTGGCACTCATATCAAGATAGTGTCAATGGTCGGGAGAAGCTGCAGGGATGGGAGCGCCTTTGGGCGGATCTCATGCAGGAGGAGATAAGGAGGACTACTCGAGATGGATCTTCATCAAAGGGAGCTGATGAAGAAAACTGCGCTTTGGTTGCCAAAGAAAAGAAGGGGAAGGGTAAGAAAACCTCTCATTCTAGTGCAAAGGGCAAGAAGCAGGATATGGTGAAAGTGAAGTGTTTTCACTGCCATGATCACGGACATTATGCTACCAATTTTCCAAAGAAGAAGAAGAACAAGCAAGCGGGAAGATCTGCAGATGGAGAAGCTTTGGCTTCATAGTTCGAGCTTGAATTTTCACTGATCGCATGCTTGGTTTCAAGTGTGTTGGGATCGGTGTGGTTCTTGGACAGCGGTGCGTCATTTCATATGACGGGAGATCGGGAGTTGTTCTCAGATCTGGAGGACAAATATTTGGGTGTGCACATCGAGATGGGCGATGACGGTAGATACAGTGCGACTGGTATCGGTACCGTATCCTTTCAGAGGGAGTCTGGTAAACCCTTTGTCTTAAAGGATGTCATGCATGTACCTGGATTGAAGAAGAACCTGATTTCAGTAGCGATGTTGGAGGATAAGGGTATGATGTGGTCTTCAGCGAAGGAAAATCCTTCCTGCGAAGTAAGACTACTGGAGAGACCCGGAAGATAGGGGTTCGAACTCAGAACCTTTATCAGTTGCAGGTAGATGACTGCGCAGCTATGGCATGCAAGGCGGGAGAAGTGGTGAGTCGGGATGATGAGGGCGAACTGTGGCACAGGAGATTGGGCCACCTTCACCATGGAGCTTTGAAGATCCTGCAGCAGATTTCTACTGGGCTTCCTAAGGGCACTCTTGCGCAGTCAGATCAGTGCAAGGGGTGTACTTTAGGGTAGTATGTGAAAGCCACCTTTCACGAGAAGGATAGTCGTGCCACGACGATCCTTGAGAGAGTTCACACAAACGTGTGTGGTCCTTTCTCAGTTGCTTCGACAGCAAAGCACAAGTATTATGTGATCTTTGTTGATGATTTCTCTCGAAAGTGCTGGATCTTCTTCATGCCGAAGAAGAGCGATACATTCGCGAAGTTCTGTGAGTTTAAAGCACTGGTCGAGAAGGAGTCTGGGAAGAAGGTGATTTCTCTAAGGAGTGATAACGGTGGTGAATTCATCTCGGCTGAATTCAAGGAGTTCTGCAGCGCAGAAGGGATTCGGAGAGAGCTCATCGCACCCCATAACCCACAGCAGAACGGGGTGGCTGAGCGGAAGAACAGAACGATCGTGGGTGCTGCACGGGCGATGTTGCATGATCAGGGCATACCCCTTCACTTGTGGGCTGAGGCATGCAATACAGCAGTGTATGTGCAGAACCGTTGTCCTCACAAGGTTCTTGGCATGAGTACACCAGAGGAGGCTTATTCTAGCAAGAGGCCTGATATTTCCCATTTGCGGATTTTTGGTTCTCCTGTCTACATGCATGTGACGAAGGATGCGAGAAGGAAGCTGGATCCAACTGCTGAGGTTGGAATATTTGTGGGGTACACCGATACACCTCACAACTGTCAGGTGTATTTGTCAGACAGTCACAAGACTGTTGTGCGACGGGATATAAAATTTCAGGAGGAGAAAGCCATGCAGTGTTCGCTTGAGAGGGAGCTACACTTGCATGCAGATGAGGAGCTGTTAGTTCCTAAGGAGGAGCTTCCGGGTGTGGATCAGCCACAAGAGGAGGTTCAGGAGGTGGAAGAAACCACCCAGGCAGC
Source organism: Pinus albicaulis (assembly GCA_034641835.2). NCBI lineage: Eukaryota > Viridiplantae > Streptophyta > Pinopsida > Pinales > Pinaceae > Pinus > Pinus albicaulis. The sequence goes on from CM076576.1 coordinate 82,861,273, forward strand.
GCCAACCATCAGAGGGCGCATGCGCACTACAGAAGCTGAGCGACTGGCTCGGGATGCAGAGAAGGTTGTAGGACCACCTACAGCACAGCGCAGACAGAGACAGTCACCGGATCGGTACACTGGATACATGGCTCTTGTGAGTCAATGTGTTGTGACAGAGCCATCCTCTTTTGAGAAAGCTGTGGAGGAACCCGCATGGGTTGATGCCATGATCGAAGAATATGATTCGATCGTTAGGAACAGTGCATGGGAGATTGTCCCAAGACCGGTTGGGAAATTAGTGGTGGGTTTGTGATGGATCTACAAAGTGAAGCAGGCAGCTGACGGGAGTGTGGAGAAGTACAAGGCGAGATTTGTCGCCCGTGGCTTTTCACAGATCGAGGGGATTGACTATGAGGAGAACTTTGCACCTGTCGCAAGGTACTCTTCCATACGAACGATCCTTGCTCTCTCAGCGCAGATGGGGTGGCACATTCATCAAATGGATGTGAATATTGCGTTCCTCAATGGAGTTATTGAGGAGGAGGTGTACATAGAGCAGCCTGAAGGTTTCGAGATCTTCAGCAGTGAGTCGCATGTGTGCCGACTCAAGAGAGCACTGTACGGGCTGAAGCAAGCACCTCGTGCTTGGTACACTCGGATAGACAGCTACTTCACCGGGCTTGGATTCTCCAAGGGTGAGGCGGATCCAAACCTGTACCAGATTGTGGTGGAGGGGAAGCTGTTGATCATCGTACTGTATGTAGATGATCTGATTTTGACTGGCGATGAGCAGCTGATACTTTCATGCAAGGAGGATCTTGCACAAGAGTTTGAGATGAAGGACTTGGGCATCCTTCATTATTTCCTGGGATTGGAGATTTGGCAGCGCAGCGGAGGACTGTTTGTTTCTCAGGGCAAGTATGCTTGGGAGATTCTGGAGAGGTTCAACATGCAAGGCTGCAAGCCTGTTGACACTCCTCTTCCTGGTGGTTGGAGGAAGGAGGATGCTACTTCAGCGGAGGTAGTGGATGCCACCGTCTATCGACAGTTGGTGGGGTCGCTTATGTATCTGGTCAATACACGACCCGATATATGCTATGCAGTTAACCAGCTTTCGCAAGCTATGGTTAAGCCTACCAAGCTCTTTTGGAAGGCAAGAAAGCATGTATTGCGCTATATCAGAGGCACATCGGGATATGGTCTATGGTACAGACAGGAGGATGGAGCGAAGCTTTCTGGCTTCACTGATGCAGATTGGGCAAGGAGTCCAACGGACCGGAAGAGCACTTCTAGAGGAGTTTTCAGCATTGGGTCGACAGCAGTTTCCTGGTACAGCAGGAAGCAGAGATCCGTGGCACTCAGTTCAGCAGAGGCCGAGTACATGGCAGCAAGTTTGGCTGCATGCGAGGCTATTTGGATGAGGAAGATCCTCGCAGGTTTGTTCAGGTTGCATTTGGAGCCTACAGTGATCTACTGTGATAACCAGAGCTGCATCAAGCTCTCGGCTAATCCAGTATTTCATGATAGGTCCAAACACATCGACATCAGGTACCATCATATCAGAGATTGTGTTTAGCAGAGAATCATGATGCTTTCATATGTTCCCACGGAGGATCAGGATGCCGACATCCCGACGAAGGCGCTCACCAGGAGCAAGTTCGAATTCCACAGAGGCAGGATAGGGGTTGCAGATAATCCATATCTTGCTGAGAGGGAGTGTTGAAAATGCAGCAAGATGATGGAGCTTAGTGAAATGAAGTCGCCTTCACTAAGTGGGCCGCAGGCGAATTCTGGCGCAAAGTCTATTTTTAGACATATGGAGCATGGTCCGGGGATTCCAGTATGAGATTCTTGGAGCATTGGTCATGTTGGTAAAAATAGATGGGACTCTATTTTTGTCACCTATAGGTCAAAGAGGTCGAAGTCTATTTTTAGACTACCTCTCCTAAAAATAGGGAAGTCAAATATTATTTACCCTTAATAATATTTGGACTCTAAACAGTAGTTTACTCTCTTGGAGCACTTCAGTTCGAGCTACAAAAGTGGCTCATGCATCTGACAGGGGAATTACACTATTCCCAAGGGTTTGATGGCATCATGCATGGTTAACTTCAGTTAGGACTTCAGTGGCAGAAGTTTGGTGGAGTTAATGAGACAGCTAGTGGAGTTGTGTTCTGTTTATTTTAGTTGAACTAGTTGAGATTAGTTTAACTAGCTAATCAATTAGTTATGAGTGGAGTGAATTAAATATTATTTAATTCATTAATTAGTAACTCATTATTCAACTCAAGAACACATCGGTTCACTACAGTGCATGAACAGTTCAGTGGAGACCAGTGAAAGAGGTAGATGAAAGGGTGGAGTTAGCTATCAGTGGCGACATCAGTTGTGCATGAGATTTGCACCACACTTGGAGGATTTGTCCATGACAATTGCGCAGTCAAGCCAAGGAGATTCGAACCTTTGATCTCTATATAGACAGGCCTGGATTGCGCAATAGAGGCAAGGCAATTGGCGGTGAGTTTTGAACCAGTAACCTGTTCAAAACTGAGCTAGATTGTGGGTAACTGTATGAGAAAGTACTGAGTACTTGTGAGGAGTATTGTACTGAGTTTGTTACTTGTTTTCTCCATTATAATATACACAATAGCTGCGGGGTTTTCAGCTATAATATTTCCCCATACATACTGTGTTAATGTGTATGATGATTTGATGTGTTATCGCTTGATTTTATTTCCGCATGTTTGATGATCTGAGTGGAAGATATTATGTGTTTCATATAAATTCGAATTGTATGTGATCGGGATAGTCTCGGTGGATAATTGATCTTTATTCAGAAAATTTCTACAGGCCTGGCATCTTACTTTTGTATATAGTAGTTTTGTTTTGTACATATCTGGTTTTTAGGTCTTTGAGGTGATGGTGATGTTTTTGATCTTCTTTGGCAGGTTGTATCGAATGTCATGAGTCATTATGGTTTCGACGATGGTGCTAGTAGACACACCCGGAACTTGGCTTCCGCGGCTTGGGTGCTCCATCATCCATCCGGTCAGTTGTTAGCATCAAGAGCAGTCTACATTGGCCCTACTTCCAATAATATAGCTGAGTACACTGCAGTTATTTATCTACTCTCGGAGGCAATATCTTTGGGTGTTGATTCGTTGGTAGTTTTCTTGGACTCCCAGCTGGTGGTGTCGCAGTTGAACAATACTTATTGGGTTCGAGATCCTTTTTTACTCCGATTGTTTTTGAGGGTACGTTTCTTACAAAGATCATTTCAATTTTTAACATTCATTCATATTCCTCGAGCAGACAATTGGATGGCAGACTCATTAGATAATCAAACAATTGATTGGCATATTAATCATTCCATACATTAAAATTTAATCATCAAAAACATCATGCATTTTCGTACATTTGTCACATCACATCAAAAATCGTTGTATACATATATCACCAGAGTGTTCAAAAACTATACAAAATTGGATCCATAAGTCATACAAAAATTAGGGCTTATGCCCGATCATGTTCAGTATCCAAAAAATATACAATCATCTGATAATCATATCTATCTACTCTTGTGGTCACTACCCAAAATTCGTGTCCCTATAGAACACAATTGCAGTAGCGACTCGGCGGAATAATCGCACCCAGTCATGTGGTACTCCCACTACCCGTCTCTGGATGGCCTCAGGTAGATCTTCCATTGCAGCCATATGCACTTGGCGAGTTAAATCCTCCAAGTTCCTCTGTACAGCATGGAGGGTCCTATCTGGGTCTACAGTATCTGCCTCGCCTCTGCGGCGCTTATGCCGTGGGTAGCCCTCAGGACGGACTGGTCCAATATCTGTATCATGATCATCATAATATTGTAATTCATTTTGAATCCAATCAAAAAACATGTTTTGTTTTCACATTTTTTCACATATATTGAAAAAAAAATTCAAAAAAATTATATAATTAAAAAATTGCAATCTTACCGATTGTGCCCCATGCCGCGCCAGGTGGAAGGACGAGGTCTGGATCACCGCAGAAATCCATCCCGGCATAGGGGTAGTCCTCCACTGCGATGACTTGTTCCGCCCACCATTGGAAGAACTCGTCATCCCAGGTGGTTCGGGGAACTTCACTTCCCCCCAGTCTCTTCATCAGATCTGCCCATCGGGCAATTCTTGGGTCTCTTGGGCTGTTGATGGAGGAGATCACTTTGGGTCGAAGCCCAGGAATCTTCTCAAAGAAGAATGTCATCAAGATGGTCCCATACCCGAAATTTTGTGTTTTTTCTTTCCAGATGGAAGTCAATTGTTGCTTCATGTTCATTAATAGAGTTGTACACCAATCATATAGGTGAGCTAGGCATTCTACAACTATGCTCATCTGAGTCCTGGATGCCTGATGCAAGGAAGCAGATCCTGCTACCCTGCCAATGGTGAATAGGAGAATCTTCATGTGTAGATCTCTCAAATCTTTAATAGCAATCTGAGTCCCTACTTTCTTGGACCCCTCTACACAATAGACATGGACATAGTCATCCACAGTAAGCCCTCCCAAAGGCTTGCTATGCAAATCTACTGGGTATCCCCTCCGTGAGAGTCCAGTAATGAAGTAGATGTCTTCTACCTCTATGTGTATGGGCATTTGATCTATCATGAAGCAATATTCCTCCGGTTCCCAATAATTTACAAGCATTTCAAGTAACCGGACATTACTCTTCATATTTGGCATTTTGAAAAATTTGAGCAATCCACAATTTCGGAGGATATTGAGCGATAATTGATCTTGCATTACTTCATTGTCAATTGCACTATGCTCACGTTCCCTCCAGGTGATAGTCATCTTGAAAAAATTCATTCATTTGTCCATTAGAAACGCTTTTTTACATTTCAGGTTGCGCATACGCGACTTACCCTATACACAGTCGCGTATATACGCGGCTTGGTCCATACGAACCCGCGTATACGCAGAGCCCTAAATTAAAACAAATATTTCTACAGTGAAATTTCCAAATTTTAACTCTATTAATGGACAAAATTGATAATAATGATGGATTAAGAGCTTACCTGACTGATTCAGTGAATTTTGATCATCGATTGCTCCTGTTTTGACGAAAGAGGCTTTTTCTCCAGAGCTCTTTTTCCCAAATCAGCAAGTAACAATGAACCAAATTTGAGGTAACATGTGTGCTTATGCCCAGAATTTGAAATTTTTTGCAAAAATTTGTTATGCTTATTTTTTTCAATCTATCTTAAGTTGCATAACCCGGATGCTTGGAAGTGCCCAGATTGGTACATATTTAGGTACATTTTGATGAAGTTGAGATTTTTCTGGTTTTTGATCCATGACTGCTGACTCGTCATGGCAGGTATATGATCTTCACTGGCATATAGGTTAGGGAATCCATTTTTCTGTTGCATTTTGCATACTAGCCTCCATTCTGATCACTTGCCATAAGGTATATCCCATCAGGTCATGAGTATTTCACCCATTTCACTCGTTGATTATTTAATCATGACTTGGTGGTAGAGCCTTCCTTTACATGGGCTTCCTAGTTAGTTCCTCGCTATCACTTGTTGCCCATGCTACATTTCATGTAGGCTCAGGAGTCCTCTTTAGTCCCGCCATGATTTATGTGTTGAAGCTTCATTCTTCTTCTTCTTCGCTATCATTTTTCTGGCCATTACCCTAGAGGCTCCCTGGTGTTGTTGAGTTGTACTACTGCATTTCATACTGGCTACTTTTTTATCCTGGCCTTTAGCCGGCTTCATTTGGACTTGATGTTTAAGCCATCGTTTGACCTTGACTGTCTGTACAAGTTAACCATTGCATGCACTTAGCTATTGTGACTTGACACCCTTTTTACCTATGGATGGAACATTCCTTTGAGTATCGCTTACCAGTTTCCACCACCTTGCATTGAGCATAGGATCGTTCCTATCCTAGGAACTAGTGCATCTGTTTCTTGATACTCGTTCTATCCATTGTACCATAGCATTCTTTTATTCTTTTTCAGGCTTATTATATAAAAAAGACAAAAAAATCAAATATAACAAAAAGAGCGGGAATGGGATGTTACTTCGTAATTTTATGGCAGTACAGTATCAGTTTGTCGCCCTTGAACAAATCACATACACTTATATATTTCCTTCATTTGGGATGGTTTTAGTTTTGACCTAGGTTCATATTTTGCCGTGTTTCACTGGTCAGTCCTCCCCCAATTAGTTATCTCTTCCAATCATATGGAGATTTTGTTTTTGCCTCCTTCATAACAGACTTATACAGTGTCATTTTTACTACCATGGTCATCACGATTCGTGCTTTTGTTCAAGGGAATTCTAACCAGAGTCGGCCATTCTGCGGTGTCTCTTGACTCATTATTTCAGTCGGCCTACCCGGTCTTGTCAGTATCTTGTTCTATCACATTAGATGTTTTGGTCTTCTGCTCGTGCTTGTTTGAGAAGGTCTCCATTGACTTCTTGCTGGCGGGTTTGTCTCTCATCGACTACGACATATTGCTCTGAGAGTAAACCTAGAGCCGCACCCTGGCCCTATTTCTATCATTGATAGGTGACCTTGTGCTTAGCATTTGAACATCATTATGGGTCTTTGACTGAGTGGTTTCCGTTGTGTTCGATGTCAGCATACATTACCACACTTGGGATACGTGCAGTACCTTGATTTCCATTTGACCCTATCGGTGGATATCTCGCCTCTGTGTCAGCTTTCATTATTGGTTGGTTCAGAGGGTTTCTTCCGTGCGCTAGCTTCATCTTGTGCATGTCGGAAACGTACTTCGGTTTGGTTCTATCACTCTGCTTCATCTGGTTCCTTCCAAATCTTGGCCTACAGGTTACACTCGCGCTGGACTGATGTGGGATGCCTTAATGCCTTCCTTCCAACAGATATTTTCCCATCGACTCCAACTCTTGCTCTGGGAATAAGGTCTAGATTCTTTTGTCAGTACCTTAGGGTTTGTAGTCATCAGTGGCAGACTCTTCGCTATCGACAGCGGGGATTCATCATTGCTTCCTGATTGGTAGATTCTTCCAAGTGTTCGACTTCAACTCATTTATTCGCACTTGTTAGATTGTACTGGGGCACCTTGACACTCATTTTCATTATTGGTGGGTTGTCTCGCATTGGTTAACGATATACATTATTGACCGGTAATCCAACGATTTCTCACATGGTCGACTTCAGCTCATTTATTCCCATTGTGTATAATTGTGCCATCGAGATCGGTGAAGACCTCGGGTTGCATCAGCATCTTTCGGTTCACTTTTGACAGTCCATTCAGTTTCTGCCAGTGATGTTGTCCACCCTTATATGTTGCAGTGTCAGTACAGCAGCATCCTATATGTTGGCTCCTGAGTTGCGTGATTGTACCATGTGTTCCACCCCTTATGATTTGGTACTTGGAGATTCAGTTAATTTTGTGATCAGACATCCATTTTCAGCACTATTGATTAGTTTGATATATGTGATACCAGGACATTGATTCCGACTTGTACTTCCGGGCCGTGCTCAGATGATTCATTGTGTAATTTCAGTTTAGCTATACTTGTATACATTATGGATCTATTTTGTACTTTATATATGGATATATTTTTCACTGAGCATGGGTATGCCCGCCTCAGACATGAGTTGACTCTCTATTTTCTTTCATTGGTTTTTCGCAGGCTGAAATCTGGTGAAGTCCTCTCTTGTCCTCACGAAGTTCTTTCTATGCACATAATATATTTCGGCCATCATGTACCCTTTCTGACCTCATATATTAGGGGGCATCTGTTATAGCATCATTTTTCACCCTCATGTGATTCATGATTGTCTCTTTGTCCTTGGGTACCCATTCCCACAAACTTGAATAAAGTTCATAAAAAACAGTGTTTAAAATCCCATACGCGGGTATGCCCAGACTTTTCCCCGTGTATACGCGAGTCCAGAGATACTTTTCCGCGTATGCCATTAAAATCATTAAAATATATATATATATATAAATCCCCATTTTCGAGGCTGGGTTGATGGTTATTCCTGTAATTCAACCACCCCAGCCCGTGGCCAACTGTTTCCAACATATTGAAACTACTTTGAGGGAGTATAAAAGCCCCTCATATGCATGGCATAAGAGAGGGAGAAAATTATAGACATTATACTCTGTTGGAGCCCCAATTCAAGTGTGATTTCCCGTGCCTCCTTCACTTCCCAGATTTTTACAGGAAACCCTTGTTTCCTGGAGATGTGCATCATCTTATATGTCATCTCATGTGCACAAGTCTTGAAAGTATCCTACCGAGGCAAGGGCGGGACGAATCCGGACGACGATCTGTTCGAAGATCGTGGAAGGATTCAGGTGATCTCTCCACCTTTCTATTATTGTACATGTTGTTTGTAATGAAGAAGAACCATCTTGTTCCCAAATTCACGTGTTAATATCTGCTTGCATATGTGAAAAGATTGTTAATTAATCATTTATTATTGTTTCACATGGATTACACTAACATTTAGGAGAGATATATGATGTACAACTAGATTTCCATTCATGTTCTTTCTTGATTTCTAGGTTGAAGAGGAAGAAGAGTTGCTGGGGGTTTGGAACTCGCAGGATCTACATCAAACATAGGATTTACGGGTGAGTTCTACAATCTATGTTATCTAGTTTTCAGCATACAAGTTTGGTTGTGTGAGTCCTTCTTGAATAGCATGCCCTAATCTGTGGAGATTTTTCACCCAACGACCTCTAGGGAGTTATTTCCCGAAACATGAATACCACCAGTGGTTATGGCAACAGGATAATGCGGTAAGTTGGTTTTTTCAAATGAATGCGATCGAATCATTTAGTGCCGCGTGGAGGTGAAATAAGAGGGCAATACTTCCCAATTTCACAAATCTCAAATTGATTAACGATCACACTTTTGAAAATTTGATATTGCATATGGTTCGTCAGATCAGGTTAAGGAGATGCGAATGACTGTGATTCATCGGTGGATTAGCTAATCATATGAGGCGTGGGGCCCGTGAGATTTATATGTTGTAGGGTTAATTTATATGTTTAAAACATAGTTTTAAACGTATAAACTAATGTATTAATGGGATAGGCGGAATATATGATTTACACAACAAATAACTTATTTACATGTGTATTATAACTTGTGGGTCGGTTTTTTTTTTTAATATATTTGTTTAAAACTATTGGGAGCAAGATATGTCACGTGGGGTAATATAACCATAGTTTAAATATCAATAAAGTGGGTTTTTGGATATTTAATAAATGAATTAATATAACTACGAGGGGGGGGCGGGGGGTTATTTATAAGGAGTTAATAAAATAAATTTAATTTAATATGAAAATGAATGTGATGAGGGAAATATACATAAATGTACTAAGTAAAAGTGTATTTTAAGCATTTGGGTACAATGATTGCCCCTTTTTAAAATTTTACAGTTAATACTTAGGATAAATAGTATTTGGTGGGTTTTTTTAATGTTTTTGTATGAAATGAGATTAGTTAAAGGGGATTTTTTACTTTCCCTAAGAAAAAAGGTGTTTTAACTTAGGAAAAGGGATTATATCTTTGGAAAAGGGTGATTATGTTGAGGAAATGGGTTTTTATGAAGGGAATCACATAATTATTACCAATCAGTTATTAAGCCTTGGGTCCAGTCCCAACAAAAGTCAGAGAAATTGTTTGAGCCTTTTTAACTGAAGGTTTTGAATATCGGAATATTTTGAGGGAGGGGAAAATAGTGATTTTCTAGATGATGTTTATTACAAACCTTGTGCAACTACTTTCTACCTACCCATCATTTATTCTATCATTTTTTCATTATTTTCATGGGTGCATTTGAGCTTCCAACCCTAAATCCATTTTTCTTTTAAAACATAAAATATCTAAATCTAACCTTATTTCATTCAAGAGCTCAGATTAAACTGTTAAGCTCCTCATTTATTCTCTAACTATCTACTGATTTGTCAAGTTTAAACTGTTTGAAATATCTATATTCTCTATCTAGAAACATGAAATTCAAAGCATGAAAAGGTTAATATTAAACTATTTAACTCATTATGGATTATGGCATTTTGAACAAGCTGCACATAATAATTATTTTTACAGTAAAAGTAAAAGTAGTGGCATTTTAACTTGCATCAATTTCATGTCTTATTCTTATCTCTCTTTTGTTTTTGGGGTCTATTTTTTAATCTTTTTGATCTTTTCTTTTCAAATCCTTTGATATTTCTTTTAGGACTGTTACCCTCTTTTCATTTTTTATTTTTTTCAAATATGGGAAAACAACTTGTAGAAAGCAAGGTATGTACATATTTACAAGACTAATCACAGTCAATTCAAAAATTATGAACCCTATTATTATAGGACCCTAACACACTCAACATGTCATGATTTAATCCATCAACATACATAACATTACCATCCTTAACCTTTTATTTTAGAAAACAGATCCTTTACCCTTAATAAAAGCAAGAGAGTCATTTCTAAAAGTGGCATTCTTTTATTTCTATAAAGCATTGCATGAAATAAGTTTATCATTATCACATGTCATGTGTTTTGAGAATTCACTATCAATGTACCATTGATTTTATTATCCTTGTGCAAACAATTATATGCCACAACTTTCAGATTCTAAGTCCTTCGTTTTCCATCCTTAGAATTTGTTGATATTTTATCCTTTTGAGATGTTCGCTGTAATTTCCTCCTACATTCATATTCCTCATGTCCAAATTTATTGCACAATGAGCATTCAATTTCATCTTTTAGAGGTGAGAAATTATTATAGGTGTTATTCTTGACTCCTTTCTCATTCCTTTGTTTTCTTTCTTCTCTATTCATGATGGTTTTGTATGAAACACGTTGAGTAGCCTTGTGACCAAAATTATGACATGAAAAACATTGTCCATTAAAGAAGAAAATTTTTGTTATCATAGAACCTTCTAGTGTTTTTTACCTTTTTACTGGTGCTTCTGTTATTGTTCATCCTTGAATTAGAGTGAACATGATTTACCTATGAAGTGTCTTTATTCTTCTACTAAAGATTGAAACTTTGCTGACTGGCTTTTGTTGAATTTAGATAGCTTCTGGTTGTTGCTAAGGATTTTTCCGTTTGTGATGTTTCACCAATGTATCAAAGACCTATCCTCATAAGAGGAGAGAGTTGAACCTTGATAATTTCATCTAAGGTTTCAAATCCTTTAGAAAATCTAACATTTAGAGTTTTTATTCTCTCAAGTTCCTTGCTTAAACTCACTATTTCACATTCTAACTTCTCATTATGCTTCTCCTTTTCTATGAGTTGATTCTTTAAAGAATCTACGAATACTTTGTTTTCTTCAAAGCATATTTTAAGTTGAGTAATTTCTTCAAAGAAATATTTTTCATCTAAAGCATCCACAAATTGGTCATTAAACTCACTAATACTTCTTTCAAATGCCATGAGTAGTTTAATATCTTGATCAGATTCTCCTTCTTCACTATTTGACAAGCCATCACTATCTTCATGAGTATAATAAATTTTCCTATCGTCAAACCATTTCCTATTTCCTTTTGCAATATCCTTCCCCTTGTCATGGTTGTCTTTAAAAGGATATTTAGCAGCATAATGATCAACTCTACCAAAAGGAAAAACATTTGAAGGGAATATTACCTCTAAACCTTTTGGTGCCAAGTTGAAGTTTCTTTAGAAAATTTACCTCATCTTCTTTTGAAACATACCTTGATTCCATGCATTCTTCATTTTCCTTTCATTTTGCAGTTGCTTAAAATGTGACTTCTATGAATTCTGAGGGACCTCATTTTCTCATTTCAAAGGCATTCAGAATCTTGTGAAGTTGAACAACACTAAGAGTCTGCAAATCCCACTTCTCTTCAATGGAAGACATTTTGACTCGAATTTAGGAGTTAGATATCTTAATATTTTCTCTACTAAAGTTGTGTCTTTTATTTCTTCACCGAGATTTCTCATACGATTTACAGTTTCATCTAGATGTAGAAAGAAACTTGCAATACTTTCATCATTATGCATTCTAAGAGTTTCATATTGAATTATGAGAGGTTGGATTTTAGCATTTTTTACCTTGTTATTTCCTTCATAGCTTTGGATGATTCTATTCCATATTTTCTTAGCTGAATTTAACTGCATAAATTTGACAAATTTTGATTCGGTCAGACTTCCCAATAATGCATTGACAACTTTTGCATTCGTTTCATATGTATTCTTTGATGTTGCATTTGTGATAACTGCAGCTGGATATTGGTAACCTCCTTCAAAAATTTCCCAAACATCTGCTCCAAGGGACTGAAGATAGGATCTTGTTCTTGTCTTCCAGAATATTAAATTATTTCCGTTGGAGAATGGTGATCTGATAGATGTTGTTTCGTCTTGATTTCTCATTTTGGTAGATCTTCCTTCAAGCGATCAAGCTTCTTCCAAAGGACCTACTCTAAAACCAATTATTGGGAAAAATACTGAGGGGGGGTGGGGGGTAAATAAGTATTTAAAAAAAAACTCACACAAATTATTATTTCTCTTTTCTGAATTCTGTACACAACTCTACTTAAGAAAACTAGAGTATGTACGCGACTGCCATAAAGGAAACTAGTGCATGCTTAGTAAACTTATAAATCAGCTAATTCTTTATATGTTTAACTTGTAAGAGATTCATCAGTCATTTTGATAAGCATTACGCATGTGCAGTAAGAACATAATAAAGCATCACACATAAGCAACACACATGAACACCAGGATTTAAGGTGGAAACCCAATGTGGGAGAAAACCATCGTTGTTTTCATCTCATTCTTCAAACTTATTATTATCAAAAACTTCTTACATTCTTGTACTGGTGTAGACTCATGCCAGTATGTAGGCACCCACTTTCTGAAGGCTACAACCTTCGCTCATTCTCTAGCTCTTACTGGAAGGCAACTTCAACCCCATGATCTCATTTACCAGCACCCATTAGAAGGGAGCTTCAACCCCCTGATCTGATCACCAGCTACTACTGGCAGGAAGCTTCGACTTCCTCACTGAAGGCTCCAACCCTTAGCACCATCCATGGACCACGTTTAATAAATTTTAACACTGGATCCACTTACTTTCATACATCACAACTTGTAGACCACGTTTCATCACATAATCCATGTTGAACCCTTTAACATAATATAAGCCAAATATAAAAAAACTAAAACTGATTACTATACCCAAAACATTCATCCAATTCCTTAAAACAACCACTGAATCAAACGGTCACCAATCACTCGAATACTGAACCAACCATTGAAGAAAACAATCACTTAACCAATCACCAACTTAACTCAAACAGAACAATGAGATCACTGTAACCAGAACACATAAATGAATTCATAATACTGCATCAATACACTAAATCAACTACAACCCTGATCATTCATAAACCAAAAGATATACGCTACTTCACTTAAGGCAACCTGCGTGTATACACGCTTTTTTGTAGAGAAACCTGCATACAAATCTCAATATACTAAGTTTTAAAATTTTTACTCTAAATCAGACATAGAATTCAATAGATTAATTTAGCTTACAGATCTTTGAACCCTTATATAGTTAGCATCATCAAGAATATTTTCAACCAATCAACTTGCAACCAATTTCAACTTCATCATTCAATTAATTCTACTTCGTACATTATCACTCAACCCATATCAACATGAAGACATTATTGGCAGACAACAGAGATACATCTGCACTAATATGATTGATTATTCATTTATAAGTAGAAACCCTTCATTTATGTACGCTACTTTGATGAAACGAACCCACATGTATATACGACTTCACCGAGACCAACCTACGTACAAATATACAAATTTTGACCTAAAATTGTGCAGCTCTTCAGAACTTTAGAAAGACCCAGATCATAACATTCAAAGATAAAAACATGCTGCAATACTTAGATATAGTCAATCCATGAGAAGATCATACAATGGAAATTCATTTCAGATCCCATGATCCTGATCCATTATTGTATTCATCGGTGCATTATTATTTCAGATCAACTTATCAACTATATCCCTTACAATGAAAATATACTTCAAATTGAAGTATTCATAAAAAACCCTTACTCATGCACACTTAGCACTTTGATATTCACATCTTTATATAGATAGATCCTTAGCCAATACCATGAGCCAAAACCACACTAGTATTGGTGGTAATCTTGGACGGTATCAAATAACCGTTACTATGCTCAATATTGTGGGGCTAATACCACGGTAAAGACCCTTGGTGTCAATAAATTAGTGCACCAACATATACACTACTTGGCTTCTTCATACCCATGTGTGTATGTGACTTGACCTTGACTAACCCGTGTATAGATCTTCAAATATTCACCTTTATCAAAATTTTGTTTCTGACCTGCAAACCTCTATCCCATCATTCTTCCACCTTTGAACCGATTAGTGAACACATCTGGTTACCATTGAACTGTTTTGTTACTAGTGGGTTGCCATCAAGGATAACGCATGTACCATAATACCAACATGGAGTCATATTCCTCTACCATGGCATCGACCCATACTGGTAGTTTCACTTCTTCCTCGAATGAGGATGGCTTAGTCTCCACACTCTCGCTCATAAGAGCCATATAGCCAGTGTACTGATCTGGTGACCTCCTCTGCTTGCGCTATGATGTTGGTGCTCCCACATTCTCTCTAGCATCATGCATCAATCTATCAGCCTCTATGGTGCACTTCCTTCCATCTATGGATGTCTCTCGATGAGTGGGTGATTCCACACTCTACTCCTATGCTTGTGGCTTCTCCAACACATTATGAGGTTCTTCCTTTGGAGCTAAAAGCTCCTCATAGACATGCAGCTGAAGCTCCCTCTCAAGGGAACATCTCATGTCTTTCTCTTCGTCTAAATTCACATCTCTATGAATAACTGTCATCCTATGAGATGAAAAGTAAACCCGATAGTTGTGAGGTGTATCAGTGTACCCCACAAATATTCCAAACTCAGATGTTGGTTCTATATTTTTTCATACATCCTTGGAAACATGACCATAAATTGATGAAAAAATTATTTTGAAGTGTGCCACATTTCGTTTCTTGCCTAAAAAATCTTCTTCTAGTGTAATCATCTTGAGAATCCGATGAAGACTATTGTTCTGCACATATACCACTATGTTTCATGCTTCAACCCACAAGTGCAACGATAAGCCTTGATCATGCAACATCGCCCGTGCAACTCCCACAATACTTATGTTATTCCTTTCAAAAACCCCATTTTGTTGTGGGTTATGGGATATTATTAACTCCCATCGAATGCCTTCTGATGCATATAATTTCTTGAACTCATTAGACACATATTATCCACCATTATCGCTCCTAAGAGCCTTCACTTTCTTGCTATTTTCTTTCTCAACAAGTGCTTTAAATTCAAAAAAATTTAGAATATCTCATCTTTCTTCTGCATGAAGAATATCCAACACTTACGTGAGAAATCATCTAAAAATATGACATAATACCTATGCTTTTTTGTGGAGGCTGTCGAGAATGATATACACACATTTGAGTGAACTCTTTCAAGGATTACTTGGGCTCAACTGTCATTATCATGAACGGTGTCTTTGGTATACTTTCCTAATGTACATCCTTTGCATGTATCATGCTGCTCTAGTGCAACCTTGGGAAGTTGTATATAAATATACTACATGATATTCAAAGATCCATGGTGAAAATGGCCAAGTCGCATATGCCATAATTCACTGATGTCTTGGCTCTGCACCTTCTCTGCTTTTGTGCTCAAAGCAACACAATCTTCTACATACGATTTGTAGAGGTTCTTCACCTGAACCTAGATTCGCTTCACCTGTTCCGTGGCTATGTGATGAAGGAAAGCCTTAATTTTTCCAAATATCACATCGTAGCCAAGATCTTCCAACATATAAACTTAAACTAAATTCATCTTGAGACCCGGAACATACATGACATCTTTCAATGTGAGAGGAGAACCATACTCCCTATGAAAAGTAACAATATCGATTCTGGTTGCACTATACCTTCCATCATCTCCCATCTCAATGTGCATATGGAGGTCTTTCTCCTCCAGGTCGCTAAATAATTATTTTTTGATGGTCATATGGAATGAGGCTCCACTATCCAGACACCACACACTACCCATCACTGATGTCACCATGCATGCAATGAGGGTGAAATCCAACTCGATTTTTGAAGAAATAGATTCAACTGTCACTCCTCCTAAGAGATTATTTCCAACCTTCCTGTGCAAACACTTCATGGAATACTGTCCCAGCTCATGACAGTGAAAATATTTAATCTTTGACAAGTCCTTCTTCTTTCTTTCCTGACCAAAATCTCCTTTGGTTTGGGATTTCTTCCCTTTCCCTTTCTTTTCCCTTCCAGCCAAGACACATTTCTCCTCATCATCATGCTTGGATGAGGATCCATCTCTTTTGTCCCGCCTTATCTCTTCTTGCACCAAGTCAGACCACAAAGTCTCCCACTCTGGTAGCTTCTTGCTCCCATTCACCAAATCCTAGTAGTTGTGCCAGCTCTTGGGAAGGCCTAGAAGTGTTAGGATGACCAGATCATCTTCAGCAATTGTAACACCAACACTCCCAATATCGTCCCAACATTGGGTGAACTTGCTCAAGTACTGTGGTATTGTGTCGCCCTTTTTTATCTTTATCTTCTGAAGCTTATCCTTCAGTGCCAACTTCCTATCATCACAACTATTCCGAAACAAGCCTATCAAGGCCTTCCATATTTCATATTGAGTTTCTTTCCCATGGAGGTTCGAGACAATATGATCTCAAACTCCTTTCAGTAATGTCGTTCTTGCCTTGGCTACATTCTTCTTCCATTCTACTAGAGCCTGTGCATTTGCAATTGTTGGTTTTAAAACATTTCTCTCAATGTACTCCTTCAATCGATTGTCTTCCATGAATGCTTCTATTTGGTCCTTCCAAGCAATGTAATTCGAGTTACCCTCAAGGGCGTACTCAAGCCTCGGACCATAGAACTCTATCCTGATCTTGCTACTAGCTCTGGAGAATAGATCTATAAAACTCATTCTTCTTGCAAGGAAAAACTTGTATTCTTATCTTCTATAATGATTTCAACTTTGATACGATGTAGAAATTCCTTGTCAATTCAAACTACTAATTGTAATTTTCTAAGACAATAGACTTTAATCTACTCTACCAATTGCGGAAACCAATTTAAACGATCACAAAATCATGAAGCATAAAAGAGAAATAATTCAATCAACACATTACACAATGATTTCCTGGGGAAATCCACAGCTAAAAACCCCACTATCTGTATATTTCATTAGTAAGGAAATATGAGAATATTAGAATGCTTTGCTCATGCCCGAGCAACCTGTGCACTATATCTATCTGTCTCTAAGCTTCCTAGTCAATCCTAGGCCAATACTTAACTAAGTTTTGGCTTGCCCAAGTCCCTATTTCCTTGCGTTGTTTCCTTGGGAATTATCCCCCTATTAATTAAGGGAATCCTCCATTGGAATTACACAATACATCATAGGCCTTTCTCTGACCGCATTCACCACCTGTACTATTTGGATGATTATGCAACTAACAGTACATTTCCCTTGAACTCCAATCTCAACTGGGTAATTCTCATATCAAACATGCATTTGTTATTTATGGCTAATTTATCAGTTAACTGGTTGATAATGAAGTACACACCCCACTACTACACCTCCCACTAGTTCCTCCAACAGTTGAAACTAGTTAAACTGAACTTAATTAAGATAAACTAAATTAATTAATTACAACTCAAAATAAACTCAACTAGGGCTCCTAAAAGTAGAATCCACTCTACATGACTCAAGTTAGACCCTCAACTCAAATCAACTAAACCAACTAATTCAAACTAACTTAGTTAACTCGTACAATATGTCATGAGATGTGGAATTACAATTTTATTCTAATTTAATTCAAGGGAAAATTAAATTAGAACCTTTCTTGGTGCCATTTTCAACATTTTGTGCTCAATACAATGGAGTGAAACTTCTATCTTTACTCCTTCCCCTAAGGTAAGGACGGATAATTCAACTGGTTGGACCTATGATACCAATGTAATTGCTCCATTAAGGTGTTGTATCTAAGGTCTTTTTCAGTGTAAGAAAGGTAATTAAAAAATGGTTTTGTTTTGGTTCTCAACAATATGAGTGCCACATACAACCCAACCACATCAAGAAAAATAATACAAATCCTCAAAAACTCACATATATCAACCTACTTCTAGCATTCATGTGGCACCTCTCTTTGAATTATGGACTTCACAATTTCTTCGCTAATCAAGGATTATCTCTTTCCATCTTAACATAACTTCACATGGGATTTCCTATCAAGATCCCTTAAGTGGCTTATTGAACCTAATATAAATTGTATCTTCACAATTTAGAAACCGTAGATGTCCATGTTGAAGACAAGTGGGAAAATTAAAGGTCAACCTTTTTTTTTGTGGTAGACCCATATTCTTGCTCCAAATAAAATTCTTTAGGTGCTTCAAGAATAGGACATTGTCAATGGTTTAATTTTGATCACAAGTCACCTTAGATTCTCTATTTGTACTACAAAATGGATTAAGAGTGGAAACCAAAAGCAATGGACTTATACTACTATAGAAAAGAATAGCTCTCTGACTTTTGTATTCACCAACATATCAAAATAAAATGAACACACACTTATTTGTAACCAACACGTGGATTAAAACTCACACCTTTTTGCAACCAACATGTGGATTAAACACTCAAAACACATACCTATTTGCAATTGACATATGGATTAAACACTTAGTGCTCAAAAGAAGACAATGTATGTCATTCTCTCAAGAATCTTTTAGCATAAGGCATGACTATTGAATGATGGGGAGCGATCACCCAACCCAACCCAATCACTCAAGTTCTAACTTAACAACTTAGCAACACATTTTAAGTGCAATAACTATTGAATCGCCCAAAAAATTATTGTAACACCCATAGAATAAGTTATTGGTGTGTATAGTTGTGTGTAACTTGGATGATCCATGGGTGTAAGAGAAATTACCTAGGTAAGGAAAAACAATATGGACCATGTGAAATTATTTGGGATGAAGTAAAACATCTATAGGAATGTCAACTCACCCAAGCGTAAAGAGAAACACCTAGAGGGATGTAAACTCACCCAAGGATGAAAGAAAACTTCCAAAGGGAAACAAATTCACTCCAATAATGAAATTACACTCGAGGAAGAAATTTGTTCCAACAAATAGAAAATCAAATAGGGAAGTGCTATTTCAACCGAAGAAAGACAAATCAACCCAAGGCATGAAAATAGGAAGTGCCATTTGAACCCAAGAAAGCTAAATCAATACAGGGAATGAAAAAACATTTTGGAAGAGTGAGAAGATTTGTCCAACAACCACAGATTAAAAAATAAAAAATAAAAAAAGAAGAAGAAGTAACTTCCTACACATTTGCAACAACTTTGGGATAAGAGGCATTGATATCCCATTTTTTAAATGGATGTATGGAAGTGATTAAAGAGTTGTTGGGTTGGTTTATGGGATTATAGGGATTGTATGCATATAAAACAACTTCAAACATACTAGTAAATTACTTTCTCATTGCTAAATAAGGCATAGGAGTCTATTAAACTATATAACAACTCAATTTCATCACAAAGATAATCTAGAAAATTACATATCAATGAATACATTTACACATAACAACTTAGAATTCACCCTACAAGATCCAAACTTTGAAAGGGGACTCAATTTATTACTCCAATGGTATATGGTTATAATGCTTTCTTGGTTGACCATCCATATTCCTCTCCTATAAACAATGAAAATGAAAAAATAGGGGGAGTTGGGAGGTGAAGGTAATGTGAACAACCATGACCTTTCATTTTCCATTCCTTTTCCTTTCCCTCTTGTTTCATTTAATTTTTTTATCCCTCTCATATTTTTCGTATTCAACTCTTACATTTGTATTTATTTGCAATGTTTATTAACCTTTATGTTTTTTTTATTTGCATTGCAGGTACCGACTCTTACACCCATTCGTTGATATGAAACCATTTTGGCTCATGAGGTGATTTTATTAGTTGATGTAGATAATACAATAATCACATGGTGGTGCAATCAAAAGGTAGAATCAAATCCATTTATTCACGTTAATGATTTAGGCCTCCATCATTGCTTAAGTGTAGAATTCTGATGGTAGGGTGGTGTAGTCAAAACATAGAATCAAATCCATATTTTGACATGATTGAATTAGACCTCCTTCATTATTGTTTAGGTGTATCATTTTTCCAAACTAATGATTATGAGTGTCTCACAAACCAGATATGCCCTAAATGTGTAGGATGGGTGATTACACAAACATAAGGGATGGATGAGATGTGTAACATAATGTAACACTATTAAAATAGAATAAAAAAACAATTGAGATTTATAATGTAAAAGTGAAAAAATAAAAGCCAATAATATTTATAATTAAATAAATCCCAATCATAATAATGAAAAATAATCTAACAATTAAGTAAATTAACACAAATCCATCTTTCTCAACCACATTGCGAAGCTTGTGCCTTTCCACTTCCTAAGGAAGGAGTTCATATATAGTTGAAACCTGTGCAATGTTCGGATCAGGAGATATTATAGTGTCCTGATTTTTTTTTGGGTTCCTACAAAGCCAAATGCCCCACCAAATTATTGGAGGGAGGCTCTTGAGCTTATTGGGGTTTACTACCCTCCATGGAAAAAGTGGTGCAGGGAAGTAAACCTCAAGAAGCTAAGGAGCATCCATCCAATAATTTTCTAGGGGATTTGGCTCTGTAAGAACAAAAAAAAAAAATCAGGACACTGTAGTACCTCCCGATTGGATCATTCCATAGGTTTTAGCTATATACGAACTGCTTCCTAAGGAAGTGGAAAGGCACAGGCCTCACAATGTGGTTGATGAACATGTTGACCATTGTTGATGAGAACTTCTGGAATCCTGTTTATTTTTCTCAAAGAGCCCAATGTTTCAATTGAACACTTCACCCATCTTCAGCGGCAATAAGCTTTTACACATGAATGGAATAGTGCTAGACCAGAATATATAGCTAAAGAGAAGAACTAGCCATTAGAGAGATGGAAAATTAAGGGTACGAAGATAAATTGATTGAGTCAAAGAAATGATTGAAGTATTTGAATTTGAATTTAAAATCAAGTTATTAAATAAATAAATTAAAAATTAAATTATTAAATAATAAACTAAGCATTAGAAAAATAAGGGAATGATGATAGATTAATTAAGTCAAAGAGATGATTAATGAATTCAAAATATAAAATAACAAACTGGTTGTTAGAATAGGGGAATGATGGGCATTTTTTGATGGTTCATCCCATAACAATAGATGCAGAGGAGGTGTTATTCTTCACATCAATAACCAACATTCATTCAAGCTTAAATAGGACCTTGGTTAAGGCTCGAATAACTATGTTGAGCTAATGAGTCTCAAGCTTCTATTACTTTTTGTAGTAGAAAAGGAAGTTAGGAAACTTCAAATATTTGGAGACTCTCGAGTCATAGTCAATTTTTTCAATGAAACATTTTTATGTCACATGCACCTTCTAAGAACCATCCTGGAGGAAGTTCTATTGATTAAGGGGAATTTTGACTTTGTCTCATATCTACATATTTACAAGGGAATGAATACAATGGCTGACACACTTTCCAAAGAGGGTACACAACAAGAAAGGGGTTCTTGGAAAATTTCAAAACAAAACAACGAAGAACGCTATGAATACTACCACAAGCCTTTGTCGAAGGCCTTCAGGAGGTGGCAAATCAAAGAGAATGAAAACCATAGTTTTTTTTCTTTTCTTTTTCTTTTTCTTTTTTTGGCTCTAGAACTCAACTCATTATGTCCAAAGATAGATCACTTAGATTTTGATATTTTAAGGCCGAGGGTCAAACAAACACTCTTCATTCATGTCATGTAAATACTTTACAAGGATATTGCAAACCACAAGTTTGTGTTATGCATAAGCAGAACCTAATTTTTTGATACTACATGTAATTTTCGTTATTCTCTTAATGGAAATTACACTTTATGACAACCAATAAAGATAAATATTAGATGGTAGGTAAATTTTTTAAAAGAAGGATATGATGAACTAGATCATTATGTATGGCAAAGGAATAAATTTCAACCTACTAATTATAAAATTCTAGATTGTAAATTTTTCTTTGATAGAAAAAATTCACCATATAACATGTATTCTACCTCAAAACAATATATGTGAAAGTACAATAACACTATATTCAACAAGTAATAAAGAATAATGAAATAAAATCACAAATTATAAATATGTTTTCTATTCATATTTATATATTTTTAAAATATTTTTGATATAATTATTATTCAGTAATTATATTTGTATTTAAAAATGTTTATTAAAAATTAATAATAAAATTATTTAGTGTAATTTTAATTAAATTTAATATTTTTCAAATTTTTTTTTTTCTACTTAGAATGAAAGTATAAGAAACTTTAAAGTAATTCCTTACATTTCGTGGATGGAAAACCGAGTAAATCGTTGGCTTTGATTATGGGGTCTTGCCCCAAGGGAATATAAAAGAGTCGAACCTGCGACCAACAACAACTTAGAGGGTATTTCCGCAAGGGAATCGAAGAGAGTTGAACCTGCGATCAACAATAACTCGCAGGGTCTTGCCCCAAGGGAATCGAAGGGAGTTGAATCCTTGATCAACAACACTATCAAAGAACTTCACATGTGGCTCTAAACCAATTGAGCTAACCCTTAGGACTATATATATATATATATTTTTTATAATTATAAAAAAAAAAAATTAAAAGAAAAAACTATACATTTCATGTTTTTGGCCTTCCTTTTCAAATTCCAGGGATTTTCTACATAGTTGTCTATGCTTGGCTCCATGAGAGGATGCTATGCCCCTCCTTAGCCGCATTGTTTAATCTCCTCATCTTCAAAATCCTTTTCATAGAGAAACTGGATGAAGTGGCGTTTATGGTTTCACAACAAACCCTTTGTCGAGTGCATCGTAGCAAGCTAGAAATCCAAGGCATTGCTTGCCAGAGGCAATGCAAGATCCAAAATACAAGGTTAAATCTAGTAAGATTGGAGAATAGATCCAATATATGCATCATCACACTATGAACTGCAAATTTATTAGATTATGGCCGTCTGAAAATGCTTTGATTGGGTGGATCTGAAGTAAATGGAACCCCTAGGGGTCAAGTTAAATTCGAGTTAGGGGACAAGGATTTTGTTACAATGATTTTCTCCAACTTAGAAGACAAATCAAGGTTTTTTAAAGGAGGGCCGTATATTTTCAATAACACAAGTCTCTTCATGTGATTATGGAAGGAGAAATATAATCCAGAGAGGGAGGATTTCCAGCCCAAGTGTGGGTCCATCTCTTTTCTCTCCCTAAGGAATATTGGGAGGAGGAAACCCTTGAAAGCATAGGAAATGTCATTGGAAACTTTGCCAAAGTATCATAGGCTACCAAGAAAGGGAGGTACACTTCATATGCATGGATTTGTGTTAACTTGAATATCTTCCAACCTCTTCCAACCTCTATAGATATTTACTATCATGATAATGTTTGGAAGTAGTCTCTAGATTATGAACAAGTCCCCTTTAGATGCGCATGCTATCATCAATAAGAACATCTTATTAGGGACTATTAGATGAACACTAAGGAATCATTTAAAAGAAACCCTTCTAAGAAATAGGCAGTTGATTAGAGAAAAATCCCCCAAAGAAGCAAAAATTTGAGTGCCTAGGGTACTTCAAATCCTAAACAAATCCCTAGAGTTGAAAATAGGTTAGAGTCTCTCTCCCTTTGAAGGAGTTTCTAGATCAAGTCAAAATTCAATCAAGCATGCAATCAAAAAAAGGTAAATATCATAACCCTATAGAGGTTGTGCAAATGTATCTTGAAGAGCATCGACAAAATCCATTTCCACAGGAGATGATTAACTCCCCTTCGAAAGAAGTTGAAGCAGAAGCACTACCAGAAGACACAAATTTGGATGACCCATGATTGGTTTCCCTTGCAGAATAATGACATGGAAAAGATGTGATGGATATGCAAGCTCACGAGGCTAGGATTCCGTATAAATCTTATCTTTGAAGCAAGTAATTAGGCTCAAGTTTCTCATAGTCTTGAGGGTCAGATGATGGATTTCAAGTTGGTCTCCTATAAAAAATCCAAACAAGACCATAAGAGCAATAAGGCATAAATCCAAGAAGATGGTGAACAATTAGTGAACTCGGGAAAAGTCACGCAAATATCAAAGACTTTCCCCCCTTTTAAATCTTGAATCCCAAAAGTGTTTTCTATATTATTATGATTATAATAGTTTTCTAATTATTCTTGATAAGCAACTTTGTTAGTCTCAAATATCTCCTAAATTTTAGTCTACTATCTCAAATATTTCCCTTTTTTGAAAGTTCAAAATATATAACTTTTTTTATTAATAAAATGATCCTCTTACCTAAAAAACTTTTTTAACATATATAAAGGAGTGGAAAGGGAGACGATCGACTGTGTGGGAGGCGCATATGTAATAGATGTCCATACAATGCACATGACAGCGTTGGATTATAATACAACCACAATGCAATGACAACGTTTAATAGACTGATGTATAAATACAATGAACAACGTTTTTAAACAGCGTATAGAGGGAAGACAGTATGACTGTGTTGTATTATAGCGTGGAGCGGTATTTAAAAGTTTGAAAGGGCGGTATTACAATAGGGCGTATTTAAAAATGTGAAGGGGCGGAAATATAGCAGTGTGGAGAGGAGTTGTGCAGGCGTTGACAGATAGCGGTGTTGTAAAAGCGTATGCGCAGGCGTTATGGGAGGAGAGGTATAGATGGATGAGCGGAAACGTGTATTGGTGAAGCGTTTGGATAGAGGGAGGCGTAGGGAAAATAACCGTGAGGGAGGGAGCGGAAGTTTAGAGACGCAGGTGCAGAGTTGGACGCGATGGGAACGTGTCTGGAGCGGCTTGTGAGAAACTGTGGGCGTAGCAGCAGGGAGTGAGGTGTATACGTAGAGAAGTGAGGAGTGTTTTGATGTGAATGGGAGAGCGGCGTAAGGGGGTGGCCGTAGAGATTGGGAGTTGAGCGCGAAGGTGAGAGGTGTGGGTAAGAGCACTGTTGAGCGGAGGGTGGAATAAGATTTTGCAAGGAGGAATGGAGGTAGGGCCGAAAGGCCGTTGGGGAGGGCGGCGTTGGAGTTTGAATGTGCATGGAGAGCACTGGTGTGGAAGGGAATGGGGTAGCAAGTAGGGGCTCGAGTGATAGCCACGAGGTGAGGGATAAATGGAGAGGGAGGTGAGGGAGCAAGAAGAAAGGAGGGGGGAGGTGAGAGTGAATGGAGCGTAGGGATGAATGAGGAGGCCCAAAAGGGCGTTACTTAAAAAAAAATTTGAACTTGAATCTGCAGAAGACAGAGTTGCAGGACTGCTGGAATGGCAGAGCCTGCAATTTGCAGATTGACAGAGCCTGCAGTCTGCAGGAGCTGGAGCTGCAAATGTCAGTGCTAAATAGGGAAAAAAAATGCAGAATAACAGTCTAGCAGTTAATGAGCAGCAAAAACATTAAAAAATATTGACTGAGCAAAGGGTAGGGAGTTACACCACAGGGCAGAAATGCCAAATGTGGGGCTGGCTCTGATACCATGTCAAACCAAGAGGTAACTCCTCAAAACTAGAATGTGTATTAGCTGAAGAATGTACATGCTTATATAGATGGGAGGTGAGGCTATTGGGATTCAGCTCCCAATGACTCTTGGCCTTCCTTATTTCCTAATAATAAATAATATACAAAAATACATGTGTACACCCATCCATAGGATTAGGTGTCAACAAATAAAATTTAATAATAAAATTACATTTTTTCATTAATATTATTTTAAATTAATGTGTTGAATCTTGTTCATTAATCGATAATTAATTTCCCACGAACATTACAACCCATGAAATTTTCATTGACATCCCCACCTTTGACTCTCCACCCACACTTCCAGCATAGTTGTGGTTAAAAAACCATATTCATTAATATTGATATACGAGTTTTGACTCTTCTCTCCACACAATTATTCGACTTTTGACTCTCTCCCCATTTGAACAAGGTTGGTTGTAGAAAAGTGTGTTTTTCTAAGAGAGAAACATCATTCCTTGTTAATAGAACAAGTTTTTTCGGATCTTTTGTAATGTTAATGAAATATACTTTGAAAATGAGTTGTTTTTAATGCGATTTTTGGAGTTTTTGGGGTGGATTTTCTGGCTTTTCGACTACATATGTAGTTCAACACCTTGAAAAACCCCTAGGGAACTTCGAGAGTTTACCCATCAAACTTGTGATTTCAGCCAATTCACCTTGCATATTCTAGACAAATTAGATCAAAAAAATAAATTAGAAAACTTTTCAAAAAATTGCATAAAAACTGACTCGTTTTAGAAATGTGTTGTTGTAAATGAGCTTCTTGGCACTAAATTCGAGCCGCTTTATAATTTTCACGGGTTTCATTTTTTGTTGAGATGTATAGCTTGGTGAGCCTAATGGTTAAGAGCATTTGTTTCCTCCTAAGAGGTCACGAGGTTCAAAACCGAGGAGAGTGGAGAGTATGTATGCCTTCGTAGACTTAGTAGTCAAATCACTACGGTCTCA